>CM055123.1:212372015-212719515 GCA_029206835.1 Rana muscosa | reverse complement strand
AATTACCGATAGTAAAACTCAGGGAAAAACAATTATACAGATGTAGGGGATTGTGCTCTCCAGAAAAGACTATGGGGGTTTTCACAGAAGTTCTCCACCTACATGTAGTATTAGGTTCATTATTTAGGATTAATACATTTGTGCATGTCTGCATGCTAATTGTCAGCTTCTTAGTTATGTTCATTTTTTTTTATACTTGCAAGTCCTAAAATGTTACTGGGTTAGCTAAAAGTAGGAAAAGTTGAGAAGCAAGAAGAGTGATGGAACAAATCTGCATAGAAAAGAGTTAAAACTAAGACCATTCCTATAGACATGGCAACAATACCGGGGGAGGATGTGCCTTCATAGAGTACTGGAAATCATAGGCCTGTAAACCCAGAAATGGGAGCATGTCTGCTGAAGTGAACCATCACTGTAAATGGCTAAGGTAGATTATCGGTGGTTATAACTTAGGAAAATATAGATATTGTGTGTGAAAAAGCACTGCAAGATACACTATATAGGCAAAAGTTTGATAACACATCACCATCACACCTATATGAGCTTGATGACCATTCTAAAACTTAAGGCCCCATGCACACAGGGCGTTTTTGCAGCTCCTAACAGCAGCGTTAGACGTTTTTTTTTACAGCTGAAAAACGCCCATCCATGTTATTCTATTGGGTCATGCACACAGAGCTTTTATGAGCTCCAAGTGGCATAGGAGTTTTCCAGCTGCAAAAAAAAAAAAAAAAACAATTCCAGTGCGTTCTGGACCTCCAGGTTTGAGCTGCAAAAACGCCCAACGCGCAAAAACGGCACGATTTGCGTTTTTGAGCTCCAGGATTTTTTTTTTTTAAAAAAGGTCAAAAAATGTTTACAAAAAACATGGACAGGCGTTTTTAAGCTGTAAAAAACGTGGCTGTAAAAACGCCCTGTGTGCATGGGGCCTAAGGCATTAACATGGAGTTATCCCCCTCCCTTTGTGGTCATAGCAGCCTCCACTCTTTTCACAAGATTTTGAAGTGGGTCTGGATATGTGCGTCCAATTCAGCCAAAAGAACATTTGTATTGTCAGGTACCAACGTTGGACAGCATTTCAATTCATCCCAAAGGTGTTCAATAGAGCCGAGGTTAGCCCTCAATGCCGGCCATTCACATTCCACTACACCAAACTGGTCAAGCCATGTTTTTTTGGACCTGGATTTGTGCAAATGAACTTAATATTTCAGGTGTCCACATACGTTTGGTCAAATAGTGCGGATATTTAATGGCCATGTAGATTAGTGAGACATTGGGCATGTCAGCAACAGCCGATTGTCACTGCCATATGTTCTTTCCATATACAAAAGGTAGTTTTCCCATTGAGTCCTGAAGCTCCTAACTCTGAACCGGTCATTGGACAATCTTGTATGAAGCCAATCTAAAAAACATGCAATGATTTGGATTTGTGAAAAGGAAGGTGATGGCAACCATTTTAGGGATGTTTAGGATAGTGGCAGAATCTAAAGGACAAAGAAGTTAGATTCACCATGATAATGCTCCAAACCACTCAACACTTTCCATGGCTGCCATCCATAAGGAGTGTTGGAACTCAACATTTTACCTACTTATCGGACTTTATTTTCCAATACTTCCATATGTTTTCTAATCTGATGATTTTGATTTGATGATGTAGGATATAATTTAATACCTTTAACAATGTTTTATGTTTATTTGGTGGAACCTACAAGCCTTTAAGGTTAAAAATATAGAAAAAACAGACCAACTACACTTTAAGGATCACATAGGTAGAGACATAGTGGAACTGACCTTGGGCTGGAGTTAAGTGCTCTTAGCTACCAACATTATTTACTATTACAACTTCACTTTAATAAAAAGCACATCTGTCTTAACATATTAAAGAAATGCCAGATTTTGGTCCTTATTTTTGTTCTTAAAGCGGAACTCTACCCTAAAGTGGAACTTCCGCTCATCGGATCCCCCCCCTTTGACAGGTATCCTTTCCCACTTCCGGGAGTCCGGCCGCAGCATCACCGCGGGGCTCCCTCCTCCGCCCACTGGGCTAACAGGAGAGAGGAGCGGGGCCTCGCGCATGCGCAGTAGGGTTCCCGGCGTGAAGCCGAAAGGCTACACTGCCGGGTTCCTTTACCCGCAATGGCGGCGGCAGCACCCGACAGCTAATGGAAACATCAGCTGCGGTGCCGACATTGAGGGACTGCAGGACAGGTAAGTGTCCATTTATTAAAAGCCAGCAGCTGCAGTATGTGTAGCTGCTGGCTTTTAATATTTTTTCCCCCCAGAACACCCCTTTAAACTGTGATTAACTAATGCATTTCAAACTTTGTATGAAGGAAGCTTCAGTCCATTGCCTCTAGAGCAGGGGTCTCCAAACTATGGCCCCCTAGTTGTTCAGGAACTACAATTCCCATCGTGCCTAGTCATATCTGTGAATGTCAGAGTTTTACAATGCCTCAAGGGGCGTGTAGTTCCACAACAGCTGGAGGGCCGTAGTTTGGAGATCCCTGCTTCAGAGAATGAGAACTTCCATTTACTGCATGTTTGTACCTGCTTCCAGGAACAGTACATTAAGCCGATAGATATGTGGCCCAGCATGGAACTTGATAGCCTATCCCATTTAGTTATTAGAACTTTACTTTTATTTTCTATACTATCCGCAGAAAACAACATTTTTGATCACACAATTGGCTGGACGGTCTAATTTTTTAATATATGGCCAATTTTGAGCAGCAACATTTACATTAACAGACTTTGTCCATTGACAGGCAAAAAGTAGAAAATGCACTTTTAAAAGCAATGTGCAGGGTATTTAGCTTTCCTGCATCAGAAATTAAATTTTATCGCCAACAAATCAACAATATAGTGAATTTGTACTTTGCTCAGGCAAAATCAAACAGTTAATCTTACTGCTGTCCTCCTCAGAAGCACTTTCCTTTGGACTCCCCCAATACTCCACTCAGCTCCAAGGATGGAGGAAAAGAAGTCCTAAGCCCTAGTTACATCTTGAGTAAGTGCTTACACAGGCCAATCACCAGTGTTGTCACATATGAGGACAAGAAGTGATTATGTTCATGTATACCTGAAATTAATGGGTATTCTTTTTTTGCTCCCAAAGATAGACTGGGGTAGCAGGGAAGCAGAAGTAAGTTGCCTTGCTGTATGACTTTAAAAATTTGAGTCACTGGCCCAGAAGCATGAAGAAAATAAATCAGAACTCCTGGTCTGCATGCTTGTTGATGAGCTGTTAAGTTATAGCCATTGGGTTAGCATGACAGCCAGAAAACTGGCTAAGAATATGCATTTCACTTCATTAGTTTTAACACCAACGCTAAATGGGCTGGATTTAGTTCCCCTGGTGGAGAAGAAGTCGTCCTGATTGCTTCCTCATTACCAGGGTTATTAAACTGTTTCGCTGCACAGTTGTAAAATAATATAGGCTTTCGATGTGCGAGTGAATACTAGGAATGAATTGTTGCTCTTCATCAATGAAGTCACAATAACTGTGAACTGCATTCTAAATTGTATTGGTTATTTTTTAGTACTTGTTCCAAGTAACAGCTCTCTAGCTGCTAAAAAAACATAATTCCAGCATAAATGTGTAAGGGTGTAACAAAGCATAAAACTTTTAGGTCCATAGTAGTGAGGGAAACACAGACTGTGGAAGCCTCACATATATAAATCAAATGGCTTTGATTAGCCAATTTCAACACACTGAACTGAAGGATATCCACCACATAAAATGACTGTCAGACAAAAAGCAGGCTACTTCTATTATTGAATCTACTTGTACTCGAACACTTTTAATAAAACAAAAAGTTCTGTTTGGTAAAAGATAAAGTCATTGCAACAATACACTGCCTATGACAACTCACTGACAGTGTGTACAACAAAATCTACTATTACAATTTTAAAGGGATTTTTTTCTTTAACACAAGTGTCTCAGTACTTAATGAAAACAAACACTTGTTAGTGAAATCTGCTTCTTCTTTGTGGGAAGTGGCCACCCATCTCGGGCATACCAAGGGGAGGAGCAGGAGGCGCCATATTATGTGGTCCTCTTAACTCCGGGGCTTCTAATGGCTTCTTGGGGGGATATGGCGCAAACCTGTTGGGTGGCCTGAGCGATTCTTCTGAAGGATTCATTTTCCTCCCCTCATATGGTCTGAAATAAAATCAAAAATACTATTTAGTCATTTCATTAAATTATAGACATTCAAAGAAACCTGTAAGAGAGAAATATATTTCCCATGTAGCAAGCATCTTGTGGCTGGGTCTTCAGGTCCCTGTCCCCACCATGTTTACTATAAGGAAGCCGGATGTGACTCCCTGCAGCTTCACAGCTGGCTCCCAACTGCGTATATGCAAGTTGCTCTGCTCTTTGTAAATGAACCCGTAGTCAAAAGCAGAAGAGGAGAGGGGAAAGGGGATTGGCCCTGTCAGCTGAACAGTAACTGCATCCAATCAGGTGCAGTCACTGTTCAGGTATTGAATGCAGACTGTGAGAATGCAATAGCTAGCAAGAGAGATTTCTTTATCCAAGCTGGGAGAATTAATCCGATTTCTCTTGTTTGGTCCCATGAGTTGTACAAGTGTAATCTATACATGTGCGGCTAGCATAAAGGCAGAACTTTTTTTAACCAACAGCCTAGAGCTACTCTTGCTAAAATCAAAGTGCCAATAAAAGTGTTCCTTATAAAGAAGCTAATTCTGGCTTGTCCTGCTGCCTTTTGAGCTATTCCACCTCCCACCTCACAACAGGCCACAGTAATGACATGGGGGGTCAAAGGAAGGAACCAAGTACAGTGAGGAGCCAAGAATCCATCACACCCGAAAGGGGTTGGTCTCTAAAGAGACTTCAGCCTGCGATTATGCTGGTGTACAGAGCACCACTAACATTCTCTGGTCATTACAAGTGGCTCCAGTCTCTGTTGGACAATTAACTTACTGTTTGTTACAGAAAATGCAGATGGATTTTATAAAAAAAAATAAAAAATTCCTCCATCATAGGATACCTCAGATCTGAGATCAATTGGAGAAAGGAGAGCTAGGAACCACACAGTACAGTGTTCTCACTGACCGAGTACCTTAGACCCCTTTCACACTGAGCGCTTTCACACTGGAGCGGTGCACTGGCAGGGCGTCAGAAAAAGTCCTGCCAGTAGCTTCTTTGGAGCACATTAGGAGCGGTGAACTCACTGCTCCTGCCCATTGAAATCAATGGGCAGCGCCGCCGTACCGCCCGCAATATGCTGCTGTAGCGGCGCATTGCGGGCGGTTTTAACCCTTTCTCGGCCGCTAGCGGGGGTTAAAAAAAAGTGTCCCGCTAGCGGACGAAATGCGCCGCAAATCCTACTGTAAAGTAGCAGCGTTTTTACCGATTTTTTTATCCGCCGACGCTATGTGCGGCGCCAGTGTGAAAGGGCTAAGAGTCTGAAACCACCAGCAGGCGATTCCGCTCATTAGTGAACACTTAACCGTAAAGCGGACCTGCAGTCATTTTTTCATCTTTCCATCTATTAAATCCTCTGCCCTTGTTTTAACTTTGGATAGTAAAACATTTTTTTCTGCCAGTAAATACCTTATACATCCTGTTTCTTGTCTGGTCATTGGCCTAGGCTTACAACATCATGCACAGCTCTCTCTCTCACTTTTGTGAGAGCTTGCCAGCAAGGGAGGGGGGGGGGCAGGAGAGTGGAGGAGGAATGAGTCATAGGAGAGCTGCAGAGCTGGGTGAGGGCAGAGATAACAGGAGACTGCAGAGATCCATGTGTATTCATCGAGAGAGAAGTAATGTGCAGGCAAGCAGTGGTGTATGTGGGTCTGTATATACGTGTGTGTGTGTAAATCCAGGTAGTGAACAGGCAGCAGCCTCAGCTGCCCATAGTTAAAATGGCTGCAGCCAGACTTGGTGGAGGGAGATTTTTGCAGTATATTTGGGAAGTACAGAATAGTTGTGCTCATATGCAAAGTGGTTGGAGGGAAGCTTTAGAATGGCAAAGATGTTTTTATTACAAATTATGTGAGCAGACTGTAGTTTCTCTTTAACCACTTGAGTCCAAGCACCCGCTTCCCGTCATATGACTTTATGCGGGTATATCTGAATGATGCCTGCCGCTACAGACATCATTCAGATATCGTCTTTTAGAGCCGGCAAATCCCTACCAACATAAGAACGACCTGCTGATCGCTGATGCAATGCTTTAACAGGCTCCAAAAGGAAAAAAAAATGCAAATCTTTTTTACCTGGAAAAATAAAAATGCCTTTATTATTTTCTAAAAAGGTGAACTTATCCTGTTTTGAAAATTTGTATAGTGGAACCTCAGATTGCGAGTAACGCGGTTAACGAGCGTTTCGCAATACGAGCACTGTATTTTTAAAAATCGTAACTCGGTTTGCAAGTGTTGTCTCGCAAAACTAGCACGATTCAGGCAGGCCTAAGCGGTGTGCAGTACCGCTTTTGGCCTGAGGTGGGGGGGGGGGGGGCACCGAAGCCGAGCAGAGCCGAACGTCGCCATTCGGAAATGTGCGGAAAGGCCCAAGGACAGCTCGGCTAACCTTGGCAAATCTCGGGAACAAAGTCTTTCCGAGGTCAGCCGAGGTGTCCTCGAGCCTTTTCGGCTGTTACCGAGGCTCTCCGGCGCCCCCCCGCCTTCGGCCGCATGCGGTATTGCATGCCATTGAAGTCAATGCGGAACAAATTATTTTTGTTTCCATCGACTTCAATGGGGAAACTCGCTATGATATGCGAGTACTTCGGATTAAGAGCATAATCCGTTCTAGGAGAATGCTCGTAATCCAAGGTTCCACTGTATTAATGTTCCCCCCCCCCAGATTCTTAACTACTTCCCACCCGGCCACTGCACATATACGGCCGGGTGGGTGCTTCCTCCTGAGTGGACATTCAGGAACGTCCCTCAGAAGGAGGGGGATCCCGCGCAGTGGCGCGATCCCGATGCTCTCGTGTCACCCGGACACAGAGCATCTCCGATCAGCAGGAGGGTTCTGTGATTGACCCTCCTGATCACAACGGCTGTGTCCAATCACAGCCGTCATGTGATGCAAATAGAGAGCCGGCGATCGACTCTCCTGACACGGAAGTTGTCAGTGAGGAGAGGAGAGCGGATCTCTGCAGCTGGCCGGTGATCAGTGAGTATGAGCTGTTTTTTTACACACTGATAACCGGCCCAGTGTCCCCACACAATGTAAAACACACAAAGTCCCCAAAATAGTGTCCCCAAAACACCTGTCCCCCACATATGTAACAGTAAAATCATCTGTCCCAATGATCATTTGCACACATATGTCCGTGATCACCTGCGCACATATGTACATGATCACACAAACCATTATACACTTAACGGATTTTTTTTTTACCAAAGACATGTAGCAGAATACATTTTGGCTTAAATTTATGTCAACATTTGATTTTATTGGATTTCTTTGAAAATTGAAAGAAGAAATTTATTTTTTTCCCCAAATTTCCGCTTATAAATCGCAAAAAATAAAAAACGGAGTGGTGAATATATACCACCAAAAGAAATCTCTATTTGTGTGAATAAAATGATAAAAAATTCATTTGGGTACAGCGTAGCATTGAAATTGCGAGAGCGCTGAAAGCTGAAAATTGGTCTGGGAAGGAAGGGGGTGAAAGTGCCCAGTATTGAGGTGGTTAATGTAGTTTTTCCTTTAAAATACTTTATACTGCTATTTCTATACATGGGCCCAGAAACAAGGGAGTTCATTATGACTCTTGATGGCTGAAAACAGTCATGTCAGTTTTTGCCACCGTACTGTATTTACAGTGACTCAAGTGGCAGGACAACAGAAAGCACCCCAAAATGATTATATTTGGAAATGTAGACCCATTTTTAGCAAGAGGTATAACTTGGCCTTTTAACCCCAATTTTTCATAGTATGACTGGCACCAAAATAAGTGGAAAAAATGAAAATACAAAATTTTCAACGGAAGTGGATTTTCAGCGACGGGTTTTGCAAACACGGTGATGGCATTCAGCTCTCCTGTGCACAAGGATACTATATAAAGTAATTATATGCCATAGTTACTTAGTGGAAATATGTCAGGGCCCATAAGGAAGAACATTAGTGCTGTACAAAGGCTGAAAACTACCTTGGTAGTTTTTTGGTACTGTATTGCCTTTTACAATGGTTCAGAATTGGCAAGACCCCATTTCAGCGATGTTTCAGTTTCATGCATTATATCTTTTAGATTCTGTAGTCTACCCTAATGTATTATAGTTTTCATGGAGTACAGTTTTCATGATCCTCAATAATAGCCCCAGGCATATCAAATACCCTCTTAGGCTGTATAACCCTGTGGGTAAGTGATAATGGCTTTTTGGAGGGTGTAATTGACAGACCTAATCCATAGTATTTTTGCAGTAAGCCATTATCTATATCAGATCCATAGTACCAACCTAGTAATAAAAGAGGTACCCAGTCTGGGACGGGAAGCTCTTTATTGCCTAAAGCCCTTTTTGAGGTGGACAAGGCATAGGAGCACTCAGAACCACATTGGGTGCACCATACCGTGGATAATATTGGTGCCAACAGCAACAATATATCCAACGACAAAGTGTCCATTTCTAATAGCTTTTTTTGCCTTTGTATGAGATGCTGGAATGCTTTGTGGGGTTTCCCCAATCACCGTTTGCTGCATATGTCACATGCTTGATCTAAACTTGTCGGGTCAGTGATCATGCAGCCGACTTTTATATATATATGGACTTCTGGAGAAGTTCTGACACTACTGTTTTGCTTTTAATGTAAAGTAATTTATAAGATGTTGTGTGTCATCCAAATTTTCCTGGTTTACCACTTTGATAATTTTCGATACTAAATAAAAATATTTTTATAATATACTTGCATCACATTCTAGTTGCAGGTGTCGCCTGAAAAACCCTTTTTCTAAACTTCGGCACCTATCCTGAGGTATTCATTATATGCCTGATATTTATTGGGGTTACGGTGACGACACTGAGCACAGTGATTAAAACTTCTGAGAGTATTTTTGCAATTTTTACCCCAATGTGTTATACATCTTTTTTCCAGGACAGCTTGGGCTTTAATTTGACAGCAAATTTGGATACATATATTTTTATTTCCTGGGTTAGTAGGAATAAATAGAAGAAAAAAAAAAAGTTTTAAAATATTGCTTATTTTCTGTACCTTTTCCCTAAAGCAACACTCAAATATAATCAAGTCTGCTGATTAACAGCTTCAATACTGGGCACTTTTACCCCCTTCCTGCCCAGGCCAATTTTCAGCTTTCAGCACTGTCACAATTTGAATGACAATTGCACAGTCATGCAACACTGTACCCAAAATAAATTTTTATCTTTTTCACACAAATAGATCTTTCTTTTGGTGGTAATTAGTCCCCACGTTTTTTTTTTTGCCAAAAAAATAATAAAAAATCTTAGTTTCTGTACATAAGTAATTTGTCTCCTTCACTGATGTGCGCCCATGAGGCGGCACTAATATGTGGCACTCACTGGCATCACTGATGATCAGTGCCCTGATTATATGTACAGTCTCCCCTGCGAGGAGATGCCGCTGATCGGCTCTCCTCACACACTGTCAGTGTGAGGCGAGGGAGAGCTGATAATCGCCACGTCCGGTGTTTACATGTGATCGGCTGAAATTGGACACAGCCGATCACATGGGTAAAGAGCTGCATCATCATCTCTTCACTGAGAAAACAGTAAAGTTTGCCCAATTGTTTTGCATAATGTGAAAGATGTTACGCTGAGTAAATAGATACCAAACATGTCACGCTTCAAAAATTGCACATGCTCGTAAAATGGTGGCAAACTTCGGTACTTAACCACTTCCAGACCGCCCACCATCATTATACGGCGGCTCTTTGAAGTGGAATACTGTTATGCCAGCAGCTAGCTGCCATAACCCCGAATCCACTTTTTCTGTGGGTGGTCCACTTCAAGATAAAAGTGGTCTCAGCAGCGGATTCAACGCAAGATAACTTTTATTGGTGGCGGGAGAGGGGCCCCCCTCCCCAGTGCCCTCCTCCGCCGCTTACTGGAGCCGCCGGCAGAGGCGATCGGGCCCTGTCCCCTGCTTAGCATGGAGCTGAGTAAGGGAAAGATGGCCCCACCCCGCTCGATACCCTTTCCGGGGCGAAAGCGGCATCAAAACGTCACTTCCGCCCATAGCTCTTAAAAGGGATTTTTTTTTTTTCGTTTTTTCAAAACAAATTTTTTTTTTTATTGCATTTTAGTGTAAATATGAGATCTGAGGTCTTTTTGACCCCAGAGCTCAAATTTAAGAGGTCCTGTGATGCTTTTTGTTCTATTACAAGGGATGTTTACATCCCTTGTAATAGGAATAAAAGTGACAATTTTTTTTTTTTTTTTTTAAAGAACAGTGTTAAAAAAAAAAGAAGGAAAAACTAAATTTGAAGCAGCGCTCTCTCCCGCCGAGCTCGCGCGCAGAAGCGAACGCATACGTGAGTAGTGCCTGCATATGAAAACGGTGTTCAAACCACACGCGAGTTATCACTAGTGGTGCAACGGATCGGTGACGATCCGTGATCCGAACGGGTCACCCCGTTCGGAACGGCACACACCGCGATCCGCGGCCTTAGGAAAGGCCGCAGCTTCGGCCTAGCTCCGGAGCCGCGGCCATCTTGGTACACCCGGGGGCGGTGGCCGCCTTGTGACGTCATCACCCCTCGCTGCTCGTGGATTTGAACAGGCCCGGCGGGAGAGACTGGTAAGTGGGGGAGATGCCCATTACTGGGGGAGATTGTGGATATTACATACAGGGGGAGATTGTGGATATTACATACAGGGGGAGATTGTGGATATTACATACAGGGGGAGATTGTGGATATTACATACAGGGGGAGATTGTGGATATTACATACAGGGGGAGATTGTGGATATTACTGGGGGAAGATTGTGGATATTACTGGGGGAAGATTGTGGATATTACAGTGGGGGGATGACGTGGATATTAGTCATTTTTTATTTTTTCGCCGATCCGAAAATGATCCGATCCGTGGCTTTGATCTGAGGATCGATCCGATCCGCGAGTTTTTTGATCCGTTGCACCCCTAGTTATCACCGCGATCGTTTAATTCAAAACATGCAACCTGTAGAAATTTTTTAAACATCACCTATGGTGATTTCAAAGGGTAAAAGTTTGTCGACATTCCACGAGCGGGCGCAATTTTGAAGCGTGACATGTTGGGCATCAATTTTTGGCTGGTGTATTTCTTAATCTTCTGGTGAGTTTAACCCCCTTGGGGAGAGTGCATCACGCGGTGGATTGAGATTATTGTTTCTCCCTGGTGGAAGGTGCACGCTAGGATTACTACTAAGACACCATTCAGCACTTTGGATTGTTTACATCACCTTGACTACATCTAAGACTTTCTTTATTCAGTGGTTTTTCCACAAGTCTATCATTATTGATTTTTAAGCGCGGTTTTGTGTATTTTAATATCACAGAGACTGAACTGTTTTATTTTTATTTTTATTTTAAACGGCTGCTCAGTGGTTTTATATTGGAAAATATTTTTACCATTGTTTGTACTGCTTAGAGGTCTGTGGGTTTGATCTGGCGCTGAGTGGGTGTTCTGCAGGCCTTTACACACACTATACTCAGAAAAGTGAGTACACCCCTCACATTTTTGTAAATATTTTATTATATATCTTGTCATGAAAAGATAAAATAAAATATTTACAAAAATATGAGGGGTGTACTCACTTTTGTGAGATACTGTATATATAATGTTTGGGGGTTCTAAGTAATTTTCTAGCAAACAAAAATAATTTTAACTTGAAAAAACACCAAGTCTGAAAAATAGGCCCGGTCCTTAAGTGGTTAAAAATCCCCATAGGCCACACTTACATTTTTTTTTACAGATTACATGCTTTGAGTTACAGAGGGGGTCTTGGGCTAGAATTATTGTCGTGATACCTCACAAGTGTGGTTTGAATGCAGTTTACATATGTGGGCGTAACTTGTGTATGCGCTCGCTTCTGCGAGCGAGCACGGGGGGACAGGGGCGTTTTTTTGGATTGTTGCTTTTACGTTTCTAGTTTGATGTTAGTTTCTTTTTACATTTTTTTATCACTTTTATTCCTATTAATGTAAATAAATGTAAATAAATAAAATAACTATGGTAATAGGAATAGTGCGTGACAGGTCCTCTTTACAGCAAGACCTGGGGTCAATAAGTCCCCACATCTCATCTCTAGGCTGGGAAGACTGAAATGGAAAAAAAAAAAAAAAAAAAAAAGGATCCTGGCTTCCCAGCCGAGGCGGCAGCATTTTTTCTAATGCAGAGGTCGGGCGTGACATAACATCGTGCCCTACCTACCAAACGATCAGAGAGACTTTGCGGCCCACTTCCTCGCCGCTATGATTGTTCTTATGGTGAAGGGCATCGTCTGCTGAAAAAAGGGATTTTTATAACAGCTTACCTGTAAAATCCTTTTCTTGGAGTACATCACGGGACACAGAGCGACTTAGTCATTACTAATGGGTTATATAGATTACCTTCAGGTGTTGGCACTGGCCAATTCCAAACCGGAAGTACCCTCCCCTATATAAGCCCCTCCCACCCGGGAGCACCTCAGTTTTGTAGCCAAGCAATAAGTGTCCCAAAAAGAGGGGTGGGAGCTCTGTGTCCCGTGATGTACTCCAAGAAAAGGATTTTACAGGTAAGCTGTTATAAAAATCCCTTTTTCTTTTTCGTACATCACGGGACACAGAGCGACTTAGTCATTACTAATGGGACGTCCCAAAGCAATGCCAAATGAGGGGAGGGATACATAAGCTGGGCGCCATCAGGCATGAGGATCTTTTGCGGCCTGCAACACACTGCGCCCAAAGGCGACATCCTCCTGACTTCTAACGTCTACCTGGTAGAACCTAGTAAAACGTGTGTACCGAAGACCATGTTGCGGCCTTACATACTTGAGCCAGGGAGGCCTGGTGATGCACTGCCCATGAAGTTCCAACTGCTCTTGTGGAGTGCGCCCTAACTTTGAACGGAGGCGGTCTCTTTCTCAAGCCATAGGCTTGTATTATGACCTGTCGAATCCACTTGGCTAAAGTAGATTTTGATGCTGCCTGACCCTTTCTGGGGCCTTCCGGCAGAATAAACAAAGTATCCGTTCTGCGAATCTGAGCAGTCGCTTTTAGATAAGCTTTAACTGCTCTTACTACATCCAAAGAATGTAATAACTTTTCCTCTACCGAGCTAGGTTTGGGGAAAAAAGAAGGAAGAACCACATCTTGGTTCAAATGAAACCTCGATACCACCTTAGGAAGAAAGGCTGGATGAGGACGTAATACTACTCTGTCCTTATGGACAACCAGATATGGCTCCTTACAGGACAAGGCAGCTAATTCCGATACTCTTTTAGCCGAACAAACGGCTACTAAGAAAATCAATTTCCTGGTGAGAAGAACCAAGGAAATGTGTTGTAATGGTTCAAACGGTTGTTTCTGTAGAACCGACAGAACCAGGTTTAGGTCCCAAGGACATATGGGAATACTAACCGGAGGGCCAATACGCATCACTGCTTGTATAAAGGCTTTGACTAGTGAATGCGAAGCCAAGGGCCTTTGAAAAAATATTGACAAGGCCGAAATCTGACCCTTGATAGTACTCAAGGCAAGCTTCCTATCTACAGCCCACTGTAGGAAGTCCAAAATCCTCCCTATCACGTACTTACGTGGATGCCATTTCTTGGCCTCACACCACGTAATGTATGCTTTCCAGATCCTATAATAGATCTGCCTGGATACCGGTTTCCTGGCATTGATCATGGTAGATACCACAGAATTAGAGAGCCCTCTCTTTTTCAGAATGTGGGCTTCAATAGCCAGGCCGTCAAACCTAGGGCTGGTAAGGAAGGGTGGTATATCGGTCCCTGCGACAGCAGGTCCGGACGATGTGGGAGGGTCCAAGGACTCCTCACTGACATTTTTACAATCTCCGCGTACCATGCCCTTCGGGGCCACGCTGGAGCCACCAGAATCACTGGTTTCTTTTCTACCCCGATTCTGCGGAGTAATCGCGGTAACAATTGTGGCGGTGGGAATGCATATATCAGCTTGAACTGATCCCAAGGGAACACTAGGGCATCCGAGCCGCAAGCTAGGGGATCCCTTGTGCGAGACACAAATCTGTCCACCTTTGCGTTGAATCTGGATGCTAGCAGATCTACATCCGGTGTTCCCCACCGCTGGCATATTGCCTGGAAAACCTCGGGGTGAAGAGACCATTCCCCCGGGCATAATTGTTGGCGACTTAGAAAGTCCGCTCTCCAATTTTCCACTCCTGGGATGAAAACCGCGGATATGGCTGGGACATATTTTTCTGCCCACTCCAGGATGCAATTTGCTTCCCTCTGGGCTGCACGACTCTTGGTGCCACCCTGGTGATTGATATATGCCACTGCCGTGGCATTGTCTGATTGAATTCTGACAGGGGACCCTTGGAGTTTGGATGTCCATGCTACTAGGGCATACCGGGCTGCTCGTATCTCTAAGAGATTGATGGGCAGGGCCTTTTCTGCTTCTGACCACTTGCCCTGGAGAGACCATTGCTCCAGTACTGCCCCCCAGCCTATGAGGCTGGCATCTGTAGTGACCACCTTCCAAGAAACCGGACTGAAGGGTTTCCCTCTTTCCAGATTCTGGGGCACCAACCACCAATGGAGGCTCTTGCGAACGGAAGGGGACAGGGACATTGGTAAGTCTAAAGCCTGAACTTTTTTGTTCCAGGCTGACAGTATGGCCCTTTGCAAATTCCTTGAATGGAATTGACCGTAGGGTACCGCTTCGAATGAAGCCACCATCTTTCCCAGCAGCCTCATGCAGAGGCGTATGGATGGTTTTCTTTTTGTACCCACTAAGTGGGTCAAATCTTTTAAAGACGACACCTTCTCTGGAGGTAAGAAAATCTTTCTCTGATTTGAATCCAGCCTTAGCCCTAAGTATTCCAGACTTTTGACTGGTCTTAGAGCTGACTTGTCCCGGTTGATAATCCAACCGTGATATTCCAGATACTCGATTGTCTTGTGAATAGCTACTTCCAGCTTTTCCACTGAGTGGTCTATTAGTAGCAGGTCGTCTAGATATGCCATTATCGTTACACCCTGTGTTCTTAGATTGGCCAATAATGGGGCCAGAATTTTTGTGAACACTCGTGGTGCTGTGGCCAGACCGAAAGGTAAGGCTCTGAACTGAAAATGGCGCCCTTCTACTGCAAAGCGTAGAAATTTCTGGTGGGCCGGAAAGATGGGAATATGCAGATAAGCATCCTTTATGTCGATCGAGGCTAGCCATTCCTGCCCTTGTAGGGCGGTGGCCACCGATCGGATCGACTCCATCCGAAAAGTCCTGATATTTAGGAACTTGTTTAGCCCTTTTAGATTTAATATGGGCCTCACGTCCCCATTTGGTTTGGGGACTGTGAAAAGGTTTGAGTAAAACCCGAATCCGCTTTCTTCCAGGGGAACCTTCATGATTACACCTTGGAGCAATAGTTGTTCTAGTGCCAGAAGGAGGGATCCTCTCTTCTGGGGATCTCTTGGCACGTTTGACCTCATAAATTGGGCAGGAGGAGTGCCTTTTAACTCCAGCTTGTATCGCAGACTTACTGCGGAGAGCACCCATCTGTCTCTGATGGTGTCCCGCCAGGTCTCTGTGAACAACTGAAGTCTTCCCCCCACCCGATTGAGTGGGGGCAACGCTTCATGCCTTGGGGGGAGGTTTTGTACCTCTCTTGATCCAGGGCTTCTTGTTACCCTGCGATTGTCCCTGATTTCTGCCCCCTGAATTTGACCGCGGAGGCCGTCGGAACTGCTTCACAGCCGATGTGCCTGGGACTGGAGAAGTAGGCCTCTTAAAAGAAGGACTTCTACCCTTGTTCTTAACCGGTAAGAGTGAACTTTTACCGGCAGAAATTTTCTGGATATATTTGTCCAGATCTTCTCCAAATAAGCGTTCTCCATGAAATGGGAAGCTAACCAGCAGTTTTTTACAGGGAGCTTCAGCAGACCAGTTTTTGAGCCACAGAAGCCTACGCATATGTACTATAGACAGCGTAAAGCGGGAGGGCCTGTTGGATTGTATCCTTTATGGCGTCCACCGCAAAACACAAGGCTCTAGGCAGGTCAGCTAGGGCAAGAGCCTGCTGATCTGGTAAGTCCCTTAAGACTTGTTTCAACTGATCTTTCACTGCTTGGCAGACTCCAATCGCTGCTACCGCAGGTTGTGTCACCAAACTTGCTGTAGAGAAAGCAGATTTTAGTAAAGACTCCAATTTTTTATCTATTGGGTCTTTGAACATTGGAACATTATCTACTGGACATGTCAGTGATTTGTTAACAGAAGAGATGGCTGCGTCCACTGTAGGGACCCTCCATTTTCTTATGAACTTATCCTCCATGGGATAGATCACCGGAAATCTCTTGGGGGGAGCAAATATTTTATCAGGATGCTCCCAATCCTGGTAAATAAGCCCTTCTAATAAAGGGTGGATTGGGAAGGAACAGACAGCCTGGGGAGCTTTTAGCGACCCCAGCGAGGAAACCGTAGTGGATGGTGGTTCCGCCAGAGGCATTTTAAATGCTGATCGGACCATATTAGTCAGAGACTGAACCCATAATCTTTCAGCCTGAGAAGCTGAGAAAGGGTCTTCCACTGTTGATTCCTCCATAACTGAATCAACCTCATCCTGATCCCCTTCAGGTAGGTCGATCTCTGTGTGGGGCTGTTCCTCCACTAACAGGCACTCTGAAGGAGGAGACGGAGATCGGACACGCTTTTCCTGAGACAGGGAAGCAGCGATCAATGCTGTTAATCTCTCTTCCAATCCTCCCAGAGTTGAGGATAAAACCTCCTCTGTTATATATACAGGAGCAGGTGGACTGGGGACAGCCGCAGCACCAGGCATTCCTGCGGGGTTTCTACGGCTACTGACCTCTGAATTCTCAGGGGAGATTGGTGCAGTACAAGCATGCCCAATATCCTGAGAGCCCGATGGAGACCCCTTTGGCTTCCTGGAAGATCTATTTCCGGAGCGTCTGGACGACATATCCTTTAAGCACAAAGCTGAGGTATTCCCGTCGTCATACACCAATTTTGCTGGTAATAGTCTAACACAGGTGCTGCTATATACCAGCTGGTGTCCACTAAAGTGCCTTTCTATGGGGATGCCTGCATCAACCGCCTCTGTGTGCCACTGTTTGTTGCTAGCTCTGTTTGCATGCAGCTGACACTTGTACTGTGTCTTTTAACCATGCTGGGACGCCCGCACATGCGCAGAAGCGCCGCGGCGCGCATCGAGCGTCATCCACCCGCCCCTTTTTTTTTCATAGGAGGCGCGTGCACGCGCCCACGCGCGCGCCCGTGCGCCATTGGCGCCCTTTTTGAAATCAAACAGGGGACTAGGAGCCAGGGCCCTTTTTGCCGGAGGGCCTGTGCGGTGGATGAGCGCAGCAACAGGGCAGAGGAAGTGGATTCCCACAGAGAAACTTACCAGCTGCCTGGATCTTTTGACTTGAGAAAACCAAAGATCCACATGACAAGAAAAATGGACTACAGCGGCCTCTAGTGGTTTAACACAGGTACCGCGGTCCCTGTTTTTTTTTTTTTTTTTTTTCTTGACTACTATTAAAATTTTACATTTTCAGTAGTTATAGGCAAACACAGATATTTAGCGGGAATACCGTTAGGTAACAGACAGAAAGACAAATTAGGCTTGGGGGTCCCCCAATAGAACCAAGTTCCTGGGGGCCCCCACTTACCTGATCCCCGCCGCAGGACTTTGTTTGGTCCACAGAAGTCCAAACTTCACCTATCACGGCAGGCATTGTAATTAAACCTTCAGGGACCGGGTTCCCAAGGATTCCACTCCCCTGGACCTGTATAGCACCCTGCACAGACAACATCTTGGTCGTGGGTATGACCAGAGCTCTGGATCCCAGGGTCCAGCCCTCCTAAGAGAAGCATTACAGGCAAAACCTTGCTCTTCTGCTGCAAGGCCCGGGTACCGACCGTTTAGCTATGAAGCTTTTTTTGGTGGGATCCGGAACAGCTTACTAAGGCCCAAAAGAACCTGTACGCAAGCCCAGTGAAAACACATGTTACTCTTTGGCCAACACCTTAGACACTGGCAAAAAACTGAGGTGCTCCCGGGTGGGAGGGGCTTATATAGGGGAGGGTACTTCCGGTTTGGAATTGGCCAGTGCCAACACCTGAAGGTAATCTATATAACCCATTAGTAATGACTAAGTCGCTCTGTGTCCCGTGATGTACGAAAAAGAAAAGATGATATCTGAATGATGTCTGTAACAGCAGGCATCATTGCTCAAAGTCGACAACGTCATATGACATTGGGCAGGTGGGAAGCGGTTAAGGAGAGCTTTATTCTGCTTTCGACACTACATTGCATGCAAGGGAAGCTGGATCCCAACAAGGGATCCCAACTCAAACATTGCTTGCATTTGAAAATTTTAAATTATCCTATTCATGTACAGTGTTGCATTAATTTGTGTCTATATTTGCCTGGAGTTCAGATCTAAATAAAGTTTTGGCCAATTGTTCCTTAAAAAAAAAAAAAAAAACTGGGAGTATAATCATACCTTGCAAAATCCTCATGCATTGACCCATCCATTGGTCTTGGCCCTCTTGTTGGCACTGGATGCATCCGTTCATTTACAGGCCTTTCCATGGCTCTTGCATTACCCTGTGGCATCCATTCATTCATGGAGCCATCTGTGGCCCGAGCACCAGTTGGGTATGGCCGATTCATAGGGCTTTCCGTGGGGCGTGCAGGTCCAGGGTACATGCCATCTCCACCATCTCTTGGGTACATGTGATCATTATTAGAGCCATCCATTGCTTTTGTACCTCCTGGATACCCTCGGTCAACCATGGAGTTTAGCCCAGGACGAGCACCCCTCGGGGGCATCCGAGCATTCATGGGACCACCCATTGCTCTTGGGTCTTTTAGCTGCATCTCTTCATATCCAGGATCTTCCATATTTTGTCCTGGTCTTGGGTCCATCCTTTCATTCATGGAATAGTCCACGAGTCGTGCAGGATTTGGATGTATTCTTTCAGATAATGGGCCTTTCATGAGCTGTGCCCTGTCTTTCATCGGACCTTGCATGGCCCGGAAACCTCTTTGAGGCATCCTTTCATTCATTGGCCCTTCCATGCTCCGTAATTCTTGTGGGTGTAACTTTTCATTCATGAAGCCTTTACTTGCTCTGGAATTTCTTATGTTCAATTGGTCATTCATAGAATCCTCCATGTATGGAGTATCTTCCATATAGGCTGCTTCTCTTGGATGTCCCCTTCCACCCATCTGTGGATCCATGGGCCTTGTATTTCTTTGTGGAATGCGTTCATTCATAGAACCTTCTCTTGGATACATTCTTTCATTCATAGTTTCATCCATGAATGAATGCAGGTCTTCACTTACAGGTCCTGCCATAAGCCTTGAATCTCTAGGGTTCATTCTTTCTCCCATGGGTCCTCCCATGGGTCCTCCCATGGGTCTTGCAATTCTTGGCTGCATCCTTTCATTTACAGAACCTCGGAAGGAACCTGTCATCGCTCCTCTACCTCTAGGGACAAACCTGGGGGTTGGATTACCAATAAAACCCTCTCTATAAGGTAATTCACTATTCATTCTATGCTCAGCTTCTTCTTCTTGTTCTTCTTCTTCTTGTTCTTCAAAGGCAGGATTATTCATTTTATTGTGTGGAAACAATGGTAAAGGGTGATGGGAAGGATCATCATATTGTATATCTGAAGAAAAGTCTTGTGATTGCATGGCATGCATTGGGTGACCCCTTGATCTCATATCATAATCCATGCCTTCACTTAACATCCCAGGGTCTTCAAAAGGTTGTTGCATCTCTCTGGGTGCACGAGCTGGAATGCTCATGAGTGGCCTTGGTGTAGGATCATGGAAGCTTTCCATATCTGGATGGAAATCTCCAGGTCTTCGTAACCTCTCAGAAGGATACAGAGGCTCTTCCATATCCCCCATGTAATGTGTGTTCTGAGGCTCAAGCGAAGGCAAGCGAAGATCGTGATCACCTAGTATATTTCTAGGGGCAACCCTTGCTCCCCTTGCATCAAAATCATCCAGGCAGTCATCGGATCTCATTGGTGGCATAGGCCGCCTATCACGAGCATCAAAATCTCCAAAGTCATTTCCTTGTTCATCTCTGCAAGACACATTATACTTTAGTTTAGTTTTATAAATTTTAACACTTTAGAAAATAAAACATGCCCCTTTACGCTTGTAAAGTGGAGCTCCACTAGTTTTTCAGTTTATTAAAAGTCAGCAGCTACAAAAAGTGTAGCTGCTGACTTTTAATAAACACACACTCGCCTGTCTCACGGTCCAGCGATGCGGCCGCCCGAAGCCTTGGTTCGCTCGCTCTCCTCGGCACCGACATTGCAAGTGTGGGCTCCCTGCTGTGACAGCTTGCAGCTTCATAGCCGGGTGCGCGCTGCACATATGCAAGTCGTGCTGTGCTGTCCTGAATGGCCGAGCAATCTTCTAGGACCTGTGTTGTGTCCCAGAAGATTGCAGGGAGGGAGGGGGAAAAAAAAGGAGTCACCTAGGCAGCGATGGGAGCCGAGTACCTGTCAAAACTAGGTACCCACTCCCCCACTAAAAAAGGGGGGTTAGGACTTCTTAAAGCGGAAGTCCCACTTTTGGGTGGAACTCCGCTTTAACCCAAGTAAATATGATACAAGTAACAAATCTGCAGTTTTATTTACTGGTTGTTGATTTTACAACATATTGTCCCTGCACAGTACTAAGTCATGCATCTTCATGAAATTAAGTCAAATCAAGCAAGTACTAAAAACAAAGTAACACACCTGTTAATTAGTTCTCCTATGCTGTAGATACCTGGATGAATACTAAATTTTAGCTTACAGTAGCACATATATTTGACTTTTGTCTTATGCCTAAATTCTCCCTGCAGGGACTGGTGCAGTATCAGCATGTCATCATAAACAGCAAAAGTAGACTATGAAATGGAATCCCACACTCTTCAACTAAAACCAATAGCGTTAATTCAAAATTCATTGAAAGTATAGATTGTCGATGGTCAGGGGCACAGTGTGTAGTATGGATGAAAATTTTATAAAGGCTAGTGATTTTGGTGGAAATGTGTATTTCATCTTTCTTCAGCTGTTGCTCTTTAGGAAGTTATGTGATGCTAAAACCCAAACAAGCTTTCAGTTTATATGAAATACATGTCAGGTGCATGAAAACAGGTGTGCCAAGTGTCACCATTTGTTTTATTGCTCATCCCCAATTTCAGATTGTGTGCACTCCAATACATGTGCACTTTGCGACTATCATCTTTCGTCTCTATCATCTGCTCTGAAACTGATGTGCAGATCAGAGATCCAAAGATCTGAGGAAGACATCAACTTCCTGGACTTTCCTGCTCTACAGGCCACCTGCAGTAAATGCCTACCTTAGTAGATCTCCACCACTATTCAGAGCTCTTTTCTCTTCTTCCGTTGGAGGCAGATCTATGCCAACATTGCTAGGGAACAAACAGAAAATTAGGAAAAAAATCTATTTGTTTTTACATATAATATGTAGCTAATCAAAAAAATTGAAACAATGTCAAAATTTGCATTATAAAAATAAATCTCTGGTCCCTTATTTATTCAAAGCTGAAATACAGACAACTCGGATAGAAGGGTTTGTAAACCCTCATTTAAAAAAAATAAATAAAAATAACAAACATGTCATACTTCCCTCCACTGTGCAGTTCGTTTTGCACAGAGTGGCCCCGATCGTCCTCTTCTGGTGTCCCCCGGCGGCTCTGGTCACTCCTCCCCACAACAGGTGTCCACGTTGGAAAAGCGATCTCCTTGGTGGACACCCGTGCGGGCACACTCCCAAGTCCTGCTTCTGTGTGTATTCACACAGAAAGCGGGACTCGGCCCTTGGCCCTGCCCCCCACATCATTGGATGTGATTGACAGCAGCGGGAGCCAAAGGTTCTGAATACTTAGGACAATGTGATATTTCAGTTTTTCTTTTTTAATAAATCTGCAAAAATGTCAATAATTCTGTGTTTTTCTGTCAATATGGGGTGCTGTGTGTACATTAATGAGGAAAAAAATTAACTTAAATGATTTTAGCACACTGAACATTCCAGTTATCAATGTATTACGATTTAAAGAGTTTGTAACTTTACATATTTATGAGGATAGCCATCCCATTTACAGGAATAAGAATACATATTAATGTGGATATATCATGAAATTTCACATTTCAGTCAGCAGGACACATCTTCCCTTACAAAATCATTATTTTGAGACCCACTTAAAGCGGAGGTCCGCCGAAAATAAAATATTAAAAGCCAGCAGCTACAGCAGCTGCTGACTTTTAATATTAGGACACTTAACCTGTCCTGGAGTCCAGCGACGTCCGCAGCAGAGGACGAGCAATCGCTTGTCACTCTGCTGCCCCCACCGCCATCCTCGGTGAGGGAACCAGGAAGTGAAGCCTTGCGGCTTCACTGACCGGTTCCCTACGGCGCATGCGCGAGTCGCGCTACGCCGTTCTGAATGGTCCCTGTGTGTTCTGGGAGCTGAGTGTCTCCCAGAACACAAGGGGTACTCTGCGGGAAGTGACGTGCTTCCCGCAGATTTCCCACAGAGAGGACTCCCGGAAGTGGGTGAAAATACCTGTCTTAGAGAGGTATCTTCACCCCCCTCCCCCCTGAAAAGGTGTCAATTGTGACACCGGAGGGTTACGATGAGCGTAAGTTCCACTTTAGGGTGGAGCTCCGCTTTAACACAAAGCCTAGGAAAAAGGGATTTTTATAACAGCTTACCTGTAAAATCCTTTTCTTGGAGTACATCACGGGACACAGAGCGACTTAGTCATTACTAATGGGTTATATAGATTACCTTCAGGTGTTGGCACTGGCCAATTCCAAACCGGAAGTACCCTCCCCTATATAAGCCCCTCCCACCCGGGAGCACCTCAGTTTTGTAGCCAAGCAATAAGTGTCCCAAAAAGAGGGGTGGGAGCTCTGTGTCCCGTGATGTACTCCAAGAAAAGGATTTTAGAGGTAAGCTGTTATAAAAATCCCTTTTTCTTTTTCGTACATCACGGGACACAGAGCGACTTAGTCATTACTAATGGGACGTCCCAAAGCAATGCCAAATGAGGGGAGGGATACATAAGCTGGGCGCCATCAGGCATGAGGATCTTTTGCGGCCTGCAACACACTGCGCCCAAAGGCGACATCCTCCTGACTTCTAACGTCTACCTGGTAGAACCTAGTAAACGTGTGTACCGAAGACCATGTTGCGGCCTTACATACTTGAGCCAGGGAGGCCTGGTGATGCACTGCCCATGAAGTTCCAACTGCTCTTGTGGAGTGCGCCCTAACTTTGAACGGAGGCGGTCTCTTTCTCAAGCCATAGGCTTGTATTATGACCTGTCGAATCCACTTGGCTAAAGTAGATTTTGATGCTGCCTGACCCTTTCTGGGGCCTTCCGGCAGAACAAATAAAGAATCCGTTCTGCGAATCTGAGCAGTGGCTTTTAGATAAGCTTTAACTGCTCTTACTACATCCAAAGAATGTAATAACTTTTCCTCTACTGAGCTAGGTTTGGGGAAAAAAGAAGGAAGAACCACATCTTGGTTCAAATGAAACCTCGATACCACCTTAGGAAGAAAGGCTGGATGAGGACGTAATACTACTCTGTCCTTATGGACAACCAGATATGGCTCCTTACAGGACAAGGCGGCTAATTCCGATACTCTTTTAGCCGAACAAACGGCTACTAAGAAAATCAATTTCCTGGTGAGAAGAACCAAGGAAATGTGTTGTAATGGTTCAAACGGTTGTTTCTGTAGAACCGACAGAACCAGGTTTAGGTCCCAAGGACATATGGGAATACTAACCGGAGGGCTAATACGCATCACTGCTTGTATAAAGGCTTTGACTAGTGAATGCGAAGCCAAGGGCCTTTGAAAAAATATTGACAAGGCCGAAATCTGACCCTTGATAGTACTCAAGGCAAGCTTCCTATCTACAGCCCACTGTAGGAAGTCCAAAATCCTCCCTATCACGTACTTACGTGGATGCCATTTCTTGGCCTCACACCACGTAATGTACGCTTTCCAGATCCTATAATAGATCTGCCTGGATACCGGTTTCCTGGCATTGATCATGGTAGATACCACAGAATTAGAGAGCCCTCTCTTTTTCAGAATGTGGGCTTCAATAGCCAGGCCGTCAAACCTAGGGCTGGTAAGGAAGGGTGGTATATCGGTCCCTGCGACAGCAGGTCCGGACGATGTGGGAGGGTCCAAGGACTCCTCACTGACATTTTTACAATCTCCGCGTACCATGCCCTTCGGGGCCACGCTGGAGCCACCAGAATCACTGGTTTCTTTTCTACCCTGATTCTGCGGAGTAATCGCGGTAACAATTGTGGCGGTGGGAATGCATATATCAGCTCGAACTGATCCCAAGGGAACACTAGGGCATCCGAGCCGCAAGCTAGGGGATCCCTTGTGCGAGACACAAATCTGTCCACTTTTGCGTTGAATCTGGATGCTAGCAGATCTACATCCGGTGTTCCCCACCGCTGGCATATTGCCTGGAAAACCTCGGGGTGAAGAGACCATTCCCCCGGGCATAATTGTTGGCGACTTAGAAAGTCCGCTCTCCAATTTTCCACTCCTGGGATGAAAACCGCGGATATGGCTGGGACATATTTTTCTGCCCACTCCAGGATGCAATTTGCTTCCCTCTGGGCTGCACGACTCTTGGTGCCACCCTGGTGATTGATATATGCCACTGCCGTGGCATTGTCTGATTGAATTCTGACAGGGGACCCTTGGAGTTTGGATGTCCATGCTACTAGGGCATACCGGGCTGCTCGTATCTCTAAGAGATTGATGGGCAGGGCCTTTTCTGCTTCTGACCACTTGCCCTGGAGAGACCATTGCTCCAGTACTGCCCCCCAGCCTATGAGGCTGGCATCTGTAGTGACCACCTTCCAAGAAACCGGACTGAAGGGTTTCCCTCTTTCCAGATTCTGGGGCACCAACCACCAATGGAGGCTCTTGCGAACGGAAGGGGACAGGGACATTGGTAAGTCTAAAGCCTGAACTTTTTTGTTCCAGGCTGACAGTATGGCCCTTTGCAAATTCCTTGAATGGAATTGACCGTAGGGTACCGCTTCGAATGAAGCCACCATCTTTCCCAGCAGCCTCATGCAGAGGCGTATGGATGGTTTTCTTTTTGTACCCACTAAGTGGGTCAAATCTTTTAAAGACGACACCTTCTCTGGAGGTAAGAAAATCTTTCTCTGATTTGAATCCAGCCTTAGCCCTAAGTATTCCAGACTTTTGACTGGTCTTAGAGCTGACTTGTCCTGGTTGATAATCCAACCGTGATATTCCAGATACTCGATTGTCTTGTGAATAGCTACTTCCAGCTTTTCCACTGAGTGGTCTATTAGTAGCAGGTCGTCTAGATATGCCATTATCGTTACACCCTGTGTTCTTAGATTGGCCAATAATGGGGCCAGAATTTTTGTGAACACTCGTGGTGCTGTGGCCAGACCGAAAGGTAAGGCTCTGAACTGAAAATGGCGCCCTTCTACTGCAAAGCGTAGAAATTTCTGGTGGGCCGGAAAGATGGGAATATGCAGATAAGCATCCTTTATGTCGATCGAGGCTAGCCATTCCTGCCCTTGTAGGGTGGTGGCCACCGATCGGATCGACTCCATCCGAAAAGTCCTGATATTTAGGAACTTGTTTAGCCCTTTTAGATTTAATATGGGCCTCACGTCCCCATTTGGTTTGGGGACTGTGAAAAGGTTCGAGTAAAACCCGAATCCGCTTTCTTCCAGGGGAACCTTCATGATTACACCTTGGAGCAATAGTTGTTCTAGTGCCAGAAGGAGGGATCCTCTCTTTTGGGGATCTCTTGGCACGTTTGACCTCATAAATTGGGCAGGAGGAGTGCCTTTTAACTCCAGCTTGTATCCCAGACTTACTGCGGAGAGCACCCATCTGTCTCTGATGGTGTCCCGCCAGGTCTCTGTGAACAACTGAAGTCTTCCCCCCACCCGATTGAGTGGGGGCAACGCTTCATGCCTTGGGGGGAGGTTTTGTACCTCTCTTGATCCAGGGCTTCTTGTTACCCTGCGATTGTCCCTGATTTCTGCCCCCTGAATTTGACCGCGGAGGCCGTCGGAACTGCTTCACAGCCGATGTGCCTGGGACTGGAGAAGTAGGCCTCTTAAAAGAAGGACTTCTACCCTTGTTCTTAACCGGTAAGAGTGAACTTTTACCGGCAGAAATTTTCTGGATATATTTGTCCAGATCTTCTCCAAATAAGCGTTCTCCATGAAATGGGAAGCTAACCAGCAGTTTTTTACAGGGAGCTTCAGCAGACTACGCATATGTACTATAGACAGCGTAAAGCGGGAGGCCTGTTGGATTGTATCCTTTATGGCGTCCACCGCAAAACACAAGGCTCTAGGCAGGTCAGCTAGGGCAAGAGCCTGCTGATCTGGTAAGTCCCTTAAGACTTGTTTCAACTGATCTTTCACTGCTTGGCAGACTCCAATCGCTGCTACCGCAGGTTGTGTCACCAAACTTGCTGTAGAGAAAGCAGATTTTAGTAAAGACTCCAATTTTTTATCTATTGGGTCTTTGAACATTGGAACATTATCTACTGGACATGTCAGTGATTTGTTAACAGAAGAGATGGCTGCGTCCACTGTAGGGACCCTCCATTTTCTTATGAACTTATCCTCCATGGGATAGATCACCGGAAATCTCTTGGGGGGAGCAAATATTTTATCAGGATGCTCCCAATCCTGGTAAATAAGCCCTTCTAATAAAGGGTGGATTGGGAAGGAACAGACAGCCTGGGGAGCTTTTAGCGACCCCAGCGAGGAAACCGTAGTGGATGGTGGTTCCGCCAGAGGCATTTTAAATGCTGATCGGACCATATTAGTCAGAGACTGAACCCATAATCTTTCAGCCTGAGAAGCTGAGAAAGGTTCTTCCACTGTTGATTCCTCCATAACCGAATCAACCTCATCCTGATCCCCTTCAGGTAGGTCGATCTCTGTGTGGGGCTGTTCCTCCACTAACAGGCACTCTGAAGGAGGAGACGGAGATCGGACGCGCTTTTTCTGAGACAGGGAAGCAGCGATCAATGCTGTTAATCTCTCTTCCAATCCTCCCAGAGTTGAGGATAAAACCTCCTCTGTTATATATACAGGAGCAGGTGGACTGGGGACAGCCGCAGCACCAGGCATTCCTGCGGGGTTTCTACGGCTACTGACCTCTGAATTCTCAGGGGAGATTGGTGCAGTACAAGCATGCCCAATATCCTCAGAGCCCGATGGAGACCCCTTTGGCTTCCTGGAAGATCTATTTCCGGAGCGTCTGGACGACATATCCTTTAAGCACAAAGCTGAGGTATTCCCGTCGTCATACACCAATTTTGCTGGTAATAGTCTAACACAGGTGCTGCTATATACCAGCTGGTGTCCACTAAAGTGCCTTTCTATGGGGATGCCTGCATCAACCGCCTCTGTGTGCCACTGTTTGTTGCTAGCTCTGTTTGCATGCAGCTGACACTTGTACTGTGTCTTTTAACCATGCTGGGACGCCCGCACATGCGCAGAAGCGCCGCGGCGCGCATCGAGCGTCATCCACCCGCCCCTTTTTTCCATAGGTGGCGCGTGCACGCGCCCGCGCGCGCGCCCGTGCGCCATTGGCGCCCTTTTTGAAATCAAACAGGGGACTAGGAGCCAGGGCCCTTTTTGCCGGAGGGCCTGTGCGGTGGATGAGCGCAGCAACAGGGCAGAGGAAGTGGATTCCCACAGAGAAACTTACCAGCTGCCTGGATCTTTTGACTTGAGAAAACCAAAGATCCACATGACAAGAAAAAATGGACTACAGCGGCCTCTAGTGGTTTAACACAGGTACCGCGGTCCCTGTTTTTTTTTTTTTTTTCTTGACTACTATTAAAATTTTACATTTTCAGTAGTTATAGGCAAACACAGATATTTAGCGGGAATACCGTTAGGTAACAGACAGAAAGACAAATTAGGCTTGGGGGTCCCCCAATAGAACCAAGTTCCTGGGGGCCCCCCACTTACCTGATCCCCGCCGCAGGACTTTGTTTGGTCCACAGAAGTCCAAACTTCACCTATCACGGCAGGCATTGTAATTAAACCTTCAGGGACCGGGTTCCCAAGGATTCCACTCCCCTGGACCTGTATAGCACCCTGCACAGACAACATCTTGGTCGTGGGTATGACCAGAGCTCTGGATCCCAGGGTCCAGCCCTCCTAAGAGAAGCATTACAGGCAAAACCTTGCTCTTCTGCTGCAAGGCCCGGGTACCGACCGTTTAGCTATGAAGCTTTTTTGGTGGGATCCGGAACAGCTTACTAAGGCCCAAAAGAACCTGTACGCAAGCCCAGTGAAAACACATGTTACTCTTTGGCCAACACCTTAGACACTGGCAAAAAACTGAGGTGCTCCCGGGTGGGAGGGGCTTATATAGGGGAGGGTACTTCCGGTTTGGAATTGGCCAGTGCCAACACCTGAAGGTAATCTATATAACCCATTAGTAATGACTAAGTCGCTCTGTGTCCCGTGATGTACGAAAAAGAAATTATCATATACATATACACACACACACACACACACACACACACACACACACACACACACACACACACAGGCCACTTTATTAGGTACACCTTGCTAGTACTGGATTGGATTCCCTTTTGCCATCAGAACTGCCTTAATTGTTTGTGGCATAGATTCAACAAGGTGTTGGAAACATTACTCAGAGATTTTGGTCTATATTAACATGATAGCATTACACAGTTGCTGCAGATTCGTTACAAAATGGTCCATAGAGCAACTCCTATATAAGTATCACTATTTGTAATCACACACACTTATATTTTTTGTTTGATTATAGCAAGCGCTGTACTTTTGTTTAAATATATTGTTTGGGTTGGTATCTGTTGACCTGTGCTGGCAGTTTTTTCTCTAACAATTCAGATTTTTTTTTTGGATCTTTTTGATTTACATTACAGTGAACTCTCTATCATGTTCAAAAAACCAGTGGTGAGATGATTGGAGCTTTGTGACATGGTGGATTATCCTGCTGGAAGGAGCCATCAGAAAATGGGTACACTGTAGTCATATAGGGATGGACATGGTCCGCAACAATACTCAGGTAGGTCATGGCGTTTAAACTATGATCAATTGGTACTAAGGGGTCCAAAGTGTGCCAAGAGAATATCCCCCACACCATTAAACCCCCACCACCAGCCTGAACCAGTGATACAAGGCAGGATCCATGCTTTCTGGCTTATGCCAAATTCAGACAAAGTTTTTTCAATCTTCTATTGTCCAATTTTGGTGAACCTGTACGAATTGTACCCTCAGTTTCCTGTTCTTAGCTGACAGGAGTGGCACCCGGTGTGGTCTTCTGCTGCTGTAGGCCATCTGCTTCAAGGTTCGATGTGTTTTGCGTTCAGAGATAGTATTCTGAATGCCTTGGTTGTAACAAGTAGTTAGAGTTACTGTTGCCTTTCTAGCATCTCAAACCAGTCTGTCCATTCTCGGACATCAACAAGGCATTTTCGTTCACACAACTGCCACTCACTGGATATTTTCTCTTTTTCGGACCATTTTATGTAAACCCTAGAGATGGTTTGCGTAAAAATCCCAGTAGATCAGCAGTTTTTAAAATACCTCAGACCAGCCCGCCTGGCACCAACAACGTCACGTTCAAAGTCACTTAAATGCCTTTTCTTCCCCATTCTGATGCTCAGTTTGAACTTCAGCAAGTTGTCTTCATCACGTCTAGATGCCTAAATGCATTGAGTTTCTGCCATGTGATTGGCTGATTAGCAATTTGTGATACCAAGCAATTGAACAGGTGTTACTAAAAGTGGAATGCGAGTGTATACAAAGTAGCATACATAAATGAGATAATTTATATAAAAGCATATCCAAGGTCCCTTTCACATGGGTGCTATCCAGTCCAATAAAAAAGCACCTAATCTGACATTATCAAAACATTCATTACTAGTGCATGTCTTTTTTAATGTCAGTGATTGATTCACCGCCAGTAAATGTTTGCTGAAAGTCACATTCACTGCCTTATTTCATATGTCCCCAAGTGTCTATAGGAAGACGTTGGGTATATTTACTTTTCTCTTTTATACACAATGAAAATACAGAGAAAAATTGTTCATACCTTCGCATAGGTCCTTTAATTAGATCCTCAATGTAAACTGCTCCTTCAATTGGATGCCCACGGGAATTTGCAAAAGCTAAAAACACATTTCGTATTAGTTTTGTATGAACCATTTTTACATAATTTAAAAAAGGAACATATCATTTAATCATATTGGTAAATCACTTCTCACCAACAACATCAGCGAGCCCAAAGACCTTCTAAAATTACTAGAATACATAATAAAAACACGTGTACAATTCCTAATCCATATTATCCACAAAGTAGCAAGTAAAGAACCTAAAATACTTACACCCACAACAATATAACACAACGCCTATGTTTGAAAAGGGATTAAAGTCTTCACTAAGGCCCCTTTCACACTGGAGCGCCTGCACCGCTATTTTTAGCAGCGCTTTACCGTCGTATTTGCTGGGTTATTTGGCCGCTAGCGGGGAGCTTTTAACCCCCGCTATCGGCCAAGAAGGGTTAAAACCACTTGAAAAGTGCTGCTGCAGCAACGCTTTGCCAGTGGTATAGCCACGGTGCTCTTTGATTTCAATGGGCAGGAGCAATGGAGAAGGGGTATACACGCCACTCCAAAGATGCTGCTAGCATGACTTTTTTTTATCGTCCTGCTAGCGCACCGCAGCAGTGTGAAAGCCCTCGGGGCTTTCACATTGGAGACAGCAGCGGCTCTTTCAGGTGCTATTTTTAGCGTTAGCACCTGCAAAGCGCCCCAGTGTGGAAGGGGTCTTCGTATCTACAGACCAGTTAGTTTAAAATGACTGCAGAGTTTGATAAAAAGACCACATAGAAGAGTTTTGCTAGAAAACAATATTTTAAGCAATAGTCAGCATGGATTCATGAAAGACCGAAGTTATCAAAAAAAATCTAATTTCTCTTTATGAGGAAGTAAAAACTAACTTAGACAAGGGAATGGCATTTGACACAGTTCCCCACAAGTGGCTAAAGCGCAAGTTAAACTGGAATTCCAGCCAAAAAACAAACTATGTGTAAAAGGATAGGTTCACCTTTTAACAAAAAATAATAAAAATGCACATTTTTTTTGCGAGTAAAAGAACGTGCATTTACTATCTTTAGTTTTGGGAGCCTGGAAAGCATTGCACCAGCAATCAGCGGATCGTGGGTGCCATGCAGGTCTCCCACAGTTTATCGGTGTAAGCCGTTTGCCCCGTACATTGTATGGCCAGGCAGTTTCAAACAGACAGGAAGAATCAATGAACTACCACAGCGATTAACAACGCCATGGTAGTTAATTGAGAACTACAAGATGAAAGCTACAAAAGAAAGTCCGGACTTATAGTTCATTCATACACAGAGCACTGTGAATGAATGACACAGCCAGACGTGCCACGTTTCCTTTAGATTGTGGCAGCGAGCGCGGGGGGAGCGAGGTTGGCGGGAAGACATACCTCCACTTACTGCCAAAACTTTTGTAACATGTGACTGAACTAATTCTTTAAAAATGTTCCCTCAGCCTTGTCGCTACCTATCCTGCCGCTACCATCCTTTACCCTGTGTAAAAAAAAGTGTGTATACTTACCTGTTTTTAGTCTACTCCAGTCGCATGATCCCCTGTGTCCTTGAGTGATGATTGCAGGAGAGAGGAGGGAGCACCCAACATTGACTGGAAAATCAGGAGCCATGGATGTCACCCAGGCTCCCGGGTCCCTGTTGGCACTCCCTCCTTGACCCTGTGTGGTCACATGACCAGACCGGACTAAAAATAGGCAAGTATACACATCTATTTTACACGGATAGCGGGAGGAAACACTTGCCGACCGCCTACCGCACTTGTACTGTGGCAGGTCGGCTCTATTACCTAAAACGACATACCTGTACAACATTTCGAGCAATGGACACTGGGGGGGCGCGCGTGCGCCGCCGGCACAATCGCGCGCTGATTAGACACAGGGGATGCCTATCAGCAGGTCCACGATAGTTTCCCAGAAAGGCAGAACGGCGATCTGCCTATGTAAACAAGGCAGATAACCGTTCTGACAGGGGAGAAGATAGATATTTTGTGTTCCTGCTTCATCCAGTCAGCGCAACCCTCACGCAGTTAGCAGCACCAGCTAGGCACATAGTTAACCCCTTCCCTGCCAGTGTCATCAGTACAGTAACAGTGCATATTTTTAGCACTGATTACTGTAATAATGGCACTGGCTCCCAAATAAGTGCCAAAAGTGTCAGTTAGGTGTCCGATTTGTCCGCCACAATGTTGTAGTCCAGCAAAAAAATAAAAAATTAGATACACAAGCACAAAAAAGAAAAACCGGGGTGATCAAATACCGCCAAAAGAAAGCTCTATTTGTGGGGAAAAAAATAAAACAATTTTATTTGGGTACAGCATCGCACGGCCACACAATTGTCAGTGAAAAGTAACGCAGTGCTGTATCGCAAAAAACGGGCTGTCATTAAGGGGGTAAAACCTTCTGGGGCTGAAGTGGTTAAGCTTAGTTAGCATTAATCCGAAATTCCATTTTAAAGTTTATAGGTTTAGAAAATTCAGTCTGTAACTGGATAGGAAAAACTGGCTAAAAGACCGTATTTAAAGAGTAGTGAATAATGAATTATACTCTGAACTCTGACACTTCGTTGTATTAAAAGAGGTATAGACAACAGAGAGACACATTATTTTGCCCCTGTACAAACCAGTTCACAAAAAAAGGATATCGGGGGAACTGGAGAACTTGCAGAAAAGGGCAACCAAACTGATAAGAGGCATTGAGCAGCTCAGCTGAGGAAAGATTAGCCAAATTGAATCTATTCTCTCCTGAGAAAAGGCAATTAAGGGGGTAATGATTGCCATGTATAAATACATAAGTGGTCCATATAGTGTATGTAGTGTAGTTATTCACTTTAAGGTCATTACAAAGGATCTTTGTCTGGAGGAAAAAGGTATTTAATCTCCTCATACAGGAAGATTTCTTCACAGTAAGAGCTGTGCAAACGTGGCAAAGACTCCCTTTAAAAACGAATTCTAGCCAGTGCAGCAGATAGGCGCAATGTGGTTAAAACTAACGGTAAAAAAAATGTTAAATGCCTAAGCACAATTTTGCAACTCTGACATGCATTAGTAAAACCGTACATATCACAAGTACTTTGTGCATCCAGGTGAATTACACCTGTTTTTTTTTTTAGTACAAAATCTGGCTATCACAGCGATCAGGTGATCCCCAGTCTTTGTGCAGGGACCACGCTGTGTGGAGCGCTCCCAGCACAAAGAGATATGCATATATGCGGCCCCAGACAAAAACCCATCCAGCCTATATGCTTACTGTCAGCTGGAAGGGGTTAAAAAAAGAAGAAGAAGAAGAAGAGCTGGATAAATTCCTAAATGCACAAAATATAACCACATTTTAACATTGCTGGATAAAACTGGACCATGCTTTAAAGGGGTGTTTTTAGCCTCTTCTGGATCAACTAGGGGTATAGGAATCTGTATATAGGATGTTTTCTATTTATGTATTCATTTTCTGTTGGTTGAACTAGACAGACTTGCATCTTTTTTTAACCTATGCAAAATATCACTTGCAACGACAGTTGTTAGGTTGAGTACGTGATAATACAATATAGAAAATGCATGTGCGCATCACCACCTGATATGCACCACTTGTTCCAGTTCAAAAATCCACCAAGTGGGGAAGTAAAGGATGGCAAGTTAAGGAATTGTACAAATAACGTTTAATATATTATAGTGATTTTAGAAGGTTTTTGAAAGCACCGATATAGATAGGGGTTACGTTAGTGAAATCGCTGCACTAATATATAATTTACATTTAAAATTGATAAGATTCCCATGTAGAGCTGGCAGCTAAAACATTGACAGCTTCCTTTGTTTTTCTAGGCATTAAAGAGACCTGCAACTGAGGTGAAAAAAGCATGGATCTCAATCACACTTACCGGTAATTGAATGCAGGGGTCGCCAGCCATCTACATCTATCAAGTACCTGTAAATGACAACAAGGTCACATTAAAAGAAAATAAAGTGCATCTAAAACTAGTCAGTGAACTTATTTTGTCTCCTCCCGTCTGTTCTACTCAGCTAAAATGTTGATCTATTTTGTTAGAAAGTGTTTTTTGTTTGATACATGCAAAATAAGAACCTGTTGATCCTGCCAGAAAAATTATCAACCTTGCCCAGGTTCACTTCTGCTCTAAAGACGACTTCTATCCTATGTTATGGAGATGGGAAAAGTTCTAAAGCCTTAAAGAGGTTGTAAAGCCTCAAGGTATTTTACCTTAAAAGAGAAATAAGGGTATTTTTTTTTCCTTTTCCCTATTCATACTTACCTCGGTGAATGCAGCATCAGACTGATGCTGCATCTGTCCCCCGACATCTCTGCACCGAGAACCGAGCCACCGAACACCACCGATGGCTCGGTTCTCACTCCTCACTGAGCAGAGCGATGCCGACTGACAGCATCGCTTCTGCTCTACTTCTCTGCGCTCATTGGAGCACTGAGTCGTGGAGGCGCGGGGAGCGGCCGTCTCAGCGGCTCGCGGAGACTGTCATCAATCAAGGCAGCCATCGGATCCAGACTTGGCAGTCGGTATGACACGCTGCCCCGACTGATGGCAGTGACGTCAGCGGAGAGCGCACTTCAGACCGATCTCCGCTAAAAAGGGGTCACAGGAGTGCAAAACGAATTGCACTCCTGTGACCCAGAGGAGAAGCCCAGCCTTAAAAGCTCAGGCTGGACTTCCCCTTTTTTTAACAGAGTTTTTATTAGACAAATCAGCATTACAATACAACCAGTAAATAGCACATCCTCCAGTGCAGAGCAAACAAACAGGATAATGCGTCACATCCGGGGGAACACACCCCTCTCATTCGGTGCTAAATGCAAATAATCAACAAACATTGGCCCAAACCCGGTCGTGCATAAAACGACTCTAGTTCACCCCTCCCCGGCCACACAACAACCCTGAGTAGCAGTAAAGTCCAGGGACCAAGAGGGGCAGGGGGGGGGGGGGAGCCATCCCCAACAACAGCCCAGTCAGTCACACCCAGGGGGGAGTTCCAAGTCAGAGCGAGTGGTCTGCCATGAAGACCAAATTTTGTCGAACTTCGCGGGGCACTGTCTACTCTCATAAGTCAATTTATATAGAGAAAGTACTGAGTCGACTGAGCGCTGCCAGGCGGCGCATGTGGGGGGGTCCTCAGATTTCCACTTGAGCAGGATTTCCCTCCTAGCATAAAATAGTGAGAAGGTCAGGCAGAGTTTACAATATCTATCCCCTTCCACGTCCTCCATATGATTCAGCAGTAGGATCTTGGGGTCAGTCGGCACGCTTAAGCCAGTCACGTCCGTCAGCCTGGAAGCCACATCCACCCAATAGGGCTGGAGTTTCGGACACGACCAGACCATGTGCCAAAACGTACCTATCTCCTGCCTGCATCTCTGACAATTAGGATCTCGCTGCGGGTAAATACGTGCCAGCCTCTGCGGGGTGTAGTAGGCTCTGTGGAGAAATTTAAATTGTATAAACCTATCCTTTGCAGCTATCATAACAGGGATATAAGATGCGAGGCAATCCCTCCACTCCTCCTCGTCCAGTGACGGAATATCAGCCCTCCATTCCTCCCACAGCTTAGTAAGCTTGGCATCAAACTGTACAGTGAGGTACAGGTAGAGGGACGAGAGGGGGCGGTCCATGAGGGCGGAGGATAAAAGTCGCTCAATAGAGTCTGACTCCAGGGTTATAGGCTCTGGGAATTGGGCCTCAAAAGCATGTCTCAGCTGCCAGTACCTAAATTGGAAAGAAACCGGCAGGAGATACGCCTGCCTGAGTTCCCGGAAAGGCATAATCGTACCCGCTTTCACTATATGTTTCAGAGTAACGATTCCCTTTTTCGCCCACAGGGATGGATCTGGGATACTATTCATGTGAGGCAGCATAGGGTTAGCCCACAAGGGCATATGCGGGGATACCAAGTTGGGTCGCCGGTACATTAGTCGAGCCTCCTGCCAGACCTTAACTGTGGTCCGCATGAGGGTCGTCATACAGGGGCTGGCCCTGAGGCCACGAAACGGTAAATTGCTCAAGGCCGCATAAGAGCCCACAATAGCCGCCTCAAGTGTGACCGCCGGATTTTGTCTAGGCTGGGAGAACCACCATCTCACCGTAACCAGGACAGCTGCCCAGTAGTAAAGCAAAAAATTAGGGAGCGCCAGTCCACCTCCGGACAAAGACAAATATAAGGTCTTCCTCGCCACCCGGGGGGGTCTCACAGCCCAGACAAAAGAGATCAGCAGGCTGTCCAACCTCCGGAAGAAAGAACTAGGGATATACGAGGGGGTATTGCGAAAGAAGTACAGGAATTTCGGGAGAAAGACCATCTTCAAAAGGTTGACTCTACCCACTGGCGTCAGAGGGAGGGACCGCCACACCGCGCACTTGGCCACTAGTTGGGCCATGAGTGGTTGTATGTTTTTGCCAACGTAGTCACCACTCTTACTGCTAACCTTGATGCCCAGGTATGTAAACTCGTCCACCCATCCGAGCCGCGTTCGTGTCGTGGGACGCGGGGCCGAGGGACATAGGGGAAATAAGACCGATTTGTCCCAGTTGATGCGAATACCGGAGTAGCCCCCAAATTGATCAATCAGATCTAAAGCCACCTGCAGGGATGAAGAGGCGTCCGCCAGGTATAGCAGGGCATCATCCGCATACAGAGACAGCTTTTCTTCAATTGGACCTATTTTCAATCCCCGGACCCTCGTCTCAGCTCTCAACAGGATGGCCAGTGGTTCCATAGCAAGGGCAAATAAACCCGGGGAGAGGGGACACCCCTGTCTCGTGCCGCGACCCAAGGGGAAGACGTCTGATAGACAGCCGTTGGACCGAATTCTAGCAGATGGGGAGCTATATAACATGCGTACCCATTTCAGGAAGCCTGGCCCAAACCCGAAGCTGTCGAGCACCCCCCAGAGGTAGCCCCACTCCACAGAGTCGAAGGCCTTCTCTGCGTCAAGTGAGGCCACCACTCCCGTCGACCCCTCACCAGCCCCATCAATGTGGGTGAGGAGGCGTCTAATGTTAATATCCGTTCCCCTACCCGGCATAAAGCCTGTTTGATCCGAGTGTACCAGGGCAGTAATGACAGAGTTCAGTCTTGTTGCCAAGATCTTGGCCAGGATCTTCGCATCAACGTTCAGCAACGAGATAGGGCGATACGAGGAACAGAGGGAAGGGTCCTTCCCCGGCTTCGGGATCACCACTATGACCGCCTCACCCATGGAAACAGGGAGCTCTCCCTGCTGCGCGGACACCGCGAATAGGGAATGTAGTCTGGGCACTAGTTCGTCTGCATAGTGTTTGTAGAACTCTACAGGAATTCCATCAGGCCCGGGCGTCTTGCCAGATTGCATAGATTTAAGGGCCCGCCGGATCTCCTGCACCGTGACAGGGGCGTCAAGTCGCTCACGGTAGGTCGCCGTAAGGACAGGAATGTCAATGTCTCCCAAATACTTCACCAGGTCCTCATCACCATAGTCCACCCTTGACTCAGAGTGCACGGTAGAAGTCAGCAAAGCACTGATTAATACCCCCCGGAGAGCTTACCAGTTCCCCCGTGGGGCCCGTAACATGGGAGACACTAACCCCCCCCTCCTGCTCCCTGGAAAGCCAAGCCAGCATCCTACCCGACCTCTCCCCCTGTTCAAAAATCCTATGGGACTGAGCGAGTAGCTTTTTTTGGGTAAGTGAGGTACGGATATTAAGGACTTCCCCCGTCAGGAGCTGCAGGTGGGCATAGTGTTGGGGGTCACGGGTCCTAATAAAGGTCTCCTCGGCACTGGCAGCCTCCCTTTCCGCCCTCACCAAGTCTGCGCTGCGTTCCCTACGAACTCTGGCAATAATGGTCTGGTAGTGTCCTCTCGTGGAGGCTTTAAAGGCATCCCATACTATCCCGGTCCCCGCCGTGCCCTCATTGTCCGCCCAATAACCGGTCAATTCAGTTTGGAACTGGTCGTCCACAGAGGTGTCTGAGATCCAAAACCTGGACAGTCTCCACAGGCGAACAGGATGGCCCCTAGAGAAATCCAGCGCCAGAAGCAATGGTGCGTGATCCGAGATCCCCCTAGGCAAGATCTTCACATCTGTAACCCTTTGCAGGACCGGTCTGCCCGCATATACCAGGTCTATGCGGGAGAACGTCCTGTGGGAGGCCGAGTGGCAGGTGTAGGCCAAGTCCCGAGGATGTTTCCACCTCCACACGTCCGTCAGTCCATAGACATCAGCCCATTCAGCCAACCCAGAGTAGTGTCGACCTCCAGGCGATCCATATCTGGATCGGGGACCAAGTTAAAATCCCCCAAAAACACAGTATTATCAGAGGTGAACTCGGCCACCCTGCTCGTTATGTGGTTCAGCAGCAACAGGGAGGCTGGCGGGGGAAGATATAGACCCACTATGGTCCAGGTCAGCGAATGAATCACGGCATGAATTATGACGTATCTACCATCAGGATCGAGAATCAGGTCCAGGAGCCGGAACGGGAGGGACTTTAACACAAGTATACTGACCCCTCTAGAGAAGCTAGAATAGGTAGAGTGATAGTGGTGGCCCACCCATGGCTTTTTAAGTGAGAGAATTCTACTCCCCATGAGGTGCGTTTCCTGTAGGACACAGATATGCGGGTTATAAGACTTAATAAATTGGAACACCAGGGAGCGTTTGGTCGGGGAATTCAACCCCCTGGTGTTCCACGATAGGATATTAACTGCTGACATGGACTGTCAGATTAATAGGGGGGACAGGATGACACCGCATGACTCCCGGACCTGACCCCCAGACCCAGGATGTACACATCTGGAAACAGAGCAATGCTGAAGTATCAACGTTTTGAATGTAAAGCAAAAACATAATGAAAACAAAAACAAAAAGAAAAAAACAGATCAGAACAAGAAAAAAATAGCCCCAGAAGGGCAACAATCCCCACCCCCCACCCCCCTAAAACTGAGGAGGGTATCCATCCCAAACAATAACAGCTCGCCGGCTGCAAAGGGGGTTCCGTGCAAGAGGCGAACTCAGCCCCCCAGATAAATTCTGGGGGGGGGCCGAGCAACTGTCTGAGCGACTCTAAGTGCGAGACTTCCGCTGGTAATGCAACAAGCTGTAAGGGACAGGAGTTCAGGAGGATGGAAGCGGACAGGAACGCGTCCCAGCAGTACAGTCGATCCAGTGACAAGGGAGTAAACGTGGTATGGTCCCCAGTGTCACATGGGGGGATAAAAAGACCCAAAAAAGGGGAAAAAGGAGTGTTCTCCTGATCACGTCAGGGGCGCCAACTTGGGTTCCCACATCGGCGGGGGCCAGCCGTCACCATCGGAGCTGCACACACCAAGGAGATTAGCCGGACACAACAGGTGCAACAACAGGTGTGAGAGCTCCGTCCAGGGGGCTAGTCTGCCGGCCCCACCGATATAGGCAAATTCAAAACAAGGGTGGTATCAAATAGTACATACCATGCGTCCAATCAGCGGGCCCGCGGCAGCGACTCCAACCAGACAGACACCTCCCTGGGATTAGTGAAGAAGCGGGTCGTCTCCCCGTCCTGTACTCTCAGACGGGCCGGGAAAAGGATGCTGTAACGGATGTTGCGCGCCCTCAGAGTCACCTTGACCTGGTCGAACGACTTCCTGAGCTTCTGTGTTTCTACCGAATAATCGGGGAAGACCATCAGCTTGACGTTCTGGAATCGTAGGTCGCCCACGAGCCTGGAGGCACGGAGAACTTCGTCCCGATCCCGGAAGTTGAGCAGGCGGAGGATGAAGGTTTGCGGCGGGGTTCCAGGAGGTCCCGGCTTAGGAGGAATGCGGTGCGCCCTTTCCACCACATATTGGGGCGACATGCGAGCCTCGGGGAGGAGGGTACGCAGCATACCCTCTATAAAGCCTATAGGGTCACTCCCCTCTACCCCCCTCGGGTAGACCGACAATGCGGAGGTTGTTGCGCCGGTTTCTGTTTTCGGCGTCCTCGGCTCTGTATTCAAGGGCTTTGACTTTGGTTTGGAGATTGCGGAGCGCTGCGCCCTGTTCTGCGACCACATCTTCAGTGTTACTAACTCTCTGCTCGGTCTCCGCCATCCTGGTCCTAAGCTTGTCCATGTCCTGGCGGATAAGGCCTACGTCCATCTGGACGGCCTCTATTTTTGTGGTTAAGGTGGACTGGCATGTGGCAATGGCCGCCATGACTTCCGCCAGCCAGGGCGGTCGGGCTTCAGCCGAGTCCATGGGGCCTATCTGTGAGGCCTTGTGGGAGCTCCGGGTGGTACGGCTTTGCACCGGGAGATCAGCGGGCGTTGGAGGGGGGGTCCGGTAACGGTTGAGAAGTTTCCTGCCCCCTTTGTTGGACCTTGCACCCGAGCTCCGGCGCCGCATTCAGGGTGCTCACCGTGCCCTGAAAATATAGTTGGCGGCTTTAGGGGTTCCCCGTGTTCCCCCTGGAGAGTCACAAGAGGAGAAAAGGGGGGGGGGGGGAGGGGCCCGGTTGGACCGCCAGGAAAGGCCCCGGCTGCGGCCTAGCAGGTCGAGCGGGCCCGGACGCAGGACTGATGGATGGATGGATGGGTCAGCAGTCAGTGTGTCCACCTCTGTCCAGCCGCCCACAGCCCGCGTCAGCCCACCTCTCTCATGTGCAGGGGGCCGCAGCGCTCCTCCGCTCCGATGTCCTCCAGGAAAGTCCGCGGCTGCGGCCTAGCAGCGCGAGCGGGCCCAGATGCAGGATGGACAGGGAAGCGAGCAGCAACCGATGCGTCCCCCACCACCTCTGCCGCCCACAGCCTCCGCCAGTGCACCAATCCGAATTGCAGGGGGCCTCAGCGCAGCTCCGGCCCGATCCGGACCCCCGAACGCCGCCAGGAAAGACCGCGGCCTAGTCACACGCGGAGGAGCCGGAATTCGCCTGTGGAGGGGTTAGCAGCCGTCAGGAGGACTGCCCCGCTTCCCTCTCTATTGCGCCCCACTCCCCCAGTCAGCAGGGGTGGATGAATCGGCCTCTAACTGCCCAGGATCCGGGTAAGAAGCAGAAAGCAGCGGAGCCCTCAGTAAAAGCAGCCGCTCACAGCGCCATCTTGGCCACGCCCCCCGGACTTCCCCTTTAATGCATTCTATGCATTAAGGTGAAAAACCTTATGTGCTGCAGTTCCCCCCCTGATAACATGAATGTATGGCCAAAAAACAATGAGTGAGCAATGTCATTCCATAGACAGGAAATGTGTTACTGGCAGGATCACTGGGTGGAAATGTGGAGCACAAAAAAAAAAACCCCCACCACAGGACGGTTAAGTTGAACATATGAAAACTCTGTACCTGGGTGTAAACAGACTGTCCCAACTCCAGGGACAGTAAAAAATCCTCCCTTGCATAATGTTGCCACCGGACTGCAAGGCTTGGATGCTTGTTTAAGCCTGGGGGGACGGAAAATACGTTTTACCTGCCCAATCTTCTATTCCAGCAGCTGCCGGCTCTCTCCTCTTCTCCCTTAGGCGACAGTGGTGGATTGTTCCATGACAATCTTGTGTTTACTGCAGGTCTATGGACTAAACAAGCATTCAACCCTTACAGTATGTGGGGGCAGCCCCACTTCAAGGGAGGATTTTTACTTTACCTGGTTCAGCTTTAACAGTAAATGAAAAAGAAAACTGATGCATTTTGAAGAACTAGGCATTATTTACCTGCAAATTAGATATCCTGTCCTGTTAATCCCAGTTGTGCAGTGAACACCAATTAGTTTATCTGCCACAAAAAAAACAAAATCATGTTTAGTGGATACATTCACAATTTTTTTTTTACATGGCAACACTGTTCTAACTGCTTGAGAAACTTAAATGTGTGCCACAGCAGTGTCATATCTACAGAGTCTACCTACTAAACTACAGAAGTGCCAAGAGGGGGCAAAGTCACTACAGGAATCACATTGCTGCAGGCAGCAAGGTACCATGGAACATGTAGTTATTAGAAACAGACAGTAAACCAAAAGAATAAGCAGAGGAGAAGGTGCAAAGCACGTAGGTTGTGAAAAGATATAACCAGCAGACAGGCAGCACGCACAGCATAGAGATTTTTCAGGTTTATATTGGATTGTCAAAACACAACAATATTTTGTATTGCTATTACAATTATTGAGGTTATATAATAAATTGTATACTGTGACTATACAGTATCTCTCTATTACAAATCCTACCTAGCTTTCTTATTCTAAGCAAAGGAGGGGGGTGGGGAGATATGTTTATTATTATTATAATACAGGATTTATATAGCGCCAACAGTTTGCGCATCGCTTTACAACATCAGGGAAGACAGTACAATCACAATACAATTCAATACAGAGGGATCAGAGGGCCCTGCTCGATGGTAAACTTCTAGACTGTAAGCTCTATCATAAACTCAGTCTGTACTGTGCTGGCAGCGTCATTATCAGTTGTAAACTGGAACTGAACACAGTCGGTCCTAACAAAGGGTAAAGGGCCGTACACACAGGCCAAATATCAGGCGTCATTGGCTGGTTCAATAGAAACTGACCAACATTCGGCCTGTGTGTACAGCAGCTCGCTTCTGTCGAAGAGCCATGACCGAAAAAGGTCTGCCGATCGGCACCTGATCAGCGTTTTCAGCCAATGGCTGGGTTAAAGGAAAACAAAAAAAAAACGTAGTGTGTACCAGGCTGTAAAGAGCTCCAAGCTTAGGTGGTACATTGTATGTTAATGCAGTTAAAAAGAAAGTCCCTCAACCTGTCCACTAAACTGCACATATATAGTCCTGCTACAATTAAACAACTAGAAACAAAAGATATTTTTTATATTTTTAGGTATGCTGTGTGAAAGGGAACACAAGCATGTTGAGGGCTTCTCACATTTGACTGTAAAAGCGGAAATGCACTTTAAAACTAAACTCCAAAAGGTTATATTTAGTGCCTTGAGGATCAGTGCAGCAAAAAAAATTACTTAAAACTATCCCAACTATGCTTGAGGCCCATTGCCCTACACACAAGTCATTTCACAGGAGAACAGGCTCAGCAGAGAACGTCGTCCTTTAACAGTATCACAACATAGGCTACTTTCACACTGGGGAGTTGCGGCGCTTTTCAAGAAGGGGTTAAAAGTGTCCACGATGTGCCACTTTTCAGGTGCTTCAGAAGCGGTGCCTATTCATTCCAATGGGCAGGGGCGGTGTAGACACCACTCCCACACCGCCCAAAGATGCTGCTTGAAGGACTTTTTTTTACCGTCCTGCAAGCGCACCACCCCAGTGTGAAAGCACTCTGGCTTTCACACTTGGGTGGCTTGAGGCAATTTTCAGGCGCTTTACAAGCGCTATTTTTAGCGCAAAAACACCTGAAAACTGCCTCAGTGTGAAAAGGGGTCATAGAGTTAACAGAGGTATTTATCAAGTATTTTCAGTTCTCATTATTATTGGTCTATAAAAAAGTAAAATATGAGGAACGCTTCGTGATGACTTAAAATTTTACGAAAACGTACGTCGAGGCGAGCTTTGGTCACGTCACTTCCGGTCCCTTTGGTCTGTGTGTGGAGCGAAGTGGAACGCACGACAGCTACGAGTGCAAGCCACGAGGCGCCATTCGGCCACCAGACACGCATTCAGCCTCTGTGCCGGGCTAAGGCACTTCACATGTAAGCAAGCCATTTGGCATTTTAAACTTCTAATTTTTATACAATAAATGGGATTACACTATTTTCGATTCCTCTGTCATTTTCTGCATATATCCCATTCGTTGGCCTCCAGCGGGAGGAAGCTATCTAGTCTGTTCAAGCATCCATCGTCAGCAGGCAGTGTCTTGCACCAAAGCCCATCAGACCTACTTTTTAGTTAAAGTGGTCAATTTCATCTGGTAGGCAGGATTTATACTCGAGCACTTTGGGTGGTGAAGGTTTATCATCTTTTGAATTCCTATGAGAAAATTCATCATACCTCACAAGAGTCACATTTGTTTAAGACTTATTATTTTCGTTATCACCATTGATGAATTGTTGCCTACCAATCACTAATATTCTTTATAGATACATTTATATTTATGACATTATTATCCTATATGTAATGATATTTTTATTGTTTTGATATCACGGTTTATGTGGCACATTGCTTCATTTACTTTATTTAATATTTGTAAATCAGTAGATTTGAGCGCTCCCTTTACATATACGTAATTCACTTGATCTAAAGCACACTATCACTTTAGCAGGGACAGCAGCTGTAATTTTACAAATTAATGGCACTATTTTACAAGGGGTGAAGTACGCACACTTTTCCAAAATATAATTCTGGTTTAAGTTTTCAGAGCTGATAAATGGCTCCAGTGCAATAACTAGGCCACAATATAAAATATGCGGTTTTAATCACTAAAGTCTGTGAACACAAAGAAATAAGTGGCAGAAGGCCAACTTACCATTATCTTCATTGGCAATAAGAAACTGTAGGACAAGTCTCTTGAACTGGTGGACTGTTGCATCATCTGGGATTTTGAGACCTGCCGTGTGTAGCTTCAAATACTGCACACTTCTAGGCAAATCCTTTACAAACGGGAGAAAAAAACCCACAAGTTTTAACTTAACAGTGATAGATAAGCTCTGATATTCCACGACTGTCCACATTTAGATTATCATCATTGCACTCTGTTTTATACTATCAAAAGACAAGAACTGATTAAATATACTGCAAGGGCTCATTCCCACCATGTCTGTTAGAGTTCATCAGCATAGAACACAGTGATGTAGTGGTTAGCACTTTCGCCTAGCAGCAAAAGGGTCGCGGGTTTGAAACCCAACCATGACACTACCTGTCTGGAATTTGCATGTTCTTCCTGTGCGGGTTTCCTCCAGGTACTCCGGTTTCCTCCTACACTCCAAAGACATGCTGGTAGGTTAACTAAATCGTGTCTAAATTGTCCCCAGTATGTGTATGAATGTGAGCTAGGGACCTTAGATCATAAGCCCTTTGAGGGCAAACTGACGGCGCTAAATAAGTACCTGAAATAAAATAAAAAATAGAACAATACAGTCTCAACACCAGGGCACAAAGAAAACAATTGTTTTTGGTGTGCCCTGTTCACACCATACGGTGTGGTGGGTAGTTGTGTACAAATACAGCAACTCACTTCACTGCATGTCACCACATCCCGCTACAACTAGGAGTACAGAGTTGAATTAAATGCCAATTATGACATTTCACTAAGATTAGAAAACTAAAAAAATAAATAAAAATAAATAAATAAATTGCACACCGACAGGGAAATATACACAGAGCCCTTAAGACTTGCCCCAGACTACATTTGCCCTGTTTTTTTAACCCTCTTAGGACTATATTTACATTTACCACTGCTTAGACCTCCTTTGAAAATCCACTGGCAATGATCATGCCCCATGCTGCCACCTGACTGCACTGGGGCCTACTAAATGTCAGAACGATTTGATTGGCCTAGCATTCTTGTTTATGCTATGGAGTTCTTTATTTCTGTTTGCAGTGTCTGCAAGACAACCACAGACATGAGACTATTGCCCAAACTGTCTATTTAGACCAGATGTCATCTCAAATCTATAGGTATAAGTAAATCAAGATACTAAAATCAAACACAAATCAGAAAGACAGAAACATAAAATACCGGTATGTACAAAAACACCATATATTTTAAAAGAAAGCCGTTTCATTACTTTTTTTTTTGCTATATAGCATCAGAGACACAACTCATCTGTAATGAAGTTTGTCCCATGACCAGGGTGCTGCATACCAGTAAAAATAATTTTCCCTACAGCACTGATTTGATGGCATTTCTGGGGGTTTACACCAGTTGCTGCAAGTGTGAAAGAGATGAACCACTCACCTGCCTCCTCAAAGAATAGTATGAGTTCTATAAATGATCAGAACGCAAGGCATTCAATGAATGGCAGATCCACCGCCTTCAATCATAGAACACTTTACATTCTGAGAAAGACTTCTACAAGTTCTAGGAGGTGGCTGGAAGGGAAAGCGAGCTGCGCAACTCTTTCATACTTGAAGACTTCGAGAAAGCCAGGGAAAATTCTAATTGGCTGGCAGTCCTTCCTTCAAATAATCTTAATCAGGATACTGACTGTAGTTATCTGAAAATTGCAAATCAATCAGGAAGCCTCAGTCATTTATAAAAGGCCATGTTGGAACAGGAAGGGGCCATCTCTAAACTGTTCTCACAAAGTTTGGAGCATGAAATTGTCCAAAATGTCTTAGCATGCTGATGCCTTAAAAGTTCCCTTCATTGGGGCCAAGCCCAACCCCTGAAAAACCCCACACCATAATCCCCCCTCCACCAAATGATTTGGACAGGTGCACAAAGCAAGGTCCATAAGGACATGGATGAGCCAATTTGGGGTGGAGGAACTTGACTGGCCTGCACAGAGTCCTTACCTCAACCTGATAGAACGCCTTTGGGATGAATTTGAGTAGAGACTGCGAGCCAGGCCTTCTCATCCAGCATCAGAATCTGACCTCACAAATGCACTTCTGGAAGAATGGTCAAGGTGTTCCCATAGACACACTCCTAAACCTTGTGGACAGTCTTCCCAGAAGAGTTGAAGCCATTATAGCCGTAAAAGGTGGGTCACCTCAATATTGAACCCTACAGACTAAAACTGGGATGCCATTAAAGTTCATGTGCATGGTGCTGGACCTAGTTAATGGTAATAACACAGAAGTGTCAGTTTAATACCCTCATGACCAAGCAAGTAGCTTCCTCAATTTTCAATTTCCTTTTACATGGTGACAACTAGTGTTTTCAACCTGTCAACAGGTTACTTTTAGATGGACAAACAATTGACTTTTTGTTGAACAGGGAAGGCCACACACTGATCAAAAATCAGCCAGTCCCTGCGGCTGAATATCCATTCTGTCTATGGCCGGCTTAACTGTTCGTTTCTTGTGCTCTCAACTCATCTGGTCAAGCCATCTAATGGCTGGTGTCATAACTGATCCCATGTGCCGCACCATGGCAACTGCAGATCAAACAGAGGCAAAGAGGGTTCCCGTTCCACTTTAACAGACCAAAAGAGAAGTTGTTACATTAATCTTTACCTTAGTTGTATAGTAGCGTTCGGTGTTTGTCAAATCTACGATCAATCCAAGTTCTTCGTTTTGGTTGCGAATTGCCGTCACCAAATCTTTAGGGGTAAATTTCTGGGTCTGTGTCACACGTTGATTTGTGGCCTACAATGAAGACAGTATATAATAAACACATTATTTTATAGACATAATACTTCACTTAGAGACCATGGACAGTCTCTCACTTGATCTCCCAGAATATTGAGGCACTTCTACAAAACATAAGCACTATTCTTCCCCTGTAGCTGCCGCACAATAAAACACACTTCAGCCACTACTTGGGAGAACAGTACACACACTATAAATATTTCTATTTGGCATTACTGTAAATACAATCCCAAACCATGTGCTTCTGCTGCTTGCGAGACTATGAAGAATTATTCCAAAAAAGTTTTTGCATATTAAAGCGCAAGTAAACCCATCGATTTAACAGTTTCAAAAAGCAGTTACATTCCCGACCTTCCCGGGAATGCCAACTGTCACATTGGTTGTTCTCTCAACCAAACTGTCAAACCATCCAATGGCTGGTGTCATAACTGATCACATGTGCAGCATCATGGCAGTTGAAGATTAAACAGAGGCCAAGATGGCAGCTTCCTTGCCTGAAAATGATAGGAGGGTTTACTTCCACTTTAAAAATAGATTTTCCACATGTTTATGCATACATTTAAAACAGTACAGGACCCTACTTTGTCACAATGTTCTATTGAGCAGTAACAAATAGAACTGAAGGGGTGCATCTTTAAATAGTAAATCTAGCTAAAACTTATTTATTTTTTCCAGAATTTGAGAGAGTTGATTAGTCAGAACATCTGTAGTTCTTATTGTGGTCTGTGCTCTCATTGGGAAGATTTTCCCTCACTGCTTGTCCCTGTAACACCAGGACAAGAAATAAAAGACTGCCAAATATCTTTTCTTTCTCGTACATCACGGGACACAGAGCGGCATAGTCATTACTATGTGGGTTATATAGATACCTTCAGGTGCTGGCACTGGCAACTTCCAAAACCGGAAGTACCCTCCCCTATATAAGCCCCTCCCATCCGGGAGTACCTCAGTTTTTTGCCAGTGTCTAAGGTGTTGGCCAAGAAGTAACATGTGTTTTTCACTGAGCTTGCGTACAGGTTCTTTTGGGGCCTCAGTAAGCTATTCCGGATCCGACCAAAAAAGCTTCATAGCTAAACGGTCGGTACCCGGGCCTTGCAAGAGAAGAGCAAGGTTTTGCCTGTAATGCCTCTCTTAGGAGGGCTGGACCCTGGGATCCAGAGCTCTGGTCATACCCACGACCAAGATGTTTTCTGTGCAGGGTGCTATACAGGTCCAGGGGAGTGGAATCCTTGGGAACCCGGTCCCTGAAGGTTTAATTACAATGCCTGCCGTGATAGGTGAAGGTTGGGCTTCTGTGGACCAAACAGAGTCCTGCGGCGAGGAAAAGGTATGTGGGGGCCCTCAGGAACTTGGTTCTATTGGGGGACCCCCAAGCCTATTTTGTCTTTCTGCCTGTTACCTAAGGTATTCCCGCTAATATTCTGTGCATGCCTGTTACTACTGAGAAAATGTAAACATTTTAATAGTAGGCAAGAAAAAAAAAAAAAAAAATGTAAGACCGCGGTACCTGTGTTAAACACTAGAGGCCGCTATGGTTCTTTTTCTTGTAATGTGGATTTTTTTCTTCCGAAGTCAAATCCAGGCAGTTGGTAAGTTCTCTTTGGGAAGCTGTCTCCTCTGCCCTGTTGCTGCGCTCATCCATCCCCGGGCCCTGCTGCAGGGACCCTGGCTCCCATTTAGCTCCTTATTTTTTCAAAAAAGGCGCCGAAGGCGCACGTGCACGCGCCTCTCTATATAGAGGCGATCTGGAAAAAGGGGCGGAGCGGGTGGATGACGCTCGGTGTGCGCCGCAGCGCTACTGCGCATGTGCAGGCGTCCAGCATGTTTAAAGGCAATCACAGCTGGCTATTGAAGTGCACAGACAGAGCTAGCAACAGTAAAAAGGCACACAGAGGCGGTTGATGCAGGCATCCCCTAGAAAGGCACTTTAGTAGACACCAACTGTTATATAGCAGCAATTGTGCTAGACTATTCTCAGTAAAAGTGGTGTATTACGGCTGGAATACCTCAGCTTTGGGCTTAAAAATATGCCGTCCAGAAGCTCCGGAACTAAATCGTCCAGGAAGCGAAAGGGATCTCCATCGGGCTCTGAGGATCTTGGGCATGCTTCTGCTGCACCAGTCTCCCCTGAAAATTCAGAGGTTAGTGACCGTAGAGACCCCGCAGGAGTACCTGGTACTGTGGCTGTCCTCAGTTCACCTGCTCCTGTGTATGTAACAGAGGAAGTTTTTTCCTCAGCTCTGGGAGGATTAGAAGAGAGATTGTCAACATTAATCGCTGCCTCCCTGTCACAGGGAAAGCACGCCCGATCTCCGTCTCCTCCTTCAGAGTACCTGTTAGCGGAGCAACAGTCCCATACAGGGATCGACCTACCTGAAGGGGATCAGGAGGAGGTTGATGCTGTTAGAGGAATCAACTGTGGAGGAACCTTTCTCAGCATCTCAAGCTGAAAGATTATGGGTTCAGTCTTTGACTAACATGGTCCGTTCAGCATTTAAAATGCACCTTGCGGAACCATCAACCACTACTGTCTCCTCGCTGGGGTCGCTAAAAGCTCCCCAGACTGTCTGTTCCTTTCCACTTCACCCTTTATTGGAAGGGCTCATGTACCAGGATTGGGAACATCCTAATATTTACTCCCCCCAAGAGATTTCCGGTGGTCTATCCCATGGAGGATAAGTTCATCAAAAAATGGAGGGTCCCTACAGTGGACGCAGCCATCTCTTGTGTGAATAAATCACTGACATGTCCAGTGGATAATGTCCAAATGTTCAAGGACCCAATAGATAAAAAATTGGAGTCCTTCTTAAAATCTGCTTTTTCTACAGCAGGCTTGGTGACACAACCAGCAGTGGCAGCTATTGGGGTCTGCCAAGCAGTGAAGGATCAGTTGAAACAGGTCTTAAGGGACTTGCCAGATCAGCAGGACCTTGCCCTAGCTGATCTACCTAGAGCCTTATCCTTTGCGGTTGACGCCATAAAGGATTCAATCCATCAGGCCTCCCGCCTTATGCTGTCTGTAGTACATATGCGCAGGCTTCTATGGCTCAAAAACTGGTCTGCTGAAGCTCCCTGTAAAAAATTGCTGGTTAGCTTCCCATTTCATGGTGAACGCTTATTCGGGGAAGACCTGGACAAATATATCCAGAAAATTTCCAACGGTAAAAGTACACTCTTGCCGGTTAAAAACAGAGTTAGAGGTCCCTCTTTTAAGAGGCCTGCTTCTCCAGTCCCTGGGGCATCGGCTGTGAAACAGTTCCGACGGCCTCCTCGGTCAAATCCCGGGGGTAAAAATCAGGGACAATCGCAGGGTAATAAAAAAAATCTGGGTCAGGAGAGGTACAAAACCTTCCCCAAAGTCAAATGCATGAAGGGTTGCCCCCACTCAATCGGGTGGGGGGAAGACTCCAGTTGTTCGCAGAGACCTGGCGGGACACGATCAGAGACAGATGGGTGCGCTCCGCAGTAAGTCTGGGATACAGATTGGAGTTAAAAGACTCTCCTCCTTCCCATTTTATGAGGTCAAACGTGCCAAGGGATCCCCGGAAGAGAGAGTCCCTCCTGTTGGCACTAGAACAACTATTGCTCCAAGGAGTAATTATGGAGGTTCCCCTGGAAGAATGGGGGTTCGGGTTTTACTCAAACCTCTTTACAGTCCCGAAGCCAAACGGGGACGTGAGGCCCATATTAAATCTAAAAGGGCTAAACAAATTCCTGCATATATCAGGACTTTCCGGATGGAGTCGATCCGATCGGTGGCCACTGCCCTACAAGGGGAGGAATGGTTAGCCTCGATCGACATCAAAGATGCTTATTTGCACATTCCCATCTTTCCAGTCCACCAAAAATTTCTACGCTTTGCGGTAGAAGGACGCCATTTTCAGTTCAGAGCCTTACCCTTCGGTCTGGCCACAGCACCACGAGTGTTCACAAAAATTCTGGCCCCATTATTGGCCAATCTAAGAACGCAAGGTGTAACGATAATGGCATATCTAGACGACTTGTTGCTGATAGACCACTCAGTGAAAAAACTAGAAGTGGTCGTTCACAAGACAATCAAGTATCTGGAATCTCACGGTTGGATTATCAACCGAGACAAGTCCGCCCTAAAACCAGTCAAAAGTCTGGAATACTTGGGGCTAAGGCTAGATTCAGGCCAGAGGAAAATATTCTTGCCTCGAAAAAAGGTGTTGTCTTTGAGAGATTTGATCCACTTAGTGGGTACAAAAAGACAGCCGTCCATACGCCTGTGCATGAGGCTGCTGGGAAAAATGGTGGCATCATTCGAAGCAGTACCTATTCCATTCAAGGAATTTGCAAAGGGCCATACTGTCAGCCTGGAACAAGAAAGTTCAGGCCCTAGACTTACCAATGTCCTTGTCCCCTTCCGTTCGCAAGAGCCTCCGTTGGTGGTTGGTTCCCCAGAATCTGGAAAAAGGGAAATCCTTCAGTCCGATTTCTTGGAAGGTGGTCACTACAGATGCCAGCCTTATAGGCTGGGGAGCAGTACTGGAGCAATGGTCTCTCCAGGGCAGATGCGGAAAAGGCCCTGCCCATCAATCTCTTAGAGATACGAGCAGCCCGGTATGCCCTAGTAGCATGGACATCCAAACTCCAAGGGTCCCCTGTCAGAATTCATTTAGACAATGCCACGGGAGTGGCATATATCAATCATCAGGGTGACACCAGGAGTCGTGCAGCCCAGAGGGAAGTAAATTGCATCCTGAAATGGGCAGAAAGATATGTCCCAGCCATATCCGCGGTATTCATTCCAGGAGTGGAGAATTGGAAGGCGGACTTTCTAAGTCGCCAACAATTATGCCCAGGGGAATGGTCCCTTCACCCCGAGGTTTTTCGGACAATATGTCAGCGGTGGGGAACACCGGATGTAGATCTGCTAGCATCCAGATTCAACGCAAAGGTGGACAGGTTTGTCTCTCGGACAAGGGATCCCCTAGCTTGCGGCTCGGATGCCCTAGTGTTCCCTTGGGATCAGTTCAAGCTGATATATGCATTCCCACCGCCACAATTGTTACCTCGATTACTCTGCAGAATCAGGGTAGAAAAGAAACCAGTGATTTTGGTGGCTCCAGCGTGGCCCCGAAGAGCGTGGTACGCGGAGATTGTAAAAATGTCTGTGGGGAGTCCTTGGACCCTCCCACATCGTCCGGACCTGCTTTCGCAAGGACCGATATACCACCCTTCCTTACCAGCCCTAGGTTTGACGGCCTGGCTATTGAAGCCCACATTCTAAAAAATAGGATTTTTTGTACTCACCGTAAAATCCTTTTCTCTGACATCCATGGACTGACACGGTGTCTCTTTACACTTTACACGTGGGTTATGTCCCTGCTTGCAGGAGAAGACCTAGGCAGAATGTGAAATGTTATACATACATTCTAAAAGCCAGAGCTGAACAGCCCCACCCAGGGGGCGGTCCCTCCGGACATAACCCTCCCACTACAGTCAGCAGACTTCAGTTCGTAACAAAGCAGTACAAACTTAAAAGGAAGGGTGGGTGCCGTGTCAGTCCATGGATGTCAGAGAAAAGGATTTTACGGTGAGTACAAAAAATCCTATTTTCTCTTACCATCCATGGACTGACACGGTGTCTCTTTACACTTTACACGTGGGATGTCCCAAAGCAGTGTCAAGAGGGATGGGAGCAGTATAAATGGAAAACCAAAACTTCACTCCAATAAGGCAGAGCTCCTCAACGGAGGAGTCACAACTTTAAACAGCGGCCTGCAGCACCCTGCGGCCGAAGGAAGCATCCGAAGATGCAGCCACATTAACCTTATAAAACTTAAAAGGCATGAACAGACGACCAGGTCGCCGCCTTGCACACTTGCGCAACCGACGCTTGATGTCGGGAAACCCAGGAAGCACCAATTGCCCTGGTGGAATGCGCCGTAACCGGAAAGGGAGGCGCCCGCCCTTTGAGAGCATAGGCTTGAATGACGGTTTGTCTGATTCCCCTAAAAATGATGGCAGACGAAACCGCTTGGCCCTGTTATGGACCAGAGACAGTCACAAACAGTGAGTCGGACTTCCGAATAGAAGCAGTAGCAGACAGGTACACCCGTAAGGCACGTACCACATCCAATATGTGCAGCACAAACTCTCTGGGATGCGATGGGTGAGGACACAAGGACGGGAGGGCAATGTCCTCATGTAGGTGAAAGGTCGACACCACCTTTGGCAAAAAAGGAAGGTCGCGGATGCAACACCGCCTTATCCTTATGGATGACTAAATATGGCGACTTGCATGACAAAGCCGCCAACTCAGACACTCGTCAAACAGAAGTGATTGCCACTAAAAAGGCCACCTTCTGAGACAAGATAAGAGGGAAATATCCCGGATATTCCCAAAAGGAGGTTCCTGGAGGGCCGAGAGCACCAAATTCAGATCCCACGGTGGGAGAGGAGGCTTGACAGGAGGGAGCACATGGCGAACCCCCAACACAAGGTGCTAACCAAGAAAATGACCCGCTAGAGGTCGCTGAAAGAAGACGGCCAAGGCCGAAATCTGATCCTTGATGGTACTCAAAGCAAGCTTTTTGGGTCACTCCACACTGCAGAGGACGCAGGATTCTGGGGACGGAATACGTCCGAGGACGCCAGTCCAGCGCTTCGCACATGGCGATATAAGCTTTCCAGGCACGGTGATAGATCTGCTTGGAGGAAGACTTCCGTGTCCTTAACATGGTCAAAATGACCGAGTCCGAGAGACCTTGGTCCCTCAACACCTGGCTTTTAACAGCCCTGCCGTTAAAGCCAGAGACTAAGTCGGATGAAACATAGGACCTTGAGACTGAAGGTCCTCCCTCATCGGCAACCCCCAGGGAACGTCCGCGACGAGACGTACCAGATCAGCGTACCAGTGATGCTGAGGCCAATCCGGAACAATTAGGATCGCCGGAGTTTATATCAGGCGATAAGGACCCTATGGGGCCACCAACGCATCCGAGGCATCGCCCAAGGATCCCTGGATCTGGCCACACCCTTGACCCTTGCGATTGAGTCGAGAGGCCATCAGGTCCACATCCGGCGTGCCCCACCGTCGGTAAAGGAGTTGAAATATTTAAGGACCACTCTTCTTGGTCCGGTGTCTGGCGATTGGCGACTCAGATAGTCCGCCTGCCCATTGTCTATGCCCAGAATGTAAAATGGCCTACAGAGCCGGCACGTTTTTTCCGGCTCACTTCAGGATACGGACTACCTCGGAAGCCGCAGCTGAGCTCCGAGTTCCCCCTTGATGGTTTACATATGCCACCGCCATGGCGGTGTCCGACTGGCTCCTGATGGAGCAACCCCGTACTCTCTCCGACCTGAGGAGAGACACAGTCCGATGGCCCGTATTTCCAGAACAGTGATTGGTAAACGGGCTCGTCCGGAGTCCAAGGCCTGAGCCGACAGGACTCCCCAGACTCCACCCCAGCCCGTCAGGCTGGTGTCCGTCGTGAGTACCGTCCATTGGATGGGAAGGGAACGACTTTCCGGACCGAAGAGCCGAGGATCCCAACCACCATGTCAGGGGCGCCCTGACCAGGTGAATCGCCTGGATCTGAAGATCCAAGGACAACGGGGGATTTGTCCCAGGTGGACAAGATCTCCTTCTGCAATGCCCTGGTGTGGGATTGGGCATACGGAAGGGCCGCGAAGGAGGCCACCACGAGTCTCGGGACTCTCACGCAAAAAACGGATTGACAACCATTTTTGGGATGTCAGCACCCGCACCGCAGACTGAAGTGTCAGCAACTTATCCTGAGGTAGGATACCTTTGCCTCCAAGGAGTCCAGAATCAGAACTAGATACTCCAGACACTGAGTCGGGACCAGGACTGACTCCTGAATGTTCAGGAACCACTCGAGTCCCTGAGGGTCTAATTGACGATAGTCACCTTTCCTCTAAGTCTGATCCACTTTCTGCTCTTAGCAGAAGATTGTCCAGATAGCCCACGACAGCAATACCTCGCTGTAACAGAAGGCTAGAACCGGAGCAAGCACCTTGGTGCACACCCTTGGTGCCGAGGCTAGGCCGAAAGGAAGAGCCACAATCGCAAAGCGCAGAAACTTCTGGTGACTTGCGCAGATCGGAACATGCAAGTAGGCGTCCTTGAAGTACAAGGACGCCAGAAGAAAATCCCTTTGGTGGAGTGTAGCGATCACCGTGTGAATGGATTCCATGCGGAATTTTTGCACCTTCTTGAAGGCATTCAGGGCCTTGAGGTCCAGGATAGGTCGAACCACGTCCTATTTTTGGGACGACAAACAGATTCGAGTAGAATCCCTGAAAACTCTCCTGTGACGGAACCGGCACAATCACTCCGGACCTGATCAAATCCTGTACAAATCCTGTACAGCCCAAGAGGGCTGCCCGACAGGTAGGAAGGAGAGGAAGATTTGAGGGAAAGAATCTGTCTGGGGGCCAGGATCGGAATACTATCCTGTATCCTGAGGTGACCACCTCGCACACCCACCAGTCGGAGATTCGGGAGGACCACCGATTCGTGACCTGCGAAGTCGTCCCCCCACCCCAGAGTCGGGCGAAGGCAAGACTTCACGCGGAGGCGGGCTTGGGAGCCGCTTGTTCGGCTTACGCACCCAAGGGCACTTGTGCCCACCAGCCGCACTGCCGTCAGTCTGAGAGGGCCTACCCGTGGACTGACTGACGAAAAAACCCCGTTTTGCTGGAAAGGAAGGCCCGTTTGCGGCGGGCCTCCTCACCCTTGCTAGTCTAAGGAAGAAGAGTGCTTTTACCTCCCATGACATCCATGACGATGTCATCCAGAGCAGCACCGAAAGGTCTACCACCTTTAAATGGTAGATCCGTCAGGAGCTTCCTAAGGCTAGGTCAGCAGACCAGCACTGCAACCAGATAAGACGCCGCAATACCACCGCCGAGACAGAGGCCCTGGATATTAAAGGGGCCGCGTCCAACGTGGCGTCGCACACATAAACCAGGCCCTGAACCAGTTGGTGGGCCAAAGCAACTGTGTCTGGAGGAAGATTATGCTCCTGTACAGCTAGGTGCAACATTTTTGCCCAACCTGTAAGTGTTTAAGACACAAGGGTCGCCGCTACCACAGGCCGTAGGGCGGATCCCAACAAGGCAAACATGGCTCTGCTCACCACTTCTGACCTCCTGTCAGTGGGGTCCTCAAATGCAGGAGTCCCTTCCATCGGGAGAGTGATGGCCTTGTTCAACCGGGCGACTGGAGGGTCGACCCTGGGGGAGAAGCACACTTTTTAAGTAGGGCATCTTCAAGGGGTATCTGATAGACAAACGCCGCGGGACCATAAAAAAATTCTTCTGCGGCTTTTCCCAGACCCTATCAATGAGCTGGTCAAAGAAAGTACATATGGAAAAACCTCTTTAGAAGGCCTGGCCTTAAAAGAACCAAAGGAGACTGTATCCGCCTGAGGTTCTGCATCCGCAGCATTTTAGCTTGAGAGTGTCCCTCACCGCAGTCATGAGTACACTAACAAGCGCCCTGTCATTTACTGACTCAGAACTGGAGTTTTCCTCATAAGGAATGTCCTGTTCAAAACCATCCAATACATTCAGAACTAGGGTCCTAAGCGGTAGTGGCTAGGCCCATATCTGAATCAGCGCACTGCCCTCTTGAAGTAAAGTGGGGAGAGGGCGCTTTTTTGCTCCCTTGCGCTTGCACACAGCTCCCATCCTGGTCAGAAATTATTCCAGGACTGCCCACAACTGGTCCCTAGGGACCGCAGGTGCTGAAGCACTGCCTGTTGTCCACTGACATTTAGGGGAAGCTGGTGACAGAGACTCCATATTGCCCCCCTCTGAGACTCAGAAGATAAAAAGTCCACCCACAGGCTGTGCTGACTGAGGAGGGGGCGCCCAGGGGACTCACCAAACCAGACCAGGGACCGCTCAGTTCCACTGTCTGTACCGCGCTGTGTCAGCGCTGGTGAGCTGTGAGGAGATTGTGAGGAGATTCGCGCTGTTACAGCAGCGCTAGAGGCCGAAACTAGTGCTGAAGAGCACGCGGGCTACAAGAAAATGGCCGCCGCACTTCACTGAGGCGATCCGCGGCAAGATGGCCGACATGACTCAGCAAAAGTGAAAAAAAACAAAAAACAGCACACACACAGCGCCACTTGGCGCTCAGGCCCCAAAAACACAAAAAAAGGCCCCAAGCATATCTGCAGACCAGAATTAGCCCCTCCAAGAGCAGTGTGACCCCCAGGCACCCCACACAGCACAGCGCCAGCAATGGTGACAGAGAGTGACAATGAAATACAGGGGGAGACAGGGAAAATCCCCCACAGAGAAACACAGCCTTTTGTACTCACCTGCAGGCAGGAGAGACTACTTACCCGTCCCCTGAGGGACCCACTGGTGTGTTTCTGACAGGACTATCACAGTGCAGTACTGAGTAGCTGTCGGCCCGGTCCACCGCGAAAGATACAGTCAGTCAGGAACTGTTCAGTCTTGAGAGGACCGTGGGAGCATGAAAGCAAACCCGGCCACCCCTGGAGTCATGGGGCCTGTCGTGAACTGAGTCTCACGCACACAAGGCGAGGATCAGCACGCTCGATGGTCGGACAGGGAAGACTACGAGGATATCTTGTACCCAACCTGTTGCCCAGCCGACAGTTGATAGAAGATTCTCAAAAATAAAATAAAAAAGAATTCCAGAAAAGGAATAAAAATAGGTCAGGAGACTGGCTCCTGAGAGAGCCACGTCTTCTCCTTCTGCTAGGCAGAAAAAAACTGAAGTCTGCTGACTGTAGTGGGAGGGTTATGTCCGGAGGGACCGCCCCCTGGGTGGGGCTGTTCAGCTCTGGCTTTTAGAATGTATGTATAACATTTTACATTCTGCCTAGGTCTTCTCCTGCAAGCAGGGACATAACCCACGTGTAAAGTGTAAAGAGACACTGTGTCAGTCCATGGATGGTAAGAGAAAAGAGAGGTCTCTCTAATCCTGTGGTATCTACCATGATCAATGCCAGGAAGCCGGTATCCAGGCAGATCTACTATAGAATCTGGAAGGCGTACATCGCCTGGTGTGAGGCCAAGAAATGGCATCCACGAAAGTACGTAATAGGTAGGATTCTGGACTTCCTACAAGGGGCTGTAGATAGGAAGCTTGCCTTGAGTACTATCAAGGGTCAGATTTCGGCCTTGTCAATATTTTTTCAGAGGCCCTTGGCTTCGCATTCACTAGTCAAAGCCTTTATACAAGGAGTGATGCGTATTAGCCCTCCGGTTAATATTCCCATATGTCCATGGGACTTAAACCTGGTTCTGTCGGTTCTACAGAAACAACCATTTGAACCATTACAGCATATTTCCTTGGTTCTTCTCACCAGGAAATTGATTTTTCTAGTAGCCATTTGTTCGGCTAAAAGAGTGTCGGAATTAGCCGCTATGTCCTGTAGGGAGCCATATCTGGTTATCCATAAGGACAGAGTAGTGTTACGTCCTCATCCAGCCTTTCTTCCTAAGGTGGTATTGAGGTTTCATTTGAACCAAGATGTGGTTCTTCCTTTTTTCCCCAAACCTAGTTCAGTAGAGGAAAAATTATTACATTCTTTGGATGTAGTAAGAGCAGTTAAAGCTTATCTAAAAGCCACTGCTCAGATTCGCAGAAAGGATACTTTGTTTATTCTGCCGGAAGGCCCCAGAAGGGGTCAGGCAGCGTCAAAATCTACTTTAGCCAGGTGGATTCGACAGGTCATTATGCAAGCCTATGGCTTGAGAAAGAGACCGCCTCCGTTCAAAGTTAGGGCGCACTCCACGAGAGCAGTTGGAACTTCATGGGCAGTGCATCACCAGGCCTCCCTGGCTCAAATCTGTAAGGCCGCAACATGGTCTTCAGTACACACGTTTACTAGGTTCTACCAGGTGGACGTTAGAAGTCAGGAGGATGTCGCCTTTGGGCGCAGTGTGTTGCAGGCCGCAAAAGATCCTCATGTCTGATAGCGCTCAGCTTATGTATGGTGTATCCCCCCCCTCATTGGGCATTGCTTTAGGACATCCCACATAGTAATGACTATGCCGCTCTGTGTCCCGTGATGTACGAGAAAGAAAATAGGATTTTTATAACAGCTTACCTGTAAAATCCTTTTCTTGGAGTACATCACGGGACACAGAGCTCCCACCCCTCTTTTGGGGACACTTATTGCTTTGCTACAAAACTGAGGTACTCCCGGATGGGAGGGGCTTATATAGGGGAGGGTACTTCCGGTTTTGGAAGTTGCCAGTGCCAGCACCTGAAGGTATCTATATAACCCACATAGTAATGACTATGCCGCTCTGTGTCCCGTGATGTACTCCAAGAAAAGGATTTTACAGGTAAGCTGTTATAAAAATCTTATTATGGCAGACCCTTAGATTGATAAATTGGTAACTACATGTTACAATGCCTTACAATCTGCAGGTCCTTACCCCTTCTTTTCCTCCTGTGTGAAATGGCAGGCATACCTTCCAGATGAAGATTGGGAGGAGGTCAGCGAAAATGTCATGCAAGATGTTATTAGTACGGCTGATAAATATATACATTTTAAAATGTATTCACCAATTGCACTACACCGCTGCTAAACGGAATCGTATGAGGTTGACGGAACAAGCTTACTGCCCTAGGTGTGGGGAAATCTCAGCCAATGCTTTGCACACGTTTTGGTCCTGTCCAAACATGTCCTGGTTTTGGGCTGAATTGTTTGACATGTTGACAGCCCGCTTCGATCTACAAGCTCCCAAAACTCCGGAAGTTTGTTTACTTGGGGTTATTGATAATTATGTTCCACTTACCTGTAAGCGTATATTAAATGTTTTGTCTGATATTTTTCCATGCAAAAAAAGTTATATTGCTGCATTGGAGGGATCCAGCTCTGCCCACCGCTACCTTTGTACAAGCCTATTTACAAGGGGGGCGTGCCTGCTCAAAAAAATTCACTAAAGTATGGCAACTGTGACAACAAGGCTCCTCAGGTGGCGGATCTGGTCTGCTCCCAATTGTCTCTTTAACGGGTCTGCTGTAAATCTTTTGTTTGAATTAGGAGATAGCATTGCATGTGTGTGTGTGTATGTATGGTATAGTGGATGGTTGTGTGTGAAGTTGTTCTGTTGCCTTATGACCCGTACACACGATCTGAATATCGTACGAAAACTGTCGTCCGAGGAAGAATCGTACGATAAACGGATCGTTAGTACAGAGTTTTCGAGAGCCGATCAAGATGGTTCATCCGATATTATTCGATCGGACAAGCACAAATATTTTTCTCGTACAATACCAGATCGTACGATTTTCATTTAGTCAGTATAGTTGTCATCCGAAAATACAATACAAATACATAACACATGACATCACTTCCAGGTCGTATGAGAATTTGTGACTTTAGTAACCTATTCAATTTCTACTTGCGACTATTAAGCGAAAAAAGTCAGACAATCTGTCATCTGATTTTCCGATCGTGTGTACGGGCCATTCGTTTACATTTTTTGGTTTACTTTTCTGGCTGCTATAGCTGGCCCAAGTTTGTTGTAAAACTTAAACAATGTTTTTTTTTTTTAACCAATGGACATGCTATTCCAAAATCAGTCTAGTATGTACAGTATCTCACAAGAGTACACCCCTCACATTTTTGTAAACATTTTATTATATCTTTTCATGTGACAACACTGAAGAAATTACACTTTGTTACAATGTAAAGTAGTGAGTGTACAGCTTATTTAAATCAGTGTAAATTTGCTGTCCCCTCAAAATATCTCAACACACAGCCATTAATGTCTAAACCGCTGGCAACAAAAGTGACTTTGCAGTCCCAAGTCGCACAAATGTGAAAGGGGCCTTGTACAAGCTGTACACTCACTACTTTACATTGAAGCAAAGTGTAATTTCTTCAGTGTTCTTTCTAAAGTCAGATCTTTCAACACACAAGCATTTACCTACCCCTTTCAGAGGTACTTTGAAGGCAATAAACCGGGATCCTGGAACTCGAGTTCCAATGGCTGTCAGAGAGCGCCACCTGCAGAAAAATAAGTAGCAGTTATAGTGAATGTGAATAAAAGCAAGAACTAAGGCAACTATTATGGGTTGGGCTAAAGTCTGAAACCTATCACTATATTAGCACTTTCCAACCCAAGGTAAATTGATCTGGATGGGAGCCAATCTATCCTGCCAAGCCCAAATCAAGTAAAATGTATTAATTCAAACATACTATGTAGCAATGTACACAAGTCTAGCAAACAGATGTGAGAACTTCATCATATAGTATCAATTCCCACAAAGTTTAACCAGCAAGTCATTTAAAAGTCTATTTACAAATTTATGTTTGATTTAATGCATCCTAGAGCTTTTGTATTGGGCATGTTTGTGTATATTTTATTGTACCCTAGGCTTTTGTACTAGGCATGTTTGTGTATATTTTATTGTACCCTAGGGCTTCTGTATGAGGCATAATTCTCATCCGAACCACCATAGATCAACAAGTGCTGGTGCACATAAACAAAGGTCAGGAGTTTTAAACTAGAACTGTTGTGCTTGTCTACATAAGCGTTTTCATCTGTATTGGTTTCCCCCATAAAAGAAGTTTAAGGGAGGGCAAAGGCAGCTTGCTACAGTTTTGGTGGTGGTCAGACAAAACAGCTGTGAATAACTCACAAGGGTCTCAAACCAACCTTGCATACAAGCTGAATTCACATGAAAGCATTCTGAATTTACTGATCTACAAATGCCATGAAAAAACACCTTCTAGCTGAACTCTATGCAAACCGACAAATAGACTTAAAAGACTGAACCTTTTTCTGACACTTGTTGCTTAAAAGTTAAAATCAGAATTTTCTGCTAGAAAATTACTTAGAACCTCCAAAGATATATTATACATTTTTTAGCAGAGACCCTAGAGAATAAAATGGCGGTTGTTGCAATATTTTATACCACACCGTATTTGCGCAGCGGTCTTTCAAACGCAATTGTTTGGGGAAAAAATACACTTCAATGGCAAAAAACAAACAAACACACACACACGTAAAGTTAGCCTATTTTTTTTTGTATAACATGAAAGATGTTATGCCGCAAGAATCGTGATCTTTATTCTAAGCAAAAAAAATTGTGATCATTTTAGCCAGAATCATGCATCTCTAGTGTATGCTGCTGCTAATACCTGGGGATCCTACCAGTTCCCCTGGGTTCCAAACTGATTACGCCACTCACGGGAGCAAATCCATGCTAGCATGGTCAGTTTGTGTCGCGGGGATAGCTTCTAGAACTTACAGGACACCATGCTAGCACATAGTGTATATGCACTGTAGTCCAGCGGTCCCCACTCAGCCCTGCTGTGTTGACTGACAGTGGAGGGTCTGGTTTACAAAAACGGACATTCAATACTGACTCTCCGTGAAATGTGCTGCAATGCCAAATCACCCTTTCCCCTCTCACACCAGTACTGACACTGGCTTTTGCCAGCAATCGCCCTCATGAAGCATGGCAATGTTGATTGGCAGCAGGGGCAATGGCTGCAAAACTATCCTGCAGTATTCACAGATATATGCTTCCCCACTGATTCAAGATATGGGCAACATATCAGAAAGTGAATATGAACTAAAACAAACTCATCAGTACTTTATGGCACACGCCCAACTAAGCTTCCTCTTTCTACATCAATGGTGTTGGTCCACAGTGTTTTATCAAGTCCAAACTCAGTGCAGCCCTCTAGCAGGAAATTCTAGAGCACTTCATGCTTCCGTCTGCTGACCAAATTTATTAGGATGCCGACTTTATTTTCCAGCAGGACTTGGCACCTGTTCACACTGCCAAAAGTACCAATACCTGGTTTAATGATCATGGTATCACTGTGCTTGATTGGTCGGCAAACTCGCCTGACCTAAACTCCATAAAGAATCTGTGGGGTATTGTCAGGAGGAAGATGGGACACCAGGCCAAACAATGCAGACGAGATGAAGGCCATTATCAAAGAAACCTGGGTGTAACGGCACCCCAAATATCAAGGGGTTAACGCCATTTCCGCTGTCCCCTCTCCTGGACACCCATTCAAGAACCAATCTTCCACAGCCAGGCGACCCTTTCCCATAGGAATGAATCCTTCTGGAAGAACGAGACACACTCTGTATCTTCCTAGATCGAATGCCTTTATTGAGAAACATTGTAACTTTTATATGCATCCAATACTGCATTAGTTTAACATGAACAATGGCCCAGCTCCACCCACACATCACAAGACTCAACACATCATCCTGACGTCTGTTAGGCTTCAAAAGATCCCACACAATAGAATAGAACGATCCCCAATACACATCTTATCACAAAGTGTTGGCAGCCAGTCTGTCTGCCGGATACCATACACACAGGCAGTGTTAATTATCTCTATTCACACCAGACCTTCCCAAGTCATAATGAACAATAGAATGCAAATCACCTTAATTCCTCCCAGCAATGATTACACAAAGGCAGGGGCTGGGGGTGATGACATTAGCATCTAACAGTATGTGTCCCAACATCATGAAGGCGTCACTTTTCAATTACCCTGTTGAGGTCATAATCAAACAGTAAATAGTTCTTTGCAGGTATCCTGAGGAATATGGTGGATCAATATTACAGACCCAATCTAGATAAAATGTATGTACAGCATTGAATATGGCTATCAGACCATATTGGGGTTTTTCCATTCACCCTGTGTCCAAAGTGACCCCCTTGTCACACTGGGCTTCTATAACACCTCAGCAGTGCCACAGGCTGATCACCTCCATGCCACGCCGCATTAATGCAGTCGTTGATGCAAAAGGAGCCCAGACCAAATATTGAGTGTATACTATACTGTACATGAACATACTTTTCAGTAAGCCAACATTTCTGTATGAAATTTTTTTTTTGCTTATGTAATATTCTAATTTTCTGAGATACAGAATTTGGGGTTTTCACTAGTTGCAAGCCATAATCATCAAAATTAAAAGAAAGAAATGCTTGAAATATTTCACCCTGTGTGTAACGCATCTATATTGAATTGAATTACTGAAATTAACCCCTTCACACAGACATCACACAAATATACGGCCCACTGCACTGGGCAGAAATGCCACAAAGTAGTTGTAATGATATGTACGGTTTTACCAACGCATGTCAAAGTCACAAAATTGGGCTTAGGCATTGAGATTTTTTTACCCTTATGTGCGAATGGGTTAACTTTAGGATATTCTAAGGTTCTGAGATGTACCTGTAGAAGATGGCTATGAATGTGGCCCAACACAAAATTGTAAACTTACTTAAAAATTTTGAATTTTCTCCAAAAATGTGTTTACACTTAGCCAACACATGCAGCCAAAGAAAAATTTGACAGTGTCCCTCTACTTGAATTTTATAAGCTTTATCTTCCCAAAGAAAAATCTCCCACCCTGCACATTCACGCCTTATTCAGATCATCAGTTTTCGGCAGCACCTAGATTTGTGATTAACTATAGTCAAAGGATGAAGAACACGAAGGGCAAAATTAGAGCCAAAATATCTGATGAGCACCTTTGCTACTACATAAATCGAACCAGATATTTATGTGTCAATGCGTGTCAAATATGGCACTAGATTTATTTTGCCCTCTTACTTTATAATAATAATTAAAAAAAATATCAAAAAACAAAAAAAAAAGTTTTATTACTCAGATAGGTACATTATCTATATCAGTGATCATTACCATTAACTTGTGACCTGCCAAACTTTTTCTGTTTAATAGCTATCCTTATGGTTAGTGTATTGAACGCGTGTCCCAGGACAATTCCACTTCTTCCAAAAAGTGGCCCAGGAAGGTCAAAAGGTTGGACACCCCTGGTATAGAACTATGCTGTCATTTTAGGTTGTCCTTCAAATTTGACCACAGTACATGAAAGACGTTCACCTGTGTTACTGAACTGCCGCAGACAGATTGGGCCCCCTCCCTGCCAGACAGAACTGTGCGGCAGAGCTGTGTAAATCTCAGAAGTGGATGGACAGAAATACAAATTCCTTGGGAGTATTTAGCGGTTTCAGCTTTAATCTATCAATTACATGCACATTAAAGTGGAAGTCCAGTCAAGTTTATTTTTTTAATATTAATAGTATGTTAAATATTATCTTTGACGTTATTCATTTTCTGGCTAGCTGATTATCTTAGAAAGTCTTATCGAAGCCAGACAATCAGTTTCTTCCTGTTCTTCACTGACAACGCCATCTCCCTTTATCTGAATTTGCCAAGCTGTCTTTCACTTCCTGAAAAAGGTTGTTGGTCATTCTTAGACAGGCATGCCTAAACCTGACAAGCCCCACCCCCATACCTCCTATCCGTCACAGATCTCCTCCTGTCTTTGTAGCCTTGTTTTGGCCAACAGCTTCCCTTGAGAGAGGGGTGGGAAGGGTAGGCTTTGGAAGTAGGTTATGTTTGTTAGAAACTCTAAGATGGATTACAATGCAACATGCTGCAGACTTTCTACAGTGTAGAAAGAACCATGTTGTTTCTGCATGGCACCGATGAGCACTGTGCATAGTGAGGCACACGCCCAGCTGCTGTAAATGGCAGAGGGAGCTGTTGAAGAAATAATAGAAATAAGAGGTACAAAAAAGGAAACATTTTTGAAAGTTTGGAGGGATACAGATCGATTTCTATTGCTCTTTACATGTGAGTAATGAGTTACTTTGTCACACAGTCACAGCCCATTGATTTCAATGGAAAACTTTCCCATCTATGCAACTTTGAAAAGGTGCCTGCACTACTTTGAAGCAACTTTTGATGCGACTTTGATCCAGAAAGTTTAAGGTTGGATCAAAGCTGCACTTAAAGTCGCACACAAAATCACACAACTTTGGAGTCACCTTAGTGGAAACGTAGCCCAAGGCTAGAGTGCGACTTTGCAGTGTGACAGTGTAGCTTTGATCCAACTTTACACTCTCTGGACAAAGTTGCATCAAAAAAAAAAAAAAAAAAAAAAAAAAAAAAAAAAAAAAAAAATCGCAAAGTAGTGCAGGCACCTATTCAAAAATCACATAGAAGGGAATGGGTGCCATTGAAATCAATGGACTGACTTGCCGTGCAACTTTATGTGTCCAAAGTCATACACCTATACTGTATATGTGCACTGCACATCCTATCCCCCTGGGTCCTGTGTGGATGGGTCTTTTTTTATTTCCTCATGAATTTGGATGTACAATGCATCCTTACTGATGAGAGAACACTGGGCAGGAACCTATAGGTCAGCACCTCCCATCCTGTATACGCCCCCCTGGCTACACAGGAACAGTGTCCCTCCCTGGAAGTGATGGAACCAACTTCAGTAACCACCCACTGGCTGCTTTTAGTCTCTAGATACTGTAAAATAAATTGGGTAAAAAAAAACAAAAACACCTGGGATTTTTTCATTTTGAGTCATAAGGCTGAACTTAGCTCACATTAATGATTGCAGGGGAGAATTATAAATTGTTAGGGTGGACTTCCACTTTAAGCCACAGAAATGGACATCAGGAAAATAGTCTAGTAAAATACGAAGCAATCTGTTACTTTCTTATAACAGCAACTTTCAGAGACGACATATTAAATTCTGTGTTGGATTATTTGCTATACTATAATGAATGACAGCTCCAGAGAGGTTGACCAATAACTGTAGGGAAACCATTTATGGTTGTCTCTGCAACCCAGCACATGAAGACAATAGTAATGACGGACAGCTGGAAGTTCCATATATCTAATCTTGATGCTTTCACAAACATATATATTGCTGTCACACTGGCTGCCAAGTCTAAATAAGCAGCAGGAACATTAATTGGGCTTATTTCTGGCAGGTTGCTAAGAAATCAGAATTTATTTTGCTATGCATAAAACATCACAAAAAAATTAAAAGCGGTTGTAAAGTCTTTTTTTTTTACTTTTACCTACAGGTAAGCCTATACTAAGGCTTACCTGTAGGTAAAAGAAATATCTCCTAAACCTTTACGGTTTAGGAGATATTCCCCTCGCAATGCGCCGCTGACAGCAGCGGCGCATGCGCACAGGGGATTCTCGAGCTGAAGGCTCGGCAGAAGCCGAGCCTCGCCGGAACTAAGTCTCCCGCGCGCATGCGCGAGAGTGAGACATCGCGGCTCCAGCCACTCACAGCGCTGGAGCCGCGATACCCGGAAGACACGCCGAGGCAACATGTCATCTCCCTCGGCATGGACCAGGTGAGTTAACGATGCCTCGTTCTAAGGTAAGCATTTCATAATGAGCTTGTATGCTGTGCATACAAGCTCATTATGCCTTTTCCTTTACAGGGGCAAAAAAATAAAAAAAGTCAGCGGGTATACAACCGCTTTAAAGCAATCCTGTAGTGGAAAACTACTGAGGCTGCCATTGCTGACCACCACTTAAAATACTACTTTCCTTTCTGGTACCATGGCTTCAGTAACCGACTGTAAACAGGTTCAGGTCAGCCCTACACATTTTCCTCAATCCATAACTGCTTCTATGAATCACAGCCATGCAGACTGTCAGGTCCAAATCAGAGCAGCAGATCCACCTTCTGCAGCGCTGTCATACCCCGCCCAAGGCAGAACAGATCCAGTCTTGCTCCACCCAGAGTGGCTGCTTTCCTCTTATAGGAAATGTAGTTCCAAAACATCTGGGGTGCCAAGGTTTGCCATCACTGGTCTAAATACAGAGAGGTGCAAACCTACACAAGAGGGACCCAGGTGGATACCAGTTTGCTCTTAGATTCTGTGCCCTGGTGGATCCTGCACCATCTGAGCCCATATGGGAAAATCCTACTTTAGCCAGGTATTAGACATTCCCAGGAATCCCAGGAGGATTTTCAGTGTGCTGCAGCGTTGTTCCTACTTCACAGATGCAGCTCATAAGTCTAATCTGTCCAGTGCTGCCCTGTCAGTCTACACCTCAGGTTAGCCTACCACCTCTTATTGGGTATTCCTTATTGTGTAGCTAAAGCATCCAGGTTGGTATAGTTGGCATCCTGCCAATATAAAGATTTGACTTTCCCATTGTATGTTTGCTCCTGTTCAGTGTCGCATAGTATCAACACCAGGCAACTGGGATTTTCAGGGCTGCAGTCACAATGGTACGCTCAATACTTTTCACAGTACAGGTTTCATTTTAGGAGTGTAATGATAGTGACAGCATTGTTGCCTTTCTGTGGCCCTAATGCATTTGCTACAGCAAAGAATAAAAACTGTCTAGCAAGCAGTTGGCAACTTTGCCTAGGAGTACAACTGGTGTAACTTCTCTAAATAGAATTACAATGTTCACAGAGCATATATCTTGTTGTCATGTAAACCATGTCATTTCAGTAGCGTGTTAGATTTTGGTGAAGGAAAACACAGTATATTGAGGACTTGAGCAAAAGAAGCCGATTATAGATCATGGGAAGGCAAGACTAAAGTTGTGATTTAGACACCTTTCATGGCTACCATTCTGAGATCCATTGAAAAATTTAGAACTCAGCAGCTTAGTTATAATCACAATAGATTTCTGCTCCCTAAGCCCCACTCTACAGCATTCATATTGTAGTAGTCTGGTTTTGTATAGAGTGAGAAAGTATTAGAACCCCCATCAAGTTCTGCTGCTATCCAGGACTTCACTAGAGAGATGCATTTTGTTTCCTGTCCAACTGACATTTTTCCAGACCGGAAGTGAAGGAAACTTCAGACAAAAATAAGAATGCTTTTCTTTAACCACTTCCCACTTGCGCTATAACTGAAAGACGCTACAGCAAGGGCTTCAGAGAGGGCAGCGGCGATTGCCCTATCTGATTCATCTGGACCAGGTAGGGTTTGTCCCGACGCGAGAAGCACGGGACAATACCACTAAGGTTCTAAATTTAATACATGTAGCTAATTTATCTAAGCTCCCGTGTGCGTTTCTGGGGACAGATGCAGAGAAGGCATTCGATCGGGTTAATTAGCAGTTTATTTTTTCAGTTTTGCGATATATAGGGGTGGGAGAAAATATGCTCCGATGGATCTTAAGTATTTATGCTCAACCAAGTGCTCAGGTAAATGGAGTTCTCTCCCCCTCTTTTGGGATCACCAATGGGACTAGGCAGGGATGCCTATTGTCACCCCTCCTTTTCTTACTATCCCTAGAACCTTTCCTTTGTAGGATCCGATTGAATCAGGATATCCAAGGATTGACAGTGGAAGGAACTCAGTATAAGATCTCAGCGCACGCCGATGATATGCTCTTTTCACTGGCTAACCCAATGAAATCCCTTCCTAATTTATACACTGAAATGGAGAGATATGGCACTCTATCATATCTTAAGATCAATTTAACCAAGTCAGAGGCCATGGGAATAGCAATGTCTAAAGATATGCTGGGATCATTGAAATCCAATTATAAATTTAAATGGACGGATCATGCTTTGAATTATTTGGGAACAAAGATCCCAGCTGATCTTTCACATACCTTCGATCTGAACTTTCCACTACTTCTACAAAGGGTGTGGAGTCTCTTGGATAGGTGGCATAAGGGATTCCATTCTTGGCTGGGAAGAGGAAATATACTCAAAATGAACGTTTTACCAAAGTTATTATATCCATTTCAGGCATTACCCATTGCCATCCCTAGGCAATATTTTAAACACCTTTTTCTGGATTTATCTGGGCACAGAAACACCCAAGGATCAGAAGATCCTTGTTAACTCTCTCCAAGCAATATGGTGGATTGGCTATACCCGACGTATATAAATACTACCAAGCAGCCATATTGAGTCAAATAATTGACTGGCGCCGACATAGAGACCTAAAGACGTGGCTGAATTTGGAACAAGCACAAAGCAGGGCTTTATTACATAGAGCACCTTGGTGCTTTAAAGAACTCCCATCCACGGTTAAGACACATCCACCAATAGGCCCGACGATAAAAATGTGCCATGGACTTATTTCTAAAAGGGAAGTTATCAACACTAGAGTCCCCATTATTCCCTATCTTGGGGAATCCACAATTTGCACTAGGACTGAGGAAAGAATCCTTTGGGGTACTATTAGAAAAGGGGTTATACCAGGCCTCCCACTTCCTAGAAACAGGATCATGGCCCAACTGGCAAACATTGACATCCAGTTCCAACCGATACCAACTAGACTTTTGGCGCGCGGCATAATTGAGGCATTTCCTGCAGACTCTTCCTCCACCCGATAACCCACCCAAGCGAAAGTTAACGATATTTGAAGAATATTGTAATCAGAAAGGATTACTTTCATGTTCTCTCAAAGATGTATGACCTGTTGATCAGACCATCAGGAGGATTTCCAATTGCCATTTTTATGTAAATGCAAACTGGAATTAGGTTGAACTTTTTCAGAGGAACAGCGTACTAGTATAATTTACAACATATTTGAATCTTCAATGTGTACGAGGATACAAGAAACAAATTACAAAATTTATTTCCCAATGGTACAGACTTTTTCCAGAGGTAACAGATACCTGCTGGAGATGCTGTGAGGAACCTGGGACGTTATTACATATTCTCTGGTCATGCCCTAGAGTCAAGGGTTTCTGGGGGGTGGTTTAACCAGTCAGCAGTTCTGGGAAGAAGAGATACCTGATGACCCGGCCTTTTTCTTATTACATGAAACAAAAATGCCAGTAAAGAGATATAAGGAAACGATAGTATGCCAACTCCTAAAGGCGGCCAAAGCATGTATACCTGGCACTTGGAAGCAAAGACAATCCCCACCAATAAGACTCTGGCTTAAGAAAGTAGAGGAAATCAATCAAATGGAAGAACCGATATGGACAGCATGACAGAAAAGAGACCTATCGGGAAAACATGGCCCGCATGGAATCTCTTCATTAATTCAAAGGAGGGGAGGGAACGCTTATTGGAGTAGTATAGAGGAGTAATATACTTTAAGGGGGTTCTGGGAGGAAGGGGCGCTGTGGAGCGGGAGGAGAGGAGGGGGGGGGATTTCCCATAAATGGTGTTTTTTTGGGGTTTGTTGTTGGGTTATGTAGTGTACTTTGTTGTCTTGTCATGTGTTTGACGGTAGGGGTAACTGAAGAAGGATAGAGACAGATACCATATTAAGAATACTGGATTAGACCGAGCCTACAGATGTATGACCAAAGGGAAATGGATACTTGGAGAAATAAATAAGGGGTTTATTGTGAATATATGAATAAAATGATGCGACTATGAAACAAATTCTGAAATAGAACCACTATTCTGATGGAGGAATAGGTCAACTATGTTATTATGTTATCTTGATGATGTACGGAAGATGTCTTGAGACTTACCTTCCTTTTTTATCTTTTTTGTTTTGTTGAAATAAAGAAAATATTTAAATACAGCACAGGCTTACATTGGCAAGAGGGCGCACATGGATGTCCTCCCGCGATCACGCGGCACACTCTGATTGGCGTAAATGGCCAATCACAGCAGCTCTTTATCACATGATCATCTGTGTCCAAAGACAGTTATCAGATTTCCGATAAGAGGAGAGCCGATAACCGGCTTGTGTTAAAGAGACATCTACCAGTGGTTCTCAACCCTGTCCAGTAGGACCCCCAACAGGCCATGTTTGCAGGTTCTTTCATCTTGCACAGGTGATTTAAATCAGTCAATGGCTTGGTATTTTGGACAGCTATTTTATCTAGGAGAAATTCCTAAAACATGGCCTGTTGGGGGTGCAGGAGCACCGGGGGACTGAGGACAGGGTTGAGAAACACTGATCTACACTAATAATCAGTGCAGTCCCACCAGTGCTGCCAATCAATGGCACCTCATCAGCGCACATAGGTGAAGGAGAAAAATTACCTGTCTGCAAAATTTTATAACCATGAATTTATTTATTTTCCCCCCCTTCAGAAATTTCTGTTTTTTTTGCTAAACAAACACCAAGGGGTGATTAAATACCACCAAAAGAAAGCTCCATTTGTATGAATAAATGATAAAAATCTCATTAGGGTACAGTGTTTCATGACCGCGCAATTGTCAAAAGTGTGAAAGCGTTGAAAGCTGAAAATCAGCCTGGGCAGGAAGGGGGTAAAAGTGCCCAGTAGGCAAGTGGTTAATAGTGTAAGGAAAGGGTATTTTTATGTGTGCCCCTGTTGCAGGTATTTGCTCACTTCCTGGCTGGTAAAACAGCTGTTGACAGGACAAAAAGTGAAGGTAAATGTAACCAATAGAACCCCAGATAGCAGTAAAACCCAAAAGTACTATTGCCTCCTAAGGCCCCATGCACACGAGACGCAGGTGCAAACTCTGCTGAACACACGTTTTTAAACGCTGAAACCGGCGTTTATAAACGCGCGTTTTGCCGCGTTTGCGTTTATAAGCGTTTCATCATAGACCCTCCCTAAGCTCAAAAAACAGTAAATTTTAACCATTTCAGCCAGTTTGTGAGACCAGAGTGAGTAGCAGCAGCTGAGAGAGCAGCAGTGTACTTGTATTTAGTGTATCACTTGCCACATCATCTGCCACAAGTTGTAGATGGTCCACTTGCCACGTTACCTGGCCACGTCACCTGGCCATGTTACCTGCCACGTCAGCTGGCCACGTCACCTGCCACAAGTTGTGGATTGTCCACTTGCCATGTCACCTGGCCACATCACGTGCCACAAGTTGTGAATTGTCCACTTGCCACGTCACCTGGCCATGTCACCTGCCACAAGTTGTGGATTGTCCACTTGCCACGTCACCTAGCCATGTTACCTGCCCACATTACCTGCCACGTCATCTAGCCACGTCACCTGCCACAAGTTGTGGATTGTTCACTTTCCACGTCACCTGGCCACATCACGTGCCACGTCACCTGCCACAAGTTGTGAATTGTCCACTTGCCACGTCACCTGGCCACGTCACCTGCCACAAATTGTGGATTGTCCACTTGCCACGTCACCTGGCCACGTCACCTGACACGAGCTGTGGATTGTCCACTTGCCACGTTACCTGCCACAAGTTGTGGATTGTCCACAATGCAATGCAAGCAATTAGTTTTCTTTTATATTTTTTAAGTTTTTCATAATTTGCCATAATTTTTGAGATTTCTAATGTTAAAAAATAGGTCACCTTTAAAAACGCTTATAAACGCAAACGCGGCAAAACGCCGGTACCGCGTTTAGCGTCTGAAACGTGAAAACTTTTGCGTCTGAACCCATTTTTTTGCTTCTGGAAAAACGAGGTTAAAGGAGTAGTAAAGTTACATGTTTTTTCACCTTAATGCATCCTATGCATTAAGGTGAAAAAACATTCGACAATACCGCCCCCCCCCCGAGCCCCCGTTTTTCTTACCTGGCCCCTCGAAAGTCCCATGCTCGTCCCCGTCATCCTCTTTGTTTTTCTGCCTGGCCGCCGATTGGCTACACTGGATAGATTGAAAGCAGCGCAGCCATTGGCTGGCGCTGCTGTCAATCACATCCAATGACGCGGCACGCCGGGGGGCGGGGCCGAGTGATACAGTCGGCGGCTATGGCCGCCGCTGTATCACGGGAGCGCGCCCGCAATCACTCCACACCATGCGAGCTCACTCGCATTAAGGTGTGGAGTCCTTGCGGGGAGGAGCCAAGACAGCCGCCGAGGGACCCCAGAAGACCAGGATCGGGGCCACTGTGTGCAAAACGAGCTGCACAGTGGAGGTAAGTATAACATGTTTGTTATTTTTAAGCAACAAAAAAAAAAAAAAAGGTATAGTGCTCCTTTAAACGCAACTGCTTGTAAACGCCAAAAAACGAGAGTGTGTGCATGGACACATAGGATAACATTGAAAGGGTTCAGGAGCAGTTGAAAAAAGCGTCCAACTGCCTCTGAACGCGCGTTCAACAGCAAATAACAGCGTCTCGTGTGCATGGGGCCTTACTCTATCCAAAAACAGAAAAAAAAAAAAAAAAAAAAACACACAAAATGTTTCAAGCTTGACATACAGTTGTGCTCAAAAGTTCCTATGCCCTGGCAGAAATCATGAAATTTCAGCATCGATTTGGAAAATATGACTGATCATACCAAAAAACTATTTAAAAAAGGGGTTGTAAACCCTCATGTTTTTTCACCTCAAATGTTACCTATGCATTAAGGTGAAAAAAAATACAAATACAATGATGTGGGCAACCCCCCCCCCCCCCACCCCAGTCCTGCATTTGGCAGCTATGGACGCCGAATGCTGGACTCTGGAGCGCGCCCGCAAGGTAACCACCCCGGGAGAGCACTTCTCCTAGGGGGTTATCTGATGCGCGAAGGAGCCGCAAGAGGTGCCGGGGGACCCCAGAAGACGGCGTTCGTGGGCCGCTCTGTGCAAAACGAACTACACAGTGGAGGCAAGTATGACAGGTTTGTTATTTAAAAAAAAAAAAATACTTTACAGCCGCGTTTTTGAGCGTTTTTTTACAGCTTAAAAACGCCTGTCCATGTTATTGTATAAATTTTTTGACCGTATTGTTTTCGAAAAAAAAAACAAAACAAAAAAACGCCGGAGCTCAAAAACGCAATCGCTGCGGTTTTGTGCGTTTAACGCTTCGCTTTTTTTATGCCTGCCGCCGCGGAACGCACTGGTCCTGGGTTTTTTTTACAGCTTAAAAACGCCTAGGTGGGCATGAAGCTATAGACCAACATGGGCAGGCGTTTTTAAGCTGTAAAAACGTCCGTGGCCATGAGGCCTTAGTATCACTTTACAGAACTCTGGGCAAAATCTTTATTTGCGGTGCCTGCACTGTATGGGTAAATAAAAAGTTCTTCTTTAAAGATAATCACATGAAGGCGCCCCCCCCCCCCCCATTAAAGTTTTTAGCTCCCTTCTAAATCATACCAGAAAGCACACAGATGGGCCTGATCAAAAGTGTTCATACCCTGGAATGTTTGGCCTTGGTACAGAAGCACAGGTTAAAATGGCAATTAAAAAAAAGGTAACTTCCCTCATCGGTGGCTCTTTAAATTGCAGTGTGTGTGTATAGTCATTGAGTTTGTTAGCTCATGTGAATGCACTGAGCCATGGGGGCAGAAAAGAGCGGTCAAAAGACCAGCGTAACAAGGTAATAGAATTTTATAAAAAGGTGCGAAAGGATATAAAAAAAAGAAGATATCCAAAGCCTTGAATATGCCAGTATCCAAAGCCTTAAATATGCCAGTCAGCACTGTTCAACCAAGGTCAAGTAGACCAAGAAAGTTTGCAGCCACAACTGACAGAATTGTTTGGGATACAAAGAAAAAAAAAAAAACAAACCCCCACAGGTAACCTCAGGAGAAATACAAGCCGTTTTTAAAAGACAGTGTGGCCGTTTCAAGAGAGTACAATACAACAATAATTGAACAAAAATTAGCTGCATGGTCAAGTTCCCAGAAAGCCTTTACTGTGCCAATGCCACAAAAAAAAAGCTTGGTTACAATATGCCCAACACCACCTTGACATGCCTCACCGCTTCTGGCACACTAATCTGGGGTGACAAGACCATAATAGAGCTTTTTGGTCACAACTATAAGCACTAGGTTTGAAGAGGGGGTCAACAAGACCGACAAGAATACCATCCCCACCATGAAGCATGGTTGTGGCTCACTGATGTTTTGGAGGTGTGAGAGCTCTAAAGGCACAGGGAAGGGGAATTAAGAAAATTGATGGCAAGATGAATGCAGCATGTTGTTATCTGAAAAGGCAGACAATTTGTATTTTTCTGCACAAAGATTGCACATGGACTTTCCAGCACAATGACCCTAATCACAAGGCCAAGTTGACCCTCCAGTGGTTACAGAAGAAAAGGGTAAGGGTGCTAGAGTGGCCATCAATCTACTGACCTGAATATCATCAAGCCACTAGTGAGATCTGAAAAAGGTGCAGTTCACGCAAGACGACCAAAGACTTTGCATGACCTGGAGGCATTTTGCCAAGACGAATGGGCAGCTATACCTGCTGCAAGAATTCGGGGCCTCAATGATTACAAAAGACTGCATGCGGTCATTGATGCTAAAGGGGGCAATACACAATATTAGACTAAGGGTATACAGACTATTAAACTGGGGTAATTTCCTGTGTTTACTTGTTGCCATGTTTCACGATTGTGCCATTCTGTTATGGCCTACAGCTGAATATGAAACCCATTAAAAAGGTGTAAAAGAAATGTGTCTGCTCACTCATGTTTTCTTTAAAATGGTATAGTGTATATTACCAATTCTCCAAGGGTATGCAAACTTGAGCACAACTGCACATTTCAAAATAGCTCTATGGTGTGTTAGGACTGGTAAGCTTCAGCCCCTGAGCTCAACAAATCTTTAACCAATGTAATATGCCAATTATGATACTTCCTGAGAGAATCAGGTGCAGGCCCACTTCCTCTCAATAACCTATGCATATGATTACTGTCCAAAAAGTAACTTTTGGAAGGTGGCAAGTCAGCTTCACATTACCAGGAAACAGCAATACTGGCAAAAAAATAAGGGTACATATATAGGCATGTGTGGGCAGCACTATCTGCCTGCATTGTAGTAAAGAATCCTGCTACATACAATTATGATGGATAGTTTTTTGCATTATGTTAGCATTGCAATCTATCCAAGTGGATTCAGTCAGGCAAATTCTTTTATAATAATTAAAATGGTGCCAGGCATCACAATTTCCGGATGTAACAAACAATAAAAATGTGTACATTTTTGGAAGAAAACTGTACAGATCAAACAAAAATCGTAAGATCTGGTATAATAAGAGAAACATTTTGTCCCTTTGGATAATTTTTCGAAAAGCAGTATTTTTTTTTTTATACAATATGGTTATCGTGTGTACTAGGCTTTAGGGGGTGGAGGAGGAAAGCAGGGCACTTAGCAAAAATAAAAAATCTGGGGCTTGAGAGCTACAAAATGCACACTACCAACAACTAGATAAGGGCTGTCACACCCTATTGAGCACACCTGTCTTGGACGACAGAATGGGAAGTTATGTGGCGAGTCGAACATGGGTGGCAAACTCAATTTCATCACATGCCGCATCAGCATTATGGTTGCTTTTAACCACTTAAGCCCCGGACCATTTCGGGCCATTAGGACCAAGCCTGTTTTTGGGATTCGGCACTGCGCTGCTTTAACTGTAAATTGTGCGGACATGCAATGTTGTACCCAAATGAAATTTGCGTCCTTTTCTTCCCACAAATAGAGCTTTCTTTTAATGGTATTTGATTGCCTCTGCGATTTTTATTTTTTGCGATATAAACGGAAAAAGACCGAAAATTTTGAAAAAAAATGATATTTTCTACTTTTTGTTATAAGAAAAATCGAATAAACTCAATTTTAGTCATACATTTAGGCCAAAATGTATTCAGCCACATGTCTTTAGTAAAAAAAATGTCAATAAGCGTATATTTATTGGTTTGCGCAAAAGTTATAGCGTTTACAAACTAGGGTACATTTTCCGAAATTTACACAGCTTTAAATTTATGACTGCCTATCTCATTTCTTGAGGTGCTAAAATGGCAGGGCAGTACAAAACCCCCCCAAATGACCCCATTTTGGAAAGTAGACACCCCAAGGAAATTGCTGAGAGGCATGTTGAGCCCATTGAATATTTTTTTTTTCGTCCCAAGTGATTGAATAATGACAAAAAAAAAAAAAAAATTACAAAAAGTTGTCACTAAATGATATATTGCTCACACATGCCATGGTTATATGTGGAATTGCACCCCAAAATACATTCTGCTGCTTCTCCCGAGTACGGGGATACCACATGTGTGGGACTTTTTAGGAGCCTAGCCACGTACGGGACCCCGGAAACCAAGCACCGCCTTCAGGATTTCTAAGGGCGCAAATTTTTGATTTCACTCCTCACTACCTATCACAGTTTCGAAGGCCATAAAATGCCAAAATAGCACAAACCCCCCCCAAATGACCCCATTTTGGAAAGTAGACACCCCAAGCTATTTACTGAGAGGCATGTTCAGTCCATGGAATATTTTATATTTTGCCACAAGTTGCGGGAATATGACACTTTTTTTTTTTTCACAAAGTTGTCACTAAATGATATATTGCTCACACATGCCATGGGCATATGTGAAATTACACCCCAAAATACATTCTGCTGCTTCTCCTGAGTACGGGGATACCACATGTGTGGGACTTTTTGGGAGCCTAGCCGCGTACGGGACCCCAAAAACCAAGCACCGCCTTCAAGGTTTCTAAGGGCATAAATTTTTGATTTCACTCCTCACTACCTATCACAGTTTTGAAGGCCATAAAATGCCAAGATGGCACAAAACCCCCCCAAATGACCCCATTTTGGAAATTAGACACCCCAAGCTATTTGCTGAGAGGCATGTTGACCCCATTGAATATTTTTTTTTTTGTCCCAAATGATTGAATAATGACAAAAAGAAAAAAAAAAAAAAAAAAAAATGTACAAAAAGTTGTCACTAAATGATATATTGCTCACACATGCCATGGTTATATGTGGAATTGCACCCCAAAATACATTCTGCTGTTTTCCTGAGTACGGGGATACCACATGTGTGGGACTTTTTGGGAGCCTAGCCGCGTACGGGACCCCAAAAACCAAGCACCGCCTTCAAGGTTTCTAAGGGCATAAATTTTTGATTTCACTCCTCACTACCTATCACAGTTTTGAAGGCCATAAAATGTCAAAATAGCCCAAAACCCCCACAAATGACCCCATTTTGGAAAGTAGACACCCCAAGCTATTTGCTGAGAGGCATGGTGAGTATTTTACAGCTCTCATTTGTTTTTGAAAATTAAGAAAGACATTTTTTTTTCTTTTTTTTTTTCTTTTTTTACATTTTCAAAACTTTGTGACAAAAAGCGAGATCTGCAAAATACTCAACATACCTCTCAGCAAATAGCTTGGGGTGTCTACTTTCCAAAATGGGGTCATTTGGGGGGGTTTGTGCCATCTGGGCATTCCATGGCCTCCGAAACTGTGATAGGCAGTGAGGAGTGAAATCAAAAATTTACACCCATAGAAATCCTGAAGGCGGTGCTTGGTTTTTGGGGTCCCGTACACGACTAGGCTCCCAAAAAGTCCCACACATGTGGTATCCCCGTTCTCAGGAGAAGCAACAGAATGTATTTTGGGGTGTAATTCCACATATGCCCATGGCATGTTTGAGCAATATATAATTTAGTGACAACTTTTTGTACATTTTTTTTTTTTGGTCATTATTCAATCACTTGGGACAAAAAAAAAAATATTCAATGGGCTCAACATGCCTCTCAGCAAATAGCTTGAGGTGTCTACTTTACAAAATGGGGTCATTTGGGGGTGTTTTGAACTGTCCTGGCATTTTATGCACAACATTAGGAAGCTTATGTCACACATCATCCACTCTTCTAACCACTTGAAGACAAAGCCCTTTCTGACACTTTTTGTTTACATGAAAGAAAATTTTTTTTTGCAAGAAAATTATGTTGAACCCCCAAACATTATATATTTTTTTAAAGCAAAGGCCCTACAGATTAAAATAGTGGGTGTTGCATTTTTTTTTTCCACACAGTATTTGCGCAGCGATTTTTCAAACGCATTTTTTGGGGGAAAAACACACTTTTTTTATTTTTAATGCACTAAAAAAACACTATATTGCCCAAATGTTTGATGAAATAAAAAAGATGATCATAGGCCGAGTACATGGATACCAAACACGACATGCTTTAAAATTGCGCACAAACGCACAGCGGCGACAAAACTACATTCATTTTTAAAAGCATTTAAAAGCCTTTACAGGTTACCACGTTAGATTTACAGGAGGAGGTCTACTGCTAAAATGACTGCCCTCGATCTGACCTTCGCGGTGATACCTCACATGCATGATGCAATTGCTGTTTACATATGACGCTAGACCGACGCGTGCGTTCGCCTTTGCGCAATAGCAGGGGGGGACAGCGGTGCTTTTTTTTTTTTTTTTTTTTTATTATTTATTTGGCTTTTTTATTTTATTTTTAAACTGTGCCTTCCATATTTTATTTTTTTACCATTTTTATCGTTATCTCAGGGAATGTAAATATCCCCTATGATAGCAATAGGTAGTGACAGGTACTCTTTTTTTTGAAAAAAATTGGGGGGTTAGACCCTAGATCTTTCCTCTGCCCTCAAAGCATCTGACCACACCAAGATCGGTGTGATAAAATGCTTTCCCAATTTCCCAATGGCGCTTTTTATATCCGGGGGGGGGGGGGGGACATTCCCTCCCACTGCTTGTAAAAGCAGTCTAGAGGCTAATTATCTGCTAGAATTGCTTTTACATGAAAGCCGGCTGCTGGCTGAAAAGAATGATACCAAGATGATACCTAAACCCGCAGGCATCATTCTGGTATAAACATTCAAAGTCCAGCAACATACCAGTACGTTGCTGGTCCTTGTTGGACATGTAATCTTTTTTTTCATGCAGCCTGTTGGCTGAACGAAAAAAAGAGATTGATTGGTGGGTATGCCCACCATTAGAATACCTCCCTTCATCCACCCACTTCTAATGATGGGCATATATGCCGAAGCATGGGGGCATCCTCCCGCAAAAAAGTTATGCCGCGTACACACGGTCAAGCCTTCGTCGGAATTTCGACCGTATGTACGCGGCATAAAAGGTTATGCCGCGTACACACGGTCGGACTTTTCCACGGATAAGCCTCCGTTGGAATTTCGACCGTATATACGTGGCATTAGGAGCAAAATCGCTCCTCCGCCCCTGCTGCCCCCATGCTTCGGCATATATGCTCTTTTTTTTAACTGTGGTGGTGAAATCACCTCCTACAGCACTGGAGTCACGGCTTTATGTATCGTGGGAGCAAACGCTGTTGCTGTCAAGATAAATAGATCCGCGCTGCAACTGAATGGCGTACCTGCTAAGCAAATGGTGGTTAACATTAAAACAAAGTAACATTACAGTACAACAGTAAGACCTTACCATGCCATACCTGCAAAGCAAATACCAAAACAAAACCTAGTAAAAAATAAAAAAATGTTTTAACGCAACCTGTGCCTAAAATATATATATGCCGAAGCATGGGGGCATCCTCCCGCAAAAAAGTTATGCCGCGTACACACGGTCGGAATTTCGACCGTATGTACGCGGCATTAGGAGCAAAATCGCTCCTCCGCCCCTGCTGCCCCCATGCTTCGGCATATATGCTCTTTTTTTTAACTGTGGTGGTGAAATCACCTCCTACAGCACTGGAGTCACGGCTTTATGTATCGTGGGAGCAAACGCTGTTGCTGTCAAGATAAATAATTCCGCGCTGCAGTTGAATGGCGCACCTGAAAACAAAAAATTACATACCTGAAAAGCAAGCATGATAAAACATTGCAGAATAGAATACAGTAAAAAAAGAGCAGAACAATAGAGAGAAAATAGAGAGAGAGAGAACAATAAAACGACAACTATTTTTGGTTTTTTTATTTTATATTTTTTTTGTGTTTTGTTTACGTTTTTTTTTCTTTTTTACACTTTTTTTTGTAACTTTACAACTGTAATGGTTCGGGTCTCTCAAAATGTAATGGCATCTTGGGAGACCCTGTGTAAGTGTGTCCTAGTCTGTGAAATGCTGTACCCTACGCTAAAACTTCACTTTTGAGTGGTAGCGTTCAAAACATTCACCTTGGCAAAGACCAGGCTTGTCAGGACAGAGTGGACAAAAACTACGGGTGTCACGCCTAAATCCGCGCTTGCTACAGACACGACATCTTTTTTGGGGGTGGCTTTGGGTAGGGGTACTCGGGAGGACATACGAATAATGCCTCTCATGCAGCCGGCTTACTGCATTTGGTTGGGAATGGTGAGGTGCAGAACCGCCTGGATACAGGAGTTCTGTGACTATCTCATTCTGGAATTTTAGAAGAGATAACGTCCCGCCTGAAGCTCTGTATAGCACATGAGCGTTCAGCAAAGCCAATTGGAATAATGATAGAGACACTTTTTTGTACCAGCGTCTCGCCTTACGGTCAATTAGATACGGCGCCATCAACTGGTCGCTGAGGTCCACCCCTCCCATATTTTGGTTATATTCGTGGACACAGAGGGGTTTCTCCACAACACCAGTCGCCGTACGAATTTGGACTGTCGTGTCTGCATGAAGGGAGGTAAGAAGGAAAGCATTCTTATTGTCCCTCCACTTCATAGCGAGCAAGTTATTACACTTCAAGCAGCCTCTCTCCCCCAGCCTAAGACGGGCATCTACAAGCCGCTGGGGAAAGCCCCGGCGATTAGGTCGCACGGTGCCACATGCTCCAATCTTATGATCAAACAAGTGACTAAACAGTGGCACGCTCGTGTAATAATTGTCCACATACAAGTGGTACCCCTTTCCGAATAAGGGTGACACCAAGTTCCACACTATCTTGCCAGCGCTCCCTATGTAATCCGGGCAGTTGACCGACTCAATCTGACTGTCTTTTCCCTCATAAACCGTAAAGTTCACTACATAGCCTGTTGCCCTGTCACAGAACTTGTAGAGCTTGACCCCGTATCTGGCACGCTTGCTGGGAAGGTACTGCTTGAAAGACAAGCGGCCAGAAAATTTAATCAGGGACTCATCAACGCAGACAACTTGATCGGGAGTAAACAAGGCTGCAAAACGTTCGTTGAAGTGGTTTATGAGGGGCCGAATTTTATAGAGCCGGTCGTATTCAGGGTCCCCACGTGGACGACAAAGTTCATTGTCGTTGAAGTGCATGAACCGCAAAATCTGCTCGTATCGTGCCCTGGACATGGAGGCAGAGAACACGGGCATGTGGTCAATTGGGTGCGTGGACCAATAAGCACGCAATGACGGAAATTTATGTGTGCCCATGTTGAGGGAAAGGCCCAGAAAGGTCTTAAATTCGGAAACCGTAATTGGTTTCCAATTTCTGGCAATTTTAGGCAACTGGGGGTTAGCGGCGATAAATTGACCAGCATATAAATTACTCTGGTCCACAATAGATCTATAGAGATCTTCCGTGAAAAACAGCGAATAAAAATCGATTGGCATAAAATCAGCTGTTTCCACCTGAATAACGGGTTGGGCAGTGAATGGGGGAAGTACGGGTTCTGCAGAAGTGGTGGGGACCCAATCAGGATAGGCGAATTCTGCAGGAAGGGCAGTATGGGCACGACGGGCCTGCCTTTGTCTTCTTGGTGGCAGCGGGACACTACTTGTGCTTGCCACCTCGCCAGCTTGAACTGCACTTATGGGACTCGCCACGTCACCAAGTGTTACTGCAGTGCTGGATGTACGTCCAGGCTGTACTAGGCCGCTGGTGCTTGCCAGTTCACCAGAAGGAATAGCGGCGCTAGTACTACTCTGCTCCATGATACGAGAGACCTGCGGTTCTTGCTCCTCAACAACCTCAGAAGATCGGGTACGCCTGACCTTAGCAGGGACCTCAACTTCGTCGTCAGAGCTATCTGACGTGGGGCCGCTGACGTCACTGTCTTCTACGGGAAGATATTCTGAGCCTGAATCTGACAGATACGTGACCTCCTCTTCACTATCTGTCATGCTCAGAATCTCGTAGGCCTCTTTACTAGTGTACCTTCGTCTTGCCATTTTGGGCTCTAAATTTAGGGGTACACTAGTAAGATTCACAGGAAAAAAAGCACCTGACTGTCGTCAGCAAATATATCAAACGCTACAAAAAAACTGTTAGCGATCGCAGGGATCAGGCCTGTCTCTGCGAACGCTGCAGTTATGTGTGTTGTGTTTGGTAAGTGACAGTGATCGATCGATACTGCACTTGGGTGGGCTGGGCGGAGGGGCTAAACGCAGGTACTAGCAGGTATCTGGGCTGATCCCGCTAACACTGCGTTTTTGGGAACCCTAAACCGCTGGGGATGCTAGTATAGATCTGATCAGATACTATACCACTAAGGGGGGTGTATGCTTTGCGCGTGGGTGTTAGCGTTACTGGCACTAACCTAACACTGCTTGGGGCGACGCAGACCCTCTCTGGCGCTAAAACCTAATTGATCTCACCCGCCGGGCGATCAGGGGGGTTAAACCTTTATTGGGTTATATACGGCGGGTGCCCTGATGCTATAAAAAGCAAACTAATCAACCAGCGTCACCCGTAACCTTTATATGGTGATCACTGGTGAAAGGGTTAACTAGGGGCAATCAGGGGGTTAAAACCTTTATTAGGTTAAATATGGGGGTACCTGACACCAATAAAAACCTGCGGCGAACCTAAAAAAAAAATAACTGCCTATCTAAAACACCAGCGACACGAATACAGCGATCGGAAAAACAATCGCTTAGTGACGCTGAAGTTAGGGGGTGAAAGGGTTACCTGGGGGGTGATCAAGGGGTTAAACCTTTATTAGGGGGGGTTAGGGGGCTACCCTGGACCTAAAGGGGCCTAATCCTAACTGCCTTGCAACTTTTTACAATCACAGATGACACTAAATGCAGTGATCAGTAAAATAAATGATCACTGCAATCAGTGACACTGTGATTGGGGGCTTTGGGGTGACCTGGGGGGTGATTTGTGTGCCTATGTGTACCTACGTGTCAGTGGACTGTTGGAGCACTAACCTCTGTCTTCACTCCTCGGCGCCGGGAACGAAAAGACCGCGGCGAGGGAGATGACATCACTTCCTCCAGCCTGTGTTTACATCACATGGCGGAGGAAGCAATTTCATTGGCCGGGAGCGATCGCGAGGGGGGGGGCGGAATCGAGCGGCCGCCCCCTCATGCCTGATCGCTCCCGAACACTTAACGGCCGCTCACTGCAGTGAAGGGGGGGTCCGGATGGACCCCCCAACTGCACAAAGGCGATCACGTAGATCTACGTGATTCTGCCTGTCCGTGCCATTCTGCCGACGTAAATCGGCGGTGGGCGGTCGTTAAGTGGTTAAAGGGCCGGTTGTATCTGCAAGACGATCAATTTTTCAAGAGCTTTTTTCTCAGAGAATAGGTGCAGCCATCGGATGGTGGGAGTAGAAGGATCTTAAAGGGATAATATTAGGTGTGCGTTATGTGCAGAGGTGTGCTACGTACATAGTGTGGGGGTGCGTTACGTACATAGTGTAGGGCTCGGGGGTGCACTACATACATAGTGCAGGGTTTAGGGGGTGCAGTATGCACTGAGTGAGTTTTGTAAAGGGTCGAGTGTGCTACATACAAAATGCAGGAGTTTAAGGGTGTGTTATGCAGGGTTCAGCTCTCTTTCACAGTCTGTAAACATCTCACTTACACCCCTCCTCATCTCTGACCTTTGCACAACTCTCCCCCATCCCCCTCTGTACACATCTCACTCCACAGTCATCATCTCCCCCCCCCGCCCCCCCACAAAAACCTTCCTCACATCTTACCTACCCGTTCCTAGTACCTCTGTGTACCGCAGTGTAGGCGGCTCCACATCTCTCACTTGCAGGGAGACCATTGGTTGGCATCTGTGCACCCAGACAAAGATGGGGATCAAAGTCCAGCTTACCAGATGATGCCCAATCCCACACTGCACCTGCATGCCCCTTATCCCTGCCATGAGTGCAGGGCAGACATCTGTGCGAGCCACAGAAAAAAATAAAAAATCTGTCCTTGTAAACACAGAAGCCTTCTGTGTTTACAAATGACAATAGAGCCCGGAAGGGGAGAGCATGAGGTGGTGGAACAGAGTTCCGCCACATTCTGGCTGAAAAAAAGCCATGGGTGCGTGGGCCACACGAAAAGGCCTGGAAGTGCCCACGGGCCTTGTGTGTGACACGTATTCTACAGGTATCACTCAGCATATTCAAGCTTGCAAGTGAAATCAGTGAGATACTAAATACATTCAAACCTACTAAAACTAAAGTAACTACCGCTAAAAACCAAGTAACTCGATTTACCGTTATCTTTGTTTTCTGTACTCCCCTACATCCACAGCACTGCAGGACAGACAAAATGTACTTCTTAAAAAGCCTGTGTCGTTTAACCACCTCTTACTGCATCGCTAATCACATTCCAAAGCAGATCTGAATTGAATTGGTGGTCACAAGAAACAAATTAAAGCGTTAACATAAAAAAAAAAAAATAATAATCATATATTGAATTAAATGAGGCAGTGGTTCCAGAACTAGACGTTTCAGGATCACCAGACAACAGAAAAGACTGGAAAAATATGTGCACTACATCAACATCTGGATGAAAATTAAGTCTGAGAGGAGCAGCGCACAACAAGAAATACCTAATCTGATCGCAAGATCCACACACAGGTGTCTGTCCGTACACACCAAAACAAGACAAATGGATGGATTGAGCTGGCAACACTGTAGTCCGTATAACAATTGGTTACAATAAAACAAAAACGGACACGTTTCGGCAATGGGTCTTAGTCAGTTAGACTAAGGCTCTACCCGAAACAAGTCAGCTTTTTTGTTTCGTTTTATTGTCACTCCTTTATAGCCAGTCACCAAAAATTGTTATACGGACTAGTGTTGCCGGCTCAATACATCCATTTATCTGGATGAAAAACTAAAAAAAAAAAAAAAAAAAAAAAAAAAAGGTGCTAAAAAAGGTATCAGGTGTTTTGCCTTAAAGTGATACTAAACAAATGTTTAATTGTCATCATTTCTACTATTTATATACAAAAATTATACCACTGTATCGAACATAAAAAAAATATTTAATGCTGTTCAGAGGTCACATGACTTCACAGTCCTTTCCTGTCCTCAGGGAAAGTTCTGAGGGAGGAGTTTATAGTACCGCGTTGATGTATGGAACGGTCTGCGCAGCGTTGTTTGGTGCTGTGCCGGCCACAAGACCACAAAAAAAGTGTTGTAAAGCTTCATACAAATTTATATTTCAAAGACATTTATTTTTTTCCTCTTTTGCAATAACATGCTGTAGGTGAAGTATTGACTGACAAGAACATTCACTTTGTTCACACTGTAAGACCTGGTTCACATCTATGCGTTTTCGGTTTTGTAGAAACGCACTACAGAAACATGGTTTCCTATGGGTCGCACTCAGATCTGTGCATTTTCCACTGATGCATTTTTTGGAAAAGGTCAGGGGCTTTTTTTCCCCCCTTGCACCAGGTTGCATTTCTGGTTCCAATAGAGGTCAATAGAAAAATCAATAAATGGCTTGATTTTTTTTGAGGAGTTTGGTTTCGCTCGCAAAACAGACATCCCAAAAATGAAAAAAGTATCAAAAACATATGTGAACCCCCCCCCCACAAAACGCACCTGGAGAATGCAAAAACCACAACTTGCATAGGTGTGAACCAGACCTAAAGAGATCTGGAGGAGATTCAGAAAATCATAGGCTGTCATACCCCTCCAGCCTGCATCTATAGTTTGTATGTGGGACTAACAGGGAGGGTAATTACCATCTTATATCCCCCGCCCCCATTGTTGTTGGAAATATGAAGACATGGAGGAGGGGGAGGGAGGAGGAAGTGTCATTTACCCCTGTGTATATGCCCACACTTGACTATAGGTCACGTGAGCTGCACAGATAAGTGAAAAAAGGAGGAAATTAACCGTTTAGAAGGGAACAGAGACTGGAGCATGTTCAGTAGAGGTCAACATCTGGTCTACACAGCCACAGGCTGCAGCAGGGGCAGACAAGGAGAGCAGGACAGTGACAAGCAGGATCAACCAGGATTTTTGCAGTCTACAGAAAAATAAATCCTCTAGTGGATGAGTATGAACACAATGTAATTGAGCATGTATTGACAGTTACCGATTAGGGTTTAATGCCACTTTAATGTATTCTATACAACCACTTGAAGTACTGAGTAGACTATGAGCTACATATGCACCTCATGGTTAAATATTGCTCGAGCTCATTCAGTTTAAATTCACATTGAGTGCAGCGAATTTAGCAAGCCTTGCTGCATGCGAATTGTATTTGAGTTGCCATGCTTTTTTAAATGCGTTGCATTGATACACCATTTTGTTTGGTTCACTGGAGCTAAAACCATTACATTGGTCTTTCCTTAAAAAAGGTTGTTACCCCCAACACTTCATATTCCTAAAATGTGTCTGCTGTACCATGTACTTGTATGAGAAAGTATCCTGTTCTCTTTGTAGTGATTCCTTGATGTGAAATCCCTGGTGTTCCTGTCTGTCCCTCTGCTCTCCGATCCCAAACTGACCACACTGGTCAGTTCTCTAGCTATGTTGGGAACTCCGTGTGCTCGCCGCCAATGATCAGACTTGTCCTGACACACGCCCCCCCCGCACAGCCATTCACTGGGAAGCCAAGTATGCGCCTCCCTCCCCCTAAAACTTTTAGGCAGCTGAGAACAGAGAATGTAAAAAAAAAAAAAAAAAAAATGTATTTAGAATGTACTTTTCTATCTATACAAAATGTTTTGCTTTTCATTTCTATTTTGAACTGAATAGGTTGTTTTACAAGGTGATCAATCACTTGAAAGTAGAACTTCTCTCAATCAACATTAGCCATTTTTAATCCTCATGTCACTAGCATTAGTAAATAGACAGGAAAGTATATTCTACAGGTTTTAAACTTTTTTTTTCCTTTACATTTTTCAGTTACTTCCTGGTTTCCATGCCCAGGCAAATTATGTCATACATTCCAGGGGTCCTCAAGAGAGGGGGGGGGTTCTCAGCCAAGCACACCCTCCTGCCCGTGTCCTGTTAGAAAGCTGCTAGCCATCCGAGCTTATATAGTGATATACAGTATTTGGAAATCAGTGACACTGTTTTGATGTTGAATTTTAAAAGCAGCAGAAAGCCTGCTGCTCTCACAAGTTTGTTAATCTGACAGAACACCGCTACTTTTAAGATTCAACATCAAAACAGCTTGATGGATTTCAAATTCGTATTTCACTATATAAGCTGAAGTTTACTCGTAAAAAAGGAGTGTGAAATGCAAGCCTTCTGTGGGTGTAAAAAGATGTCAACTTTGCGCCTTCAGACTTTAGGCTTAGGGTGGCAGAGTGTGGGTGTACCAAGATAGCCGCGATAGAACGTCACTTAAGTTGCCTTTTCTGATGGGTAGTGGCTTTCTGATAGAACACCTGCCTGAGCTATGGGCGTATGGATTCCACAAAGTAAATTCTACATGAATCAACTGCCCTTACTCAAGATGGCCACGGCCAGAACTGCTAGGGGTTTTTAAAGTGATTTCTCAGCTAAATAAAGCATGGAGACATAGATGGATAGGCAAGTTTGCTTTGTGGTGCTCAGATGTCGCACATCTCCGCTTTCTAGCAAGCTGAATTGCATTGGGCCCAGTTTGGTACAGGGTGGATTTGATTTAAATCACTAGTAAAAAGGGCTTTATTTATATTAACTATTTAAATGAATTTTTTTTTAAAGCGCAACCGTCATCTCTGTCCCACAGCGGCTCCTCCTCCGACCCGCTGTTGACTCACTTACAGCCCCATTCACTTTAATGGGACAGCTGGTGATGCACAAGGTAAGGGACATGGAAAGAGGTGAGTGGATGCCCACTAACAGGTGCTGCCATGATGGATCTGAAATGACAGGTGCCCTTTAAATGTGGGAACTCCTATCTTTGACATGTACCCTTCCCTACTTCTGGGAGTCCGGACCGCGGCAAATTACATCACAGCTATGCTCCCTCCTCCCCCTGCCACCGTACCCAGTAGGAGAGCACAGCGGTGCCTCACGCATGTGCAGTAGGGACCCGGCCTGAAGCCGTAATGTTACACTGCCGGGTTCCCCTATCCGCAATGGTAGCACACGACAGCTGATGGAACCATCATCTGCAGTGCAGACATTCCCGGACTCCAGGACAGGCAAGTGTCCTATTAAAAAAAATCAGTAGCTGCAGTATGTGTAGCTGCTGGCTTTTAATTTTTGCCGAGGTGGGCGGAATATATCTAAAAATTTATCCACCCTGGTTTGGTATAAACTGGGCCTATTGGAAACAATGGATTTCATTCAAGTCCAACGAGAAAGATGTAGTTAACAGACTAGTGTTGAGGGATAGGGGCAGCAGTAAAAGAAGTACCGTATTTAATCGGCGTATAACACGCACAACAACTTTAAGAGGGAAGTTTAAGAAAAGAAAAAAAAACTTTCCATAGCCCCCTGTGTATAACACACAGGCACAATTTACCCTCTATTTTCAGGGTAAAAAAGTGAGTGTTATACGCCAATAAATACAGTACATTCTGTGGTTTTTAAACACACTGAAAAGGGCCGCTTTAAAAAACAAAATATGAAAAAAAAAAAAAAAAACACCACTAATCTTACAGACTGGAATTAAGTGAAAACAAGGATTGTATTTGATGTTTGGAATAGTCATCAGAAAACATTTACACAATAGTTAACTGGTCCCATAACAGGTTGTCCTGTGAAAATAAGATCTACAAAATAAAAGATCAAGACACCAATTCAAAAAAAATTTATTAAAACATACATGCAAAATTTCAAACATTGTTTCACGAAAGATACATTTTTCAAAAGTAAAATGTCATAGAATAAAGTGCAAATTCTTCTCCAGGCAACTGAGATAACATGATACAGGATTGAATTACCTAAAAACCAGTGTTGACCTGGCAGCGGTTATACGATCAGTCAAAGCAGACACTAAGCTAAAGCTAAATAGGCGATTGCCTGGGAAGGTGAAACCCAATTTCTTTTGCATGCAAATGCCTCAGGAGGTCTCAAGAACAACCCAATAGAAGAGAAACCTCAGGTAAATTTATGCAAACTGAAGCTGATCAAGCAATCTAAATGGGGTCAAAGTGTAATAAAACAATGAAGCTTCAGCTAAATCAACTTTCTAGCTCCTGGGACCTATAGACCATAGTCATGTGAAATCTGGTATTGTTCATCCAGCTTAGCTCCAATTCTTGGTTGTAACCATCGCAAAGACAAAAACCGTTGTATGATGGTTTAAATTTTATCATATAAAACAAATGTATCCAATTTCATCCAGCTTGGAACATCTGCTCTGTGGGGAGGAAGGGGGCACCAGTAAAGTGAGGGGCTTGCATGATGAAATGTTGCTCAAACACTGCAGGCTACACACGTTCCGTATTAATGCTTCACCAAGAGCACTTGTGCATTTAAGATCTTCTACTGAAGACACTTTTCTCAGATACATACACTGAATGGAGCCCATGTTTACAAGACCCTAGACCCTGTGTTCACAAGAATCACGATAAGGACTTAACCAGTGTCCCTTACATACAATTCTACGTCAGCCCCTGAACCGTTCATTCGGATGCCATGAAAAGCCTGAACCCACCAACATTCTAGGCCCACCTTGGAGCTACTACATATTTCTGATTAAACAGATTTAAAGCAGAGCATTGAAAAGGCTTTTAAAACCTCCCACACCAATTCGCATGACAGGAGAGTGTGCCCAGCCCTCAATGGAGAGAGTGTGCCCAGCCCTCAATGGAGAGAGTGTGCCCAGCCCTCAATGGAGAGAGTGTGCCCAGCCCTCAATGGAGAGAGTGTGCCCAGCCCTCAATGGAGAGAGTGTGCCCAGCCCTCAATGGAGAGAGTGTGCCCAGCCCTCAATGGAGAGAGTGTGCCCAGCCCTCAATGGAGAGAGTGTGCCCAGCCCTCAATGGAGAGAGTGTGCCCAGCCCTCAATGGAGAGAGTGTGCCCAGCCCTCAATGGAGAGAGTGTGCCCAGCCCTCAATGGAGAGAGTGTGCCCAGCCCTCAATGGAGAGAGTGTGCCCAGCCCTCAATGGAGAGAGTGTGCCCAGCCCTCAATGGAGAGAGTGTGCCCAGCCCTCAATGGAGAGAGTGTGCCCAGCCCTCAATGGAGAGAGTGTGCCCAGCCCTCAATGGAGAGAGTGTGCCCAGCCCTCAATGGAGAGAGTGTGCCCAGCCCTCAATGGAGAGAGTGTGCCCAGCCCTCAATGGAGAGAGTGTGCCCAGCCCTCAATGGAGAGAGTGTGCCCAGCCCTCAATGGAGAGAGTGTGCCCAGCCCTCAATGGAGAGAGTGTGCCCAGCCCTCAATGGAGAGAGTGTGCCCAGCCCTCAATGGAGAGAGTGTGCCCAGCCCTCAATGGAGAGAGTGTGCCCAGCCCTCAATGGAGAGAGTGTGCCCAGCCCTCAATGGAGAGAGTGTGCCCAGCCCTCAATGGAGAGAGTGTGCCCAGCCCTCAATGGAGAGAGTGTGCCCAGCCCTCAATGGAGAGAGTGTGCCCAGCCCTCAATGGAGAGAGTGTGCCCAGCCCTCAATGGAGAGAGTGTGCCCAGCCCTCAATGGAGAGAGTGTGCCCAGCCCTCAATGGAGAGAGTGTGCCCAGCCCTCAATGGAGAGAGTGTGCCCAGCCCTCAATGGAGAGAGTGTGCCCAGCCCTCAATGGAGAGAGTGTGCCCAGCCCTCAATGGAGAGAGTGTGCCCAGCCCTCAATGGAGAGAGTGTGCCCAGCCCTCAATGGAGAGAGTGTGCCCAGCCCTCAATGGAGAGAGTGTGCCCAGCCCTCAATGGAGAGAGTGTGCCCAGCCCTCAATGGAGAGAGTGTGCCCAGCCCTCAATGGAGAGAGTGTGCCCAGCCCTCAATGGAGAGAGTGTGCCCAGCCCTCAATGGAGAGAGTGTGCCCAGCCCTCAATGGAGAGAGTGTGCCCAGCCCTCAATGGAGCCGGTTCACACATCTCCGTGGCAGCAGCGGAGCAAATTGCACAGGGGTCCTGTGCGTCTTTTACGCACCGATTTGTCCCTGAAATGGAGAACAGGGGACGCACCAGACCCCTGCTGTGAGCTGCCTGTGAATGAAGTGTGAACCCAGCCTTAGGCTTGATTCACACCTATGCATTTTTAGTGCCTTTTGCAGATTTGCACTACAGAACTCGTTCCATAAAAAAACATGTTAAAGCGGAGTTCCACCCAAAAGTGGAACTTACGGTCATCTGATTCCTCCCTCCGGTGCCACAATTTGCACCTTTCGGGGGGAGGGGGGACAGGATACCTGTCAAAGACAGGTATCCTTTCCCACTTCCTGGAGTCCGGCCGCGATGTCACCGCGGGGCTCCCTCCTCCTCCCCTGGCCTCCGGGCTAATAGAGAGAAGCGGGGCCTCGCGCATGCGCAGTAGGGTTCCCGGCGTGAAGCCGAAAGGCTACACTGCCGAGTTCCCTCACCCGCAATGGCGACGGAAACATCAGCTGCGGTGCCATCGAGGGACTGCAGGACAGGGAAGTCTCCATTTATTAAAAGCCAGCAGCTGCAGTATGTGTAGCTGCTGGCTTTAAAAAAAAAAAAAAAATTCCCCCGTCACAGGCCAGCCCACCACTTTAAATGGACTGTAGTGCAAACCTGCAAAAAAAAAAAAAAAAAAAAAATGCATAGATGTGAATCAGCCTTAGGCATAGACCTGGGGTGTTAGAGTTCCTCTAAGCAAACCCTTCCAAACTACAGTGGAACCTTGGATTACGAGCAAAATCCATTCCAGGAGAGTGCTCGTAATCCAAAGCTCTCGCATATCAAAGAGAGTATCCCCATAGAAGTCAATGGAAACAAATATAATTTGTTACACGTTGACTTCTATGGCATGCAATACCGCATGTGGCCAGAGGTGGGGGACACCGGAGAGCCTCAGAAATACTCAGGACAGCTCGGCTGAACTCGGAAAAGGAGTATTTGAGTATTTCCGAACGGCTCCGCTCCGGCACCGCTGGCCAAATGCAGTACTGCACACCGCAGAGGCTTGAATCCTGCGCGTTTCGCGAGACTCGCAAACCGAGTCAGGATTTTAGAAGAAAAAAAAAAAAAAAAAAAGATGGTTTTGCGGAACGCTCGTTAACAGAGTTACTCGCAATCTGAGGTTTCACTGTATGCTTAAAGCGGTTCTAAAGGCTGAAGGATTTTTTAACCTTAAAGAATAAGTTCACCTTTACAAAAAACTAAAATGCACCTTTTTGCAGGTACATTTTTTTATAAATATGCATTTTATTTTTTGTCCAGGCGCCCGAGTGTTCATTAGAGCCTTCATAGCTCACTGAGAACTACAAGCTGTCAGCTGCAAAGGGACCTATGAACTGCTCTTTGAATTGTGACGAGTGCGGAGAGAAGATACCAGACTAGCCGCATATGGGGGGGGGCAGATGCTGAACATTACATGTAACAGCCCAAATATTGGTGCAACATAACATGTTCAGAAAGGTGAACGCATCCTTTATATACTGACCTGAGCCTGTTCTCAATCCAGCAATGTGCACAAGAGCAGTGTCTCTCTCCTTCATAGGCTCCGATAGCAAGGGGGGCCACTGGCTCCCCTTGCTATCAAAGCCAGTGAAGAGGGAGTGGGGCCGAGCCTCATTGTACGTCTATGGACACAGCCCATTCAGGAGCGAGCCTGCATGAGTTTCCACATAGCAAGTGGAATGCTATGGTGGCCACTTGGCAGGGGGAAGACGTGCCGGCGGTGGACCCAAGAAGTGGGAGGATCGGGGCTGCTCTGTGCAAAACCACTGCACAGAGCAGGTAGGCATGACTTTTTATTTATTATAATGCTTTACACTTTCTTTAAAGTGTTTGTTACCCCAACATTTCATATGCTTGATATGTGGCTGCTGTAACATGTACTTTTATGATAAAGTATCCTGTTCTGTTTGTATTGCTTCCCATATGTGAAATCTATGGTGTTCCTGCCCATCCCTCTGCTTACCTATCAAAAACTGACCACACTTCGCAGGAGAGCACACCGTGGTCAGTTCTCTAGCTGTGCTGGAAACTGCCTGCTCTCCAGTGATCAGACTCGTCCTGACACACCCTTTTACTGGGAAGCTCAGTGTGCTGTTGCTCCCCCCCCCCCCCAGCTCTTAAGCAGCTGAGAACAGAGTGAATGTGATCACTTATAAAAAAATAAAAAGGTGGGGGGGGTGGGCTTGTATTTATAATGAGATTTAAATCTTTACACAAACGTTTTGCCTTTCATTTCTGTTTTAAACTGAATGGGTTGATTACTTGTTTTACAAGGTGATCGTTTACAATCACTTTAAAGATTTCAGTTCATGACAGAGGAAGCTAAAAGCAAATGAGTCTGCAAAGTCCCTAAAACTAAAAAAGGTGGCTAGCAATGTATTCAACTTTGATTGGTTATGCCTGTGCAAACTTTTCAAGAAAAGTTCATATTTAAGGGCATGAAAATGTCAAAAATATGAACAAATTGCATCCTTAGACAACACTGATTAGGGCTACTACGATAACAAATAAATCGTAATCATGGTAATTTGAGCATAAAAAACAGCTCCAAAAAAAACCAAAAAAAAAAAAACACATCTAACATGAGTGGATCTCTTCAGTTTAGCACTCATGTTCATGAATAGCAGGTTCACAGTAGACATGTCTTTTCCTTTCCACACTGGACATGACTTGCCACAAAGGAAATACATCACCAAGCACCAAGATGACTTGTTGTCAGAACCAGGAATTTGCACTGAGCAGCCTCTTATCCCAGCATTGAATGGCTCCTGCATTTCTCTTCTGATTAGAAATCAGCATTGAGCCAGCTTGTACCCAAGTTCTCGTATGAAAAAAACAGGTCAAATATGATTTTTTTTTTAAAAAGAAACCCTTTTTACAATCATTGGCTTGGGGTTTTTTCAGGCTTCAAGTTTCCAGAATCCTGAAGAAAAACCCATGCAAAAAACCTAGACATAAAACATCTTTAGGCTGGGTTCACACTAATCCAAATTGGATTTGGGTTTACCCGCATCCAATTCGCAGGAGAGTGTGCCCGGCTCGCAATGGAGCCAGTTCACACTTCCGGGGCGGCCGCGGTCCATATTTGGCAAGGGTCCTGTGTGTCTTTGGTTCTGATTAAAGGTGCAAATTCAGGAAAAAAAATTCAGACCCGATTCTCACCTGAATCTGTGAACAGGGATGCACGGGACCCTCTGCTGTGAGCCATGGACGCAGCATGTGTGAACCCAGGGTAAATTCACACCTGTGGCTGCTTTAGATCACAGCAGTGTCAATGCACCAATTGTAGCACATCGCACTGTACAAATTTTTTTCTCTCAAATAAACGCTATTGAAATGCCACATCTCATTATGTTCTATTGGTTACAGTGCTTGCAGTACTTTTCAGCACAACCCCCTAAAACATGGTGGCAAGAATCCGCCAGTTAGAAGTCGTCATTTTGCCCTGTCTCGCAGTAGGACTGCGTTGGAATAGCCATCCAACCCAGTGCTACCACACTTGGTGTGAATCTACCCTTAAACATGCACAGTGCAATTCTGTGTGGGGTGAGACTGGCATTTATGTCAAACTATGACAAACTCCAGTTCAACATTGTTCAAATGGGCACCATAATTACCAAGATCAGAGAGTGGGATTATGCAGGATGGGCCAGAGGCCTGGTTTTGGCCAGTTAATGGCAAGAAAATTGTAGTACATATACCGTACTTAAAGCCCAACTCTGGGCACCAAAAAAAAAAAAAAAAAACCCAGGCATTCAATTCTTTATAAATTCCATCATTTAAAAAGCAGCGGTAGGTATATATTTTTTCTCTTGCAGACCACTTTTGACATTAGGTAAATCTTTGCTTACAGCAGGGGGAAGTAGAAGTCCCCTATACTTCTTCCCTTCTCAGACATAAGCTGTGCAAGACCCCATTGCTATGGTCAAATCTCCGCCTCCCTCTTCCCCTGGCTTTTGACAAAATTAAGCATGGGGTTGCGTTTTGTGAACTGCCAGGAGAGGAAGTTGAAAACAACCATAGCACTGGCTATGAGACATGAAGTGCTTTCAATTCAAGCAGGCTGGAAATAAAGTTTGAGCTGTACTTCCCCCACATACATCAAAAGCAAGGTTTACATAACATAAGTGGCCAGCATGATGGAGGTTATTAAACCCTGGTCATTTGTTGTGTGCGCGCGCCCAGAGTTTAGCTTGTAGTGCCGTCAGAAAAGTACATTTAAGGCTGGGTTCACACTAGTGTGAATTGGATGCGGAGTTCTCCACATCCAATTCGCAATAGCAGGAGATTGTGACCGTCTCTCTACGGAGCCGGTTCACATATCTCCGCTGCGGCTCCGGTGCGAACTTGCACCGGGTCCTGTGCATCTTTTGGTCCATTTCAGGTCGGAAATCAGCCAAAAATTCTGTCTAAAAGCAGACCTGAAACGGTGATGCACCGTACCCCTGCTGTGAGCCACATGCGGCTTCGGTCTGAACCCAGCCTTAAAGACAGGTTCACTTTTAAGTGGAAAATTTGGCCACACATGCTACAAAAAGTTAGGTTTCAAACAAACAGGACTTTTCCAAATGGTGACCTTAAACACGTCCCTCGTAGCATCTATACACATTTCCATGTTTCCGCAGAAGTTGAATCACCAGAGTTTTCTTTCTAGAAGACCATTTCCTGTAGATGGGATACATCACTTCTGGTTGGCGATTGGACCACTGCAAATAAATATGTAACCTCCAAGCGTTGTCTGGAATAGATCACGTGTGACCCATTTCTAAGGTTTCAGTGCAGATATTTTCAGCTGGGACGTTGTCTGCAGCTTTTGCCTTGGAAGATGTAAGATATGATGACGGCTTGGGAGGGCTGCACATATTCTTGTTTTTAGACTTCACATGACCTATGCCATGCCAATTTGACTACATATGATACCAAACATGGACGGCAGTTACACCTGCATGAGGGTCACCTTGTTTTTACTGTGACCTGCAGAATGCAGAGCTATCGGCCTTCTTTATGAAAAAGATTCAGCTGATCATTGTCAGGCTGGGTCTGCTAGTGTCCTTATGCAAGCCATTAAAATCCGCAAGTGAGCTTTAAGGACGCAATGAATATAGAAGGAATTACGGCGCATGATATCCTGCAAAGGATTTTAGAATATAATAAAACAGCACGCATTTGAAATAGTTGTATCAGCATAGAAAAATTCAAGGATGTGTTTAGTAACAAGAAAACATTGTATCATCTGATTTCCAGACCCTATACTGCCACACAAGGATAGCGATTAATTTTGCAGCAAGGGAAACCGTTTCAACACCATCACAATCCCAACAAGAATACTAGCCATCATCACACTCCGCTTGTGTTAATTTACAGCCAAAAAAGCAAGCCAATTTAAACCAAAACTTCTATTCGAGTACTAGTACACGATACTGATGTTTGCACATCCGTTTACCTGCCTGCAATTTCTGTGTGTTTATTTTGCACATGTAAAAAATTCTAACTTCCAGAATGTAATTCTAAGCTCTTCAAAATAACATTCTGTGGATGTACAATACTGACCAGCAAAGTAGATGGTTATTTTTGTTTCCCATCTAGACACAGCACATGTATACACACACACCTGTGTTTACTGGCATATTGAAAACAATGGGCTGCATTTAGATCAGTACAAAACAACGGACAACCCAGCGGTCAGAGCCGCTGTACTAGCAATCCGACATTACAGCGATCTGCCCTGCTGAGCTGTTTTCTGACAGGGGGACAGCCCCCCACAACACTCTGATCAGCGCTCTCCGCCATTGGCTGGCGCTGATCGGGAGTCCAGCAAATTCGTCCAAACAGCCGGATTCTGTTGGACAGACATATACACGGGCCAAATGTCAGCTTTTTTTGGAAGCAGTGCGCATAAGGCCTTAGTCCTGCTGATGCAGGATTTGCAGTGATTCCTGTGTGTTTCCCGCACTGCATCACAATCACACTCCATTCATGCGAACCACTGCAGGTGTCAATGTCAAGTAAACACAGCAAAAATGGTTCACAAAACGCAGAGTGATTAGCTGAATTGGATCGCATGGATGCTAACACCCAAGCAATCCGATTCCAAAGTGGCAAAAAAAAAAAAGTTGTATGCATCTTTGTGTGGGTGCAGTGCGATTTGAGTCAGACAAAAATAATGGGTCCAAGTCGCACAGCAAAGAATTGCATGAGATTTGAACAGGAATGTGGTGCAATTCCTGTCTGAAGCGTGGTTCCCCACACCGCATCAGTGTAAACTGGGACTTTATTCCTTTATCAACCAGTATTTTTTTTTTTTTAAATGGGCTGGCCATACACATACAGATTCAGCATCTCAATAGGATCTGGTTATCCATGGCGTTCGCAAACTAACCTGTAAGTTTACAACAATATCTGACCTCAGATAATGTAGGAAAAAAAACACTTTGAAGTGTGCGCGCACACACACACACACACACACACACACACACACACACACACACACACAGTCGCTTTATTGGTGTATCTTCCATTGTAAAACACACGACACCCAAGCAGATTCCCATCAGTTTCTAAATTCAGTAATACACCATATACTCCCAGATGAATAGCAGACTTGACCTAAACTAATCTGCCCTAGTGGAAACATAAGCATACAGCAAGCCATTACCACGGTCATCCAAGTAAAAGGATGCAACTTAAAAAACACTGACAGATCAACCAATGTTCAGAAATACCTACGTCATTTAAAAGCCAAGCTCAGCGGATAAAAATAGACTGCTGATCTCAGATAAACAACAAACGCAAAAACAGATGGAACCGAGGAGGGGAAAAAAGCTACCATGCCAAAAAAATGTATATGCTGAAAACGTCAGCATAATCTAAAAACCTGCATGTTTTCATTTTAAATGTTTAGTACCAACGAGCTTATGCAAACGATGGGCTGCAAGGACATCCAAGACGCTTTTTACGAACTGAAACTTACCTTAAAGGCCATTTCTACAACTTACCTTGTAGACCGTTTCCAAAACTTACCTTGTAGGCCATTTCCATATATTCTTTACATACCTTTATAAACATCAGTCAACATCTAAGCAACCATCTATGCATAAAAAGTTTTCCGAAAGGCATCACTAAACTGCAAGTGTCAGCAATCAATGTGCACTTACAGATAGCTCACCTGACATGGGATCAGTTTTAAATCCTTAAATTGGACACGGCCCACATGGTTACACGTATATCTGCAGGAAGCCACACTTGGCAGGATAATGATTAATAATCATTGCCCTGTGTCTAAGATGCAAATGCATGCCAGAAGTGAAATGAAAATATTCACAAGTAGTGCTTACTGTGCACAAAGGACCATACTTACCTTTGGAGAAAAATACCTACCTTGGCACAAGACCCTTACGAAGGGCTCTAAAAACAAAATTTGGTCAGGGCTCTCAGAATAGAATCCCAACAGCACTATTGCTATACCTTGTGGTCTAGAGTACCCATGATCTGAGTAAAGCCTGCACTGTACATATCCTGCTGGAGTCCAATTAGGACCGGTAAACTTTTCCTAGAATAATCCCAGGGCCACATATACCATGCTAACAATTTTTTTAGCCAGGTTAAAACAGGTGCACAAACTTGTCTGCTGCATCCAGTCCTGGCTACACACACCAGACGCTCAACACCACAGCGCTGGTGTGATGGGTGGAGAAGTGCGACATTCTTCTGTAGTGCTATAGATGGCACTGCAGGTTACCGCAATATGCTGCAGAGCAAAAATTTACCGTAAACGCAACTCTGAACTCTCAATAAAAGAAAAATAAATAAGTGTAAAGAGTGTGATGGGCTGACAGTGCATTGCGGTGCCTGGCAAAACAAATACCAGCCCGCATGATAAAAGTGGAGAGTTTAGGGAGCCAGCGGGACTGGGCCCTCCCACTATGTCATTCTTGTGCATTGCGTTAGCACATTCATTTTCAATAGGCTGCCAACACACAAGGAAGTTCAATATTTTTCCAAACACAACCATGCACTGTAGAGTGTTACCATGCGTCGTGGTGCCCTGAAACCCATGTGCATTGCCTTAGTGCATTAAAGGCAAACGGCACTTTTAATGTTTCTTTAAATAGCTTTGTTTTGGCCAAGCTGGCCCAAACTATTTACTGCACTAACCAAAATTGTGACATCTGTCCTAGCCAATCAGAGGAAGCTGATGGACTTCAGCCGTCACAGATGTCAGCCCAGGCACCGCATCATCATGACAATAAAGTCTGGATCCACCAGGTGCCTGGACTGACACCCCCACTCAGCGAGCCACTGAGAACCTGAGGCAGCTGGTCTGCCCCCTCCACAGCTCAGCGCTCCAATGAGGGAGCAGAGAGCTCTGACTGATAGTCTACAGCTCCCTGCTCACGGAGCTCTGAAAACCGAGCGATTGGCGGTGTATGATCGCTCGGTTCTCAGTGCAGAGGCACCAGGGGACAGATGCAGCATCCGCTTAAGCATAAAACTGCAAAAAAATATATAATAACTTTACTTCTCTTTTAAACGGCAGTCTTAGGATTTAAGGTTGCATTCAAAATGAATGGCAAAGTACTATCACACATACCTTACAGTAACACGCATGTCACTAACACTGCAAGTGTCTCTAAAGCTATTTTATCATCTTGCTGAGACAGACAAGTACACAGAGCAACTAAAATACTTCACTTTTCTTTAGAAAACTCTGGGCTGTCTCTTAAAGGATAAGTTCACCTATGGAAACATGCTTCTGTAGCTTTTTCCCCAGTGACAGCGGACCAGGTATCTTCACCTTGCACCTGCTGTCACAATTTGAAAAGAGTGAGGTCGTGCGGGGCTCCACCCACATGGCCGCGTCATTTATTCTTTCAGTTCTGTGAATAAATGCCTACAAGTACCATCAGCCTTTGTGGATGAAGAGGAGCCCTGGACTGCCGCACTCTGTATAAACTATTTATTTTCAAAATTCCAAAATTAAAATCTTAAATTAATCCATAGATTCAAAAGTCCAAAAACAGAAAACTGACATGCAGGGGTGGATAGATGACGTGTTTCACATCAAAGATAGATGCTTACTCATAGCTATGAGTAAGCATCTATCTTTGATGTGAAACGCGTCAGCTATCCACCCCTGCATGTCAGTTTTCTGTTTTTGGACTTTTGAATCTATGGATTAACTTTGGATTTTAATTTTGGAATTTTGAAAATAAATCGTTTATACAGAGTGCGGCAGTCCAGGGCTCTTTTCTTTCCCACGCATTAGTGCAGAGCCAGCACCTGTTCCAGTATCAGGGCGGGAGCATTCCTTGGAGCTTCACAGCTTGGAGCGGTACACACCTTTTCTTTGTGGATGAAGAGTTGTAGTTCTCAATGAACGGCGAGGGTGCTCTCGTAGTCCATTGAGCTTCTAGGACTGAAGTAACTGCCTGCCCGTATCGGAGGCAGACCGGTACACTGACAGGAGCCTGACATTGCACTCACCATATGCTGATCACAAGTGCTATGCTTTACAAGCTAAGAAAATAGAAAATAATTGTAAATAAACATTTGCTTAAATGCAAAAAAAAAAAAATGCATTCATTTTTTTTTTTTTTAAAGGTGAAATTATCCTTTAAGCAGGTCACATGGCAAAAAAGCCTAGGAACCTGGTCACTTGGACAAGCTAGCAGGAATCTGCAGCAGCATGTTCTCCCAGCAAGGGAAACGTTCAGTCCTTCTAACCCTAATTTCTGAACTTGGCTAGTCTGTTAAAGGCTTTGTCCATCATTCTGACTAGGATTCATATTAAACCCATATTTGGCCCCATTCACATTATGTCACAAATACATTTTTACACATAACATTACACAGAGCAGCCCGTCCATTTCAACAGCACTGCAAGCGTGAAATTTTTTCACGCTTTGTGAACAATTGCACGCTTCCTCACCTTTTGCATTTTTCAGTTTGCCCACACACAGCCACATCATTCATTCACAGGAACCAGTGAATGAAAAGTCCCAGCTGCCACCATAGCATAGAGACTCATAGATCTTAATGGAGTAGAAGTGTGGTGATGTCACCTCAGTCCACTGATCCTCCCTCCAGCCCTGTAACTCAGGTCCATACCTCTGTACAGACCTGCAGCTGGAGAAATAGAGTGCAGGAGACTCAGCATCGCACCCGTGATGAGCCACCGATCATAGTTGCAATGCTTTAAAGACTCCTAAGCAACAAATGCACTTTATTCAGCTTGGGTGCATTTTTTGTTTTATTTGCAAAAAATAAAAAGTGGAATTAGCTTTTATCATTTTTGTATAATTCCCTTACATGGGCCAGAATCACGTGACCGCTCTATTTGGGCAAGTCATCAGACAACACAGGAAGCACATGGGTGACCCAGCTATCATTACACACTATGTATAATGCGGCAGTACTCAGATGATGGTAAGGCTCAAAAGTAGAATAGCCAAGGCCTAACTAGTCTTAAAAATGCTCCTTTCCCCTCCTAACACCTACCTATTGTCAACCTGCTCTGGTCACATGATCCAGCTCCCGTGTCAGCCACAGGGGACAAGCCTGACAACAGCTGCACCATGGGAGCCTATGTGCAACATTCCCAGCCAATGTCAGAGCTCACACTATTGCCCTGCAGCCGGCACTGGCTCCCACAGGTGATCATGTGACTGGACAATAAGTACATACATCTTTCCTACACAAGTTAGTATAGGTGTTAGGAGGGGACAGTTGTAAGAATAGAAAGGCTTTAGCAGGAATTCTACTTGAAGTTGGGAGGGGGAATCATTCACCAGCACATTCTGGGTTCTATTCTGAGAGCTCACATGAACAGCACCGTTTTGGTTTAGAACGGAGATCTCACACATCCAGTAATGAAGTACTAGACAGCCTCCAATGATGAGCACTAGTCCTGTTCCACCAGCAAGGAATGCTGGGAATTGTAGTTCTCAAACCTGGGCCATGTGCCCCATGTATGGCACTTCTTAATAAAGTGGCCAACCAAAACACACCAGCGATCAGCAATCTGATTGGATGCTGGGGGTTAGGGTACCTTCCACTGAGGAAGGGGGTGGATCTCAGACAGTCCACCTTTTCTTTTGGTATCCCCATCCATTGGAGTACTCTCCATCACAGAGATCATGTTTTAGGAGGCGGACAGCTCTGCTCACCATATTTAAAGGCATAGTTCACCTTTACAAAAAAAAAAATGTACGTGTCTAAGAGAAGTCTGTAGATGAAAACAAACTGTGCAGCTTTGACCAAAGCTGAATAATGACCTTGCTATAGGTGTAGGTTATTTGTGCACCTCATGAAGCCTGACTGAAAAACTCCCAGAGGGGACATAATCCTGTTCTGCCTTGTTACTAGGACATTGCTATGACACTCCCGGCTCTTAGGCTCCTTCACACCAGAACGCGGGTGGAATCGCTGCAAAATGTATGATGCGTTTGTCATTACTTAATGGCACCCCAATCACAACGCCTGACACTCAAAAATGAACACGAGCTTCTTTTGGGTGACAGTTAAAGTGGTTGTAAACCCTTTTAACTTTTTTTTTTTTTACTAACCTGCAAGACAAAGCTATAATGAGCTAGTATGACTAGCATACTAGCTCATTATGTACCACTTACCTTCGATCGGGGCCCCCGAAGTCGTCCGTGTCCCTCCTCTAGCCGCATCCATCACTGCGGCGATAGCCGGAATGTTACTTCCGGGTATCGCCGCTGCAGCCAATCACAGCACCGCTCCGGCGCTGTGATTGGCCGGTGCGGCAAAGACGCGACTCCGCGCGTGAGCTGTCGAATTCGGCTACGTCGTCGAATGTTGCGACCTAGCCGAATTTGTGAATGGGGTGACGTCAGCGTCGCCACATTTACATACAAATACCTCCTTAACCGTGTAGGTTAAGGAGATATTTCATGCACCTACAGGTAAGCCTTAATCTAGGCTTACCTGTAGGTCTTTGTTTAAAAAGTGGGTTTACAACCACTTTAATGGGGTGCAATTAGAAGCATTCGCAAACTCATCCTGTGTTTTGGAATCACAGCGATTCCACCCGCGATCTGGTGTGAATGGAGCCCTAATGCTCATCCCCCCCATCACCGGAGGGCGCTCTCCAGCACTGAGCCCCCCCCCCCCCATCAGGGAAGAGAGTGAGCATGTGAGGGGATGGAATCAGAAGAGCTCATTGCTGTGATGGGGGGGGGGGGGGGGGGGTGAGCAGCTGAGAGTCTCTTAGCAACAAGGCAGGACAGGATGAAGCCATCTCTGGGAGTTTCACAGTCAGGCTTCATGAGGTATGTATATGATGTACACCTATAATAATGGACATTATTCAATTTCGGTCAGAGCTGCACAGTTTTTTTTTTTTTTAATCTACAGATTCCCACTTATCTAAATAAGCAGTTTAAAGAAAAATAAAAGATGAACTATCCCTTTAAGCCTCAGCCAGTACAGGGAGAGCTGTGGTGTCTCCCTCTCAGATAAGAGGCGTGTGAGAGCGCCATCCCCTCATACCGGACTGTGTGTGTCCCCATCCAGCAGATGTACGTGTAAGAGCACGGCGAACCGGCCATACTCACCTCTCCGGGATGCTGTTCTTCTTCACCATGCTGCCGGGACAACGCGGCGACCAATAGGAGCGCGCTTAGATCGGAGGGCGACGAATGTACAAACGCAACGCGGGGCCCCTATCAACAGGGCCGGCCGGAGATCTCAACTACACCCAGCGGAGGTCACCCCTCTCCTCCGTACACCTAACTATACCCTGACTGTGTCTGCAAGTGACCGACAGCACACACCGGACTGCCACCTCTCCGCCACTCAGCACTGCCAAAGGAATGCTAGGCCTTCCGGTGACGTCGCTGCAGCGTACTACGCATGCGCGACCCGCCCACCACGATGAAATTCACGCAATTGGCGTAGCGTACGCCGTTTTTCTTCTTCAGCTGGGGAGGTGTGTCCTGCTCTTTACGTAATTAGCTTAGCCGTACGCAACTTCTTCTCTGCATGAAGGGTGTGCGTCCTGCGCATTACGTAATCAGCGTAGCGTGGTCAGCTGGTTGGCGCCATTGGAAGAGACTATTGTGTATTGTGTGCTGCACTTCCAGTGCTTTTAATATGGTGGTTATCAACCACAACACTAAGCTAGAACTCTGTGATACTGGAATATGCATTATACAAAATAAAAAGCAATACAAATGTCTTACAATTTATTTCTCTCAAACCAGTGTGTCAGCCCACCTCAGCTAGGGTTGCCACCTTTTCGTCGAGCCAAACCCGAGCACACACTTGAGTGGCGCATAGCATTTTTTTTGTAGTATGTATTATGAAACTGTAAAATACCTGGGACACCTCTGAAGCGGCGTAGCGTGTGCAAGGGGGGCCACCGCCCCTTGCGCAAAATTTAGAGGGGCGCTGTCAAGAGTGTGGAGAGGAGGGAGCGCCAACAACAAATGGCACATAGGAACATATGCATGATGTCACCACTCCAGGCTTTACCAGTCATTATCAAGCGCGCTCTCCTTATCCCTACAGCAACCGCTGTCTCACACAGTAGATCATGTGACCAGACTGGAGCTAGCTGAAAATAGGTAAGTCCATGGGTCAGGGGGGGGCAAATTACTTGCCTCTCCCCAGGCGTTGACAACCCACGCTACGCCACTGCACCTCTGTGTGCCCCAGGGAAGTAGTAATGTGGCACTCATAACGTAGGGTGTCCAGACGTCCCCGGACTGAGGACACTGTCCCTGGAACCCGTGTCCCCAGATTCAGGGATGATCCTGGGCGGGTGCACCGCAAGCTGATGCAGGGGGGGGGTGCCCAGGCCCGGCCCTATCATGGGTCCTGCTGGGCTGTCTCGGACAGGGGGGGCGAGCGCTACCGGATTATACAGAGCGGGGACCTCCCGCTTACTCGGCTGTCAGATGAAGTCCCTCCTCCTGGGCCGACTCTTATGATAGACGTCACCAGCTTGCTGCCTATCATATGAGGCGGGACTTTGTCTGAGGACAGCGGCTGTGCAGGGTAAACAGGACATCCCTGCTCTGTATAATCCATCTACTCTCCTTGCTCGCTATGCACTGATCACAGGTAAGGCTGGGCACTCTTCAAATGTGCTTTAAAATGCATGGTTTTCCCTTTAATGAACAAGAAAATAATGATGTTATGCGCTTGGGCTGGTATAATAATGCTATGGGGCTGGTATAATAATGCTATGGGGCTGGTATGAAATGATTTTCAGAAATAACGTTTATATCATACAATCATTCCATAAACACATACCACATACACTGCATATATAATTTGAGGAAAATATGCTTATAAAATAGTTTACCATTTTCCAATAAAAAAAAATCAGGATTTTTATAACAGCTTACCTGTAAAATCCTTTTCTTGGAGTACATCACGGGACACAGAGCGACATAGTCATTACTAATGGGTTATATAGATACCGTCAGGTGCTGGCACTGGCAACTTCCAAAACCGGAAGTACCCTCCCCTATATAAGCCCCTCCCATCCGGGAGCACCTCAGTTTTGTAGCAAAGCAATAAGTGTCCCCAAAGAGGGGCGGGAGCTCTGTGTCCCGTGATGTACTCCAAGAAAAGGATTTTACAGGTAAGCTGTTATAAAAATCCTATTTTCTTTCTCGTACATCACAGGACACAGAGCGACATAGTCATTACTAATGGGATGTCCTAAAGCAATGCCAAATGAGGGGGGGGATACACCATATATAAGCTGAGCACTATCAGACATGAGGATCTTTTGCGGCCTGCAACACACTGCGCCCAAAGGCGACATCCTCCTGACTTCTAACGTCCACCTGGTAGAACCTAGTAAACGTGTGAACTGAAGACCATGTTGCGGCCTTACAGATTTGAGCCAGGGAGGCCTGGTGATGCACTGCCCATGAAGTTCCAACTGCTCTCGTAGAGTGCGCTCTAACTTTGAACGGAGGCGGTCTCCTTCTCAAGCCATAGGCTTGTATTATGACCTGTCGAATCCACCTGGCTAAAGTAGATTTTGACGCTGCCTGACCCTTTCTGGGGCCTTCCGGCAGAATAAACAAAGTATCCGTTCTGCGAATCTGAGCAGTGGCTTTTAGATAAGCTTTAACTGCTCTTACTACATCCAAAGAATGCAATAACTTTTCCTCTACCGAAGTAGGTTTGGGGAAAAAAGAAGGAAGAACCACATCTTGGTTCAAATGAAACCTCGATACCACCTTAGGAAGAAAGGCTGGCTGAGGACGTAATACTACTCTGTCCTTATGGATAACCAGATATGGCTCTTTACAGGACATAGCTGCTAATTCCGACACTCTTTTAGCCGAACAAATGGCTACTAGAAAAATCAATTTCCTGGTGAGAAGCACCAAGGAAATATGTTGTAATGGTTCAAATGGTTGTTTCTGTAAAACCGACAGAACCAAGTTTAGATCCCATGGACATATGGGAATATTAACCGGAGGACTAATACGCATCACTCCTTGTATAAAGGCTTTGACTAGTGAATGCGAAGCCAAGGGCCTTTGAAAAAATATTGACAAGGCCGAAATCTGACCCTTGATAGTACTCAAGGCAAGCTTCCTATCTACAGCCCCTTGTAGGAAGTCCAGAATCCTACCTATTACGTATTTACGTGGATGCCATTTCTTGGCCTCACACCAGGCGATGTACGCCTTCCAGATTCTATAGTAGATCTGCCTGGATACCGGCTTCCTGGCATTGATCATGGTAGATACCACAGCATTAGAGAGCCCTCTCCTTTTTAGAATGTGGGCTTCAATAGCCAGGCCGTCAAACCTAGGGCTGGTAAGGAAGGGTGGTATATCGGTCCTTGCGAAAGCAGGTCCGGACGATGTGGGAGGGTCCAAGGACTCCCCACAGACATTTTTACAATCTCCGCGTACCATGCTCTTCGGGGCCACGCTGGAGCCACCAGAATCACTGGTTTCTTTTCTACCCTGATTCTGCGGAGTAATCGAGGTAACAATTGTGGCGGTGGGAATGCATATATCAGCTTGAACTGATCCCAAGGGAACACTAGGGCATCCGAGCCGCAAGCTAGGGGATCCCTTGTCCAAGAGACAAACCTGTCCACTTTTGTGTTGAATCTGGATGCTAGCAGATCTACATCCGGTGTTCCCCACCGCTGACATATTGTCCGGAAAACCTCGGGATGAAGGGACCATTCCCCTGGGCATAATTGTTGGCGACTTAGAAAGTCCGCCTTCCAATTCTCCACTCCTGGAATGAATACCGCAGATATGGCTGGGACATATCTTTCTGCCCATCTCAGGATGTAATTTACTTCCCTTTGGGCTGCACGACTCCTGGTGCCCCCCTGACGATTGATATATGCCACTGCTGTGGCATTGTCTGATTGAATTCTGACAGGGGACCCTTGGAGTTTGGATGTCCATGCTACTAGGGCATACCGGGCTGCTCGTATCTCTAAGAGATTGATGGGCAGGGCCTTTTCCGCATCCGACCATCTGCCCTGGAGAGACCATTGCTCCAGTACTGCTCCCCAGCCTATAAGGCTGGCATCTGTAGTGACCACCTTCCAGGAAATCGGACTGAAGGATTTCCCTCTTTCCAGATTCTGGGGAACCAACCACCAGCGGAGGCTCTTGCGAACGGAAGGGGACAAGGACATTGGTAAGTCCAGAGCCTGAACTTTTTTGTTCCAGGCTGACAGTATGGCCCTTTGCAACTTCCTTTAATGGAATTGACCGTAGGGTACTGCTTCGAATGATGCCACCATTTTTCCCAGCAGCCTCATGCACAGGCGTATGGATGGCTGTCTTTTTGAACCCACTAAGTGGATCAAATCTCTCAAAGACGACCCCTTTTCTTGAGGCAAGATAATTTTTCTCTGGTCTGAATCCAGCCTTAGCCCCAAGTATTCCAGACTTTTGACTGGTTTTAGGGCTGACTTGTCTCGGTTGATAATCCAACCGTGATATTCCAGATACTTGATTGTCTCGTGAACAACCACTTCTAGTTTTTCCACTGAGTGGTCTATCAGCAACAAGTCGTCTAGATATGCCATTATCGTTACACCTCGTGTTCTTAGATTGGCCAATAATGGGGCCAGAATTTTTGTGAACACTCTTGGTGCTGTGGCCAGACCGAAGGGTAAGGCTCTGAACTGAAAATGGCGTCCTTCTACCGCAAAGCGTAGAAATTTTTGGTGGGCTGGAAAGATGGGAATGTGCAAATAAGCATCTTTGATGTCGATCGAGGCTAACCATTCCTCCCCTTGTAGGGCAGTGGCCACCGATCGGATCGACTCCATCCGGAAAGTCCTGATATGTAGGAATTTGTTTAGCCCTTTTAGATTTAATATGGGGCTCACGTCCCCGTTTGGCTTCGGGACTGTAAAGAGGTTTGAGTAAAACCCGAACCCCCATTCTTCCAGGGGAACCTCTATAATTACTGCTTGGAGCAATAATTGTTCTAGTGCCAACAGGAGGGATCCTCTCTTCTGGGGATCCCTTGGCACGTTTGACCTTATAAAGCGGGAAGGAGGGGAGTTTTTTAACTCCAATTTGTATCCCAGATTTACTGCGGAGAGCACCCATCTGTCTCGGATCGTGTCCCGCCAGGTCTCTGTGAACAACTGAAGTCTTCCCCCCACCCGATTGGGTGGGGGCAACCCTTCATGCATTTGACTTTGGGGGAGGTTTTGTACCTCTCCTGCTCCAGGGCTTCTTGTTACCCTGCAATTGTCCCTGATTTTTACCTCCGGGATTTGACCGAGGAGGCCGTCGGAACTGTTTCACTGCCGATGTCCTAGGGACTGGAGAAGCAGGCCTCTTAAAAGAGGGACCTCTAACTCTATTTTTAACCGGCAAAAGTGTACTTTTACCGCTGGAAATTCTCTGGATATATTTGTCCAGGTCTTCCCCGAATAAGCGTTCACCATGAAATGGGAAGCTGACCAGCAATTTTTTACAGGGAGCTTCAGCAGACCAGTTTTTGAGCCATAGAAGCCTGCGCATATGTACTACAGACAGCGTAAGGCGGGAGGCCTGATGGATTGAATCCTTTATAGCGTCCACCGCAAAGCATAAGGCTCTAGGTAGATCAGCTAGGGCAAGAGCCTGCTGATCTGGCAAGTCCCTTAAGACCTGTTTCAACTGATCCTTCACTGCTTGGCAGACCCCAATAGCTGCCACTGCTGGTTGTGTCACCAATCCTGCTGTAGAAAAAGCAGATTTTAATAAGGACTCCAATTTTTTATCTATTGGGTCCTTGAACATTTGGACATTATCCACCGGACATGTCAGTGATTTATTCACACAAGAGATGGCTGCGTCCACTGTAGGGACCCTCCATTTTCTGATGAACTTATCCTCCATGGGATAGACCACCGGAAATCTCTTGGGGGGAGTAAATATTTTGTCAGGATGCTCCCAATCCTGGTAAATGAGCCCTTCCAGTAAAGGATGGATCGGAAAGGAACAAACAGTCTGGGGAGCTTTTAGCGACCCCAACGAGGAGACAGAAGTGGATGATGGCTCCGCAAGTGGCATTTTAAATGCTGATCGGACCATATTAGTCAGGGACTGAACCCATAACCTTTCAGCATGTGATGCTGAGAACGGCTCTTCCACTGTTGATTCCTCTACAACCGAATCGACCTCATCCTGATCCCCTTCAGGTAGGTCGATCCCTGTATGGGACTGTTGCTCTGTTAACAGGCACTCTGAGGGAGGAGACGGAGATCGGGCGCTTTTCTCCTGTGACAGGGAAGCTGCGATCAATGCTGACAATCTCTCTTCCAGCCCTCCCAGAGCTGAGGAAAAAACCTCCTCTGTTACATACACAGGAGCAGGTGAACTGAGGACAGCCACAGTACCAGGTACTCCTGAGGGTGCTCTACGGTCACTAACCTCTGATTCTTCAGGGGAGACTGGTGCAGCCAAAGCATGCCCAAGATCCTCAGAGCCCGATGGAGACCCCCTATTCCTCCTGGAATTTCTAGTCCCGGAGTTTTTAGACGGCATATTCCTAAGCCACAAAGCTGAGGTATTCCAGCCGAAATACACCAGTTACTGACAATAGTCTAGCATAAATGCTACTATAAGAAACAGTTGGTGTCTACTAATGTGCCTTTCTAGGGGATGCCTGTATCAACCGCTTGCTGTATGCCTTCTTTAAATGTTGCCAGCTCTGTCTCTGTACTTCATAGCCAGCTCACCCCACAAAATTGTGGTTTTTAACATGCTGGGACTACCCGCACATGTGCAGAAGCGCTGCGGCGCGCACAGAGCGTCATCCCCCAGGCTCCGCCCCCTTTCCCGGCTCACCTCTATATATAGAGGCGCGTGCACGCGCACGCGCGCGGCCACGTGCGCCTTCGGCGCTAATTTCGAAATGGAAACCAGGGACAAGAGCCAGGGCCCCTTTGCCGCAGGCCGGGGGATGGACGAGCATTGCAACATGGCAGAGGAAGCAGTTTCCCATAAGAGAACTCACCATCTGCCTGGACTCGCTCTGATGAGAAGAAACTAGTCCACATGACAAGAAACGTTCCACAGCGGCCTCTAGTGGACAAACACAGGTACCGCAGTCTAATATATTAAATATATATATATATAAAAAAAATGTATTTATTTTTTCTTGACCACCATTAAAAATTATTACATTTTTTTAGTAGTTACAGGCATGCACAGAATTTTGCGGGAATACCATTAGGTAACAGACAGAAAGACAAATTAGGCTTGGGGGTCCCCCAATAGAACCAAGTTCCTGGGGGCCCCCACTTACCTGTTCCCCGCCGCAGGACTTTGTTTGGTCCACAAAAGCCCAAACTTCACCTATCACGGCAGGCATTGTAATCAAACCTTCAGGGACCGGGTTCCCAAGGATTCCACTCCCCTGGACCTGTATAGCACCCTGCACAGAAAACATCTTGGTCGTGGGTATGACCAGAGCTCTGGATCCCAGGGTCCAGCTCTCCTAAGAGAAGCATTACAGGCAAAACCTTGCTCTTCTCTGCAAGGCCCGGGTACCGACCGTTTAGCTATGAAGCTTTTTTGGTCGGATCCGGAATAGCTTACTGAGGCCCAAAAGAACCTGTACGCAAGCTCAGTGAAAAACACATGTTTCTTCTTGGCCAACACCTTAGACACTGGCAAAAAACTGAGGTGCTCCCGGATGGGAGGGGCTTATATAGGGGAGGGTACTTCCGGTTTTGGAAGTTGCCAGTGCCAGCACCTGACGGTATCTATATAACCCATTAGTAATGACTATGTCGCTCTGTGTCCCGTGATGTACGAGAAAGAAAAAAAAAAGTCCCCAGATTTAATTTTAAAAATCTGGTCACCTTATCATAACGTGCTGTGGCGAACCATTTGCGTTAACTGTGAAAAGGGCTTAAAGGGGCATTGGGGCTCTCCCCATGAGGTCTGATGTGGTCAGTAACGGCTTGTCCTGAGCCAAGAATTCATCCCAGCACATGTATATACATACAGCAAATCTATTATGGGCACCATGTTCCTCAGAACATGTTCTCCTACCATGCACCCAGGCCCCCCACCTCCTATACCAGGCACTAAGAGATATCGGGGAATGGGAGCAGACTCCTACTACGTACACACAGCTAGAATGGACTACTAGTCCCAGAATTCTACAAAAAAAACTGTGCAGAAAGAACATACCCTAGAAGCCCATCAAAGTCCTGGTATAAATAATAAAGTCAGTAATGCTAGTGTCCACAGTGAGCAACTAAATCACTTGTTGAGTCCCACACAGCCCATCAGAAGAAATCTGTCTGGCATGATCAAGGGGATGGATCTAACCTGTGTAATGGCTCTATTTCAGCTTGCAGGATGGCAGTGACAGATGGAGTAGTAGTCCCTCCTCCTCTCCCGGCTGCCGGGCCAATAGGAGAGAGGAGCGGGGCCTCATGCATGCGCAGTAGGGTTCCCAGCGTGAAGCCGAACGGCTACACTGCCAGGTTCCCTTACCCGCAATGGCAGCAGCAGCACCCGATAGCTAATGGAAACATCAGCTGCGGTGCCGTCATCGAGGGACTCCAGGACAGGTAAGCGTCCTATTATTAAAAGCCAGCAGCTGCAGTATGTGTTTAATTTTTTTTAGGCTGGAACACCGCTTTAAGATAAAAAACCTTCTGCCTTTACAACCCCTTTAATCAAAAGATTATATAAAAATTGTAGAAATTAGATTTCAATGTGTTAAAGCAATAAATCCAAAACCAAAAATGTAACATATTGCAGCTTACCAATGATTAGGTGTGGTGGATGCATTAGTTGTCTTTTTTTAGGCTTTATTCTCTCTGTTTTCAGCTGGTGAGCCGGCCAGTAACACACCTCCTGTATTAGACTGCCTCCACTCTGGATGAAGGAGAAACAGAGATAACATGGAACAGCAGCATTGCTGATCTGGCTGGAGGGGAGTGTTAGATTTACGAGCATATTTATATACAGGCGGTCCCCTACTTACAAACATCCGACTTACAAACGACTCCTACTTACAAACGGAGGGAGACAACAGGAAGTGAGAGGAAATCTACCCCTAGGAAGGGAAATTCTCTACTGTAAGACCCTTTTCACACTGAGCCGCCCATAGCGTCGGCGGTAAAACGCCGCTATTTTTACCGCCGACACTATGGGTGGATTTGCGGTGCATTTCGGCCGCTAGCGGGGCGCATATATCCCCCGTGCGCAGCCGCACTGTCCCATTGATTTTAATGGGCAGGAGCGGTGGAGGAGCGGTAAACACACTGCTCCTTCACCGCTCTAAAGATGCGGCTAGCAGGACTTTTTTTCCCGTCCTGCTAGCGCAACGCTCCAGTCTATAAGCCCTCAGGCTTTTACACTGGAGACAATGGAGCAGCTGTTTGAGGGCGGATTGCAGGCACTTTTTTTAACGCTATAGCACCTGCAATACGCCCTCAGTATGAAAGGGGTCTAAGAGTTAATATGGGAAAAAGGTGTCTCCACTGATGCTTTATCACCAATCCTTGTTTCCCTAATAACCCAAAATTTTCAAAATCCAATTGTCATTGGGACAGAAAGTGAGGTGTAATCTTCAGAACAGGTGCACAGATAGCAAAACAAATGTTACAGGGGTGATAACTATTCCCTATGCTATCCAAAAAGCTTAAAAAATAGGATTTTTGTACTCACCGTAAAATCCATTTCTCTGAGTTCATGGACAGACACGGCTTCCTATTGACAAGTGGGTATTATCCTTCATTTAGGAGTGACTAATCAGAAAACTTGTAGAAAGTGTTAACACATCACACCTTATACAGTACCGCCCAGGGGGCGGACCCTCTGGGTATAATCCCTCTCTCTGCATCTCGCAGATCAGTTCGTCAAAAAGCAGTACAAACTTAAAAAAGGAGGAGTGGGTGCTGTGTCCGTCCATGAACTCAGAGAAAAGGATTTTACGGTGAGTACAAAAATACTATTTACTCTTTCATTCATGGACGGACACAGCTTCCTATTGACAAGTGGGACGTCCCAAAGCAGTGTCAAAAAAACGAGGGGTAGGAACAGCATAAAAGTAAACTTTCACCCCAAAACAAAACAGAGCTCCTCACCGAGGAGTTGCAATTCTAAACGGCCGCCTGCAAAACTTTGCGGCCGAAAGAAGCATTCGAAGATGCACCTACATCAACCTTGTAGAATTTAGTGAAAGTGTGAACGGACGATCAAGTCGCCGCCCTACATAATTGGGAAACAGACGCTTGATGTCGGAAAGCCCAAGAGGCACCTATTGCCCTGGTCGAATGCGCCGTGACAGGAAAGGGGGGCGCCCGACCCTTAATGGCGTAAGCCTGAATCACTATCTGTCGGATCCACCTCAAGATGGTGGACGACGAGACCACTAGTCCCTTTTTGGGACCAGCCACCGAAACAAACAGTGAGTCTGACCTCACGAGAGAGTGAGCCGCCAGGGGTAGCTGAAAAAAGACAGCCAGAGCAGATATCTGCCCCTTAATCATACTTAAGGCAAGCCTTTGGTCCACGCCACACTGTAGGAACAGCAGGATTCTGGAGACCAAATAAGTACGCGAGTGCCACTTCATTTCCTCACACGTGGAAATGTAGGCCTTCCAAGTGCGAAGGTAAACCTTCCTAGAGGACGGCTTCTGAGCACTTCCCATGGTAGAGATTTCTGACTGACAGGCCCCAGTCTCTCAGTACCTGGTTCTCAATAGCCATGCCATTAAAGCCAGTGACTGTAAAGCAGGATGGAGTATGGGACCTTGCGATAGCAGGTCCTCTCGTAGTGGTAGGCGTCAGGGGACGTCTGCTACCAGACGTACTAGATTGGCGTACCAAGGACGCTGAGGCCAATCTGGAGCAATCAGGATCATTGGAATTCCCTCTGCCTCCACTCTGCTAAGCAGATGAGGAAGGAGCCTCATGGGAGCGAAGGCATAGATTAGCTGATACTGACCCCACGATGCTACCAACGTGTCCGTTGCGTCTGCCCATGGGTCCTTTGACTGGGCCACAAACCTCACTACTTTCCGATTGAGTCGGGTTGCCAGGAGATCTACGTCTGGCGTGCCCCATCTTTGGCAGAGGAGCTGGAACACATCCGGGTGTAAGAACCATTCTCCTTGGTCCAGCATTTGGCGATTCAGGTAGTCCGCCTGCCAGTTCTCCACACCCGGAATGTACACGGCCGACAGTGCCGGTACGCTCCTTTCTGCCCACCTCAGGATGCAAGCGACCTCCGATGCTGCAGCTGAGCTTCTTGTTCCTCCTCGATGATTGACATATGCCACCGCCGTGGCATTGTCTGACTGGATCCTGACTGGATGCCCTTGCAGCCCCTGAGACTACGTGGAGAGGCACTGCCTGATTGCCCAGCGTTCCAGGACATTGATCGGCAGGTTGGATTCCTCCGGGGTCCAGCGACCTTGCGTCGACTGGACACCCCAGACTCCCCCCCAACCGGTAAGGCTGGCGTCCATCTTGATCACCATCCAGTGAACAGGAAGGAATGACTTCCCGGACAGAAGTGCCAGGGATGTCAGCCACCATACCAGGGAGGTCCTGACTAGGTGGCTTACCCAGATTTGATAATTCAGGGATGATGGGCATTTGTCCCATCTGGACAGAATTTCCTTCTGCAACACTCGAGTGTGATATTGAGCATACGGAACCACCTCGAAGGAGGCTACCATGAGGCCCAAGACTCGCATGCAAAAATGGAGTGACGACCATTTCTTGGATGTCAGCTGCCGCACCGCAGCCCGAAGGGTCTGCAATTTTTCTACAGGAAGGAAAACCTTTGCCTCTCAGGAATCCAGAATCAACCCCAGATACACTAGGCGTTGAATCGGCACCAAAACTGACTTTTGCGTGTTTGGCACCCAACCAATGTCTCGGAGAGTCTGACAGGTTATAGACACGCTCTCCTCTAATTCTGAGCTTGAAGCGGCCCTCAGAAGAAGGCCGTCCAAGTAGCCCACGATAACGATGCCCCGCTGTCTTAGAAGGGCCAGAATCGGGGCGAGTACCTTGGTGAACACTCTGGCTGCCGATGCCAGGCCAAAAACGGGAGGGCCACAAATTGATAGTGGTCCTCCCCGACTGCGAAGCGCAGAAACCTCTGATGCCTGGAGCATATGGGAACATGCAGGTATGCGTCCTTGATGTCCAAGGACGCCAGAAAGTCCCCTGGATGGAGAGCAGTGACAACAGATCGAACCGACTCCATCCGGAATCTTTGTACTTTTACAAAGCAATTGAGGGCCTTGAGATCCAGAATTGGACGAACCCCATCCTTCTTTGGCACTACGAACAGATTCAAATAAAACCCCTGAAATCGTTCCTGCACTGGGACAGGAATGATCACCCCATGTACCAGCAGATCCTGGACCGCCCCATACAGGGCCTCCCGATGGGTCGGCTGAAGCTGGAGGTTGGAGGGAAAAAATATGTTCGGCGGACAAGAGAGAAACTCTATCTTGTAGCCTGAGGCGATTACTTTGCAAACCTACCGGTCGGAGATCAGAGATGTCCACCGAATTGCAAATTCGCAAAGACGTCCCCCCACCCGAGAGATGGGTGGGGGCAGACCTTCATGCGGACGTAGATTTGTCCTCAGGCTTGTTGGGCTTGCGAATCCTAGGACACTTTTGTCCCTGAGCAGGTGCTTTTTTTTGGCCTGGGATCTTTTATCTGCCGCGGACGAAAAAAAAACTCTTGGGTGTAGTAAAGGCGGGCCCTTTCCTATGGCATGGCTCCTTACCCTTTTTGGATTGCGGAAGCAACGTGCTCTTACCTCCTGTGGCATCTTTAATGATGTCATCCAGAGAGGCCCCAAAAAGCCTATCGCCCTTAAAGGGTAGATCCAGCAGGGCCTTCTTGGAAGATTGGTCCGCATACCAGCACTTTAGCCAGATCAGGCGGCGTAATGCCACCGCATAAACCGAGGCTCTGGACAGCAAGGGGATAGTATCCATGTCTGATTCGCAGACAAACTTAAGGCCCTGTACCAGCTGGTTTGCCAAAGCTACCTCATTCGGAGGAGCCTCCCGCGCCTTTAATCCCTGGAGTAGCATCTTTGCCCACTCAGTAAGTGTCTGAGACACCAAAGCCCCAGCCAATGCTGGACGCAACGCTGAATCCACCACTGTGTATAGGTAGCGAGCAAGTGCCTCAGTCTTCTTGTCCACAGGGTCCTTGAAGACAGGAGCCCCTTCCACTGGGATCGTGGTAACTTTGTTAAGTCTGGACACAGGGGGGGTCCACTACCGGGGGAGAGGACCATTTTTTCAGGAAACTCTCCTCAAAGGGGTACCGGACCGCAAATTTTTTTGGGGCTGCAAAAACCTTCAGTGAGTTTTCCCACTCCTTGTATAAAAGCTTATCAAGATAAGACACACAAGGAAACACTTTAGCAGTGTGGGCCGGTTTACGGAACCCAAAGGTCCACAGATACATCAGGGGCACCAGCTGCTAACTCAGGTATTTCAGGGGAAAAAACGTCTGCTTCAGACGCCATGCTGACCCCACAGGGACTCCAGACAAGGTATCTGTCATGGATATGCAGTAGTGTTTGTCTGTCAGCTTACCTTCTTTCCCATGTGTTCATCTTAGAGGCCTGAGCCCTTTCACCTGGCTTCCTTTATAATCTCCTCCCAGCCAGACTCCACCCCAGGCCCTATCACAGAACACTATATTAACCTGTGCACTGCAAGCCTGCTTTGCTGATCAACGTGTTTGTTAGGCATTGTGTGTTTGGGTTCCTGCCTGCCGTGTGCTACGTCTGTCTCTCTGTTACGTTATTGGCTTGTCCCCGACTATCCCTGTCTGCTCGTGACCCTTGACCTTCGGCTCGTTCTTCGTTATCCTTGTCTGCTTGTGGCCCCTGACCTTCAGCTTGTTATTCGGTTCTCTCTTATCGTGTGCTGCTGCTTCCCCTCTTTTCCCCTTATCCTACGGGGCGTGAGCTAGGAAACTCCAGGGGCCGCGACCTGGTCCCAGCCTGCAGCTAACATCCTCACCACTAGAGGCCCTGGAGAAGACCAGCTGGGTCTTAGACTCCGCGCCCTGGGGAATCTTGGCTCTAGCTTCCGTTTGGATCCCGGTTGTGCTCCTCTTGTCCCGCTTTCTACAACCACCCAGTTTCCTATCCGCAGAAGCCAGCCATAGGGTTCACTACCTCGCGGTGCACTCCTGTCCCCCTACGGTGTGCATCTGTCACCTGGCCACAGGTGACCCTGACAGTTTGATCAGCCATGAACCCGGCTGACATCCCGCTACCCGCGGATGATCCATTGCAGGGCATAGTTTGCAGACTTGAAACCCAGGAATCGAATCAGACTCAGGTGATGCGATTCCTCCAGGATCTGGCTTCTCGCTTCGAGCAGCTTCAGGCCTCCTTGGGAACCCTGAATCCGCAACCTCAAATACAATCAGCGGCTGCACCTATTGCACCAGTCGCAGCCACACACTCACTACAACTGCCAGCTCCGTCCCGTTTCTCTGGGGACTCCAAGGCTTGCAGGGGGTTCCTTAGCCAATGCACGATTCATTTTGAGCTCCAGCCCCAAAACTTCCTGTCTGATCGGGCTAAGGTAGCCTATATCATTTCCCTCCTCTCTGGTGAAGCTTTAGCCTGGGCAGCCCCTCTGTGGGAACTGAATGATCCAGTGGTTTCTAGCCTGTCTGGCTTCTTGAAACTTTTTCGGAATATCTTCGAAGAACCGGCTCGTGTCTCTTCAGCGGCCAGCGCCCTTTTACGTCTCCGCCAAGAGTCTGCTTCTGTGGGACAGTATGCCCTTCATTTCCGCATACTGTCGGCTGAGTTGAGCTGGAACAATGAGGCTTTAGTCGCAACCTTTTTGCATGGCCTGTCTGATAGAGTGAAGGATGAATTAGCAGGAAGAACCATCCCCACTGATCTGGCCGGCGTTATCTCCTTGTGTAACCAGATCGATATTCGCTTTCAGGAGAGGACCTTAGAAAAGCAACGCCAGCACTCCTTGGTTCTTAGTCAGCCTGAGCTCCCCTCTCTTCGACCCGTAGAGCATCTCCTACCAGCTGAGGAACCCATGCAGCTGGGTCGGACCAGGCTATCCCCCGAGGAACGTGCTAGGCGCAGAACTCTTGGTCTGTGTCTTTACTGTGGGGGCAAAGGTCATTTTCGTGACACTTGCTCTCTTTGTCCAGAAAAACGTTCGGGTCCACTTCATCTGGAAAGTGGAGTATTGGACCCAGAAATATCACCTTCCCCTTCTCGTCTTCTGCTTTCTGTGTTCCTTCATGTTGGTGCTTCTTCTCATTCGGTCTCAGCATATCTGGATTCCGGAGCCGCTGGTAATTTCATGGACTGGGAAATCGCATCGTCCATGAGACTTACTCTTTTGCCCCTCACCACGCCATTGGTGGTCTTGGCGATTGATGGTACTGTTCTCCCAGGGGGACCTATCCGCTTCCAGACCCTCCCTGTTAAGATGTCGGTAGGGACACTCCACCAGGAGTGGATATCCTTCCTTATCTTACCCAAGGCCTCAACACCTATAATTTTGGGTCTCCCATGGTTACAGCTCCATTCTCCTCATGTGGACTGGACTACTGGACAGATTCTGGCTTGGGGTCCCTCCTGTTCCTCGTCCTGCCTACCCAAGGTTGCCCCCTGTGAATCTGAGCCGGTCATTCATTCCAGGTTGCATAACCATTTACATTTCTCTGTCCCTAACCACCCTTGGACGCACAGCCAGGCTAGCTTGTCTACAAGTCCTGCAGTCGCTACGTCTTGCGATGCGATTCAGGTAGTCGCTACACCTGACTCAGCTATTCACTCTGCCTCTGTACTAGTTATGCCAGTCCAGCCCATGCCCAGTGAGCCTCCTACTTTTTCTTGTTCGGGACATTCTGCTTGTCCTTCAGCTATTCAGCTTGACTCCGGCGACATGTCACCTTCTAACCAACCTGACTTCAGGGTTCCACTGACATCTGCCCAGTCTGATGGTCCTGTGCAAGATGACCAGTTCCCCTTTAAGGGTCTAGGGGACCCTCCTCAGATTCCTGTTGATCCTCTCATGCCCTTGCTTATTCCTAGAGAGCCTTTGGTCCTCAATAGATCTTCTTGTCATCTCCCTACCTCGTTTTCGGTCTCTGAGGATAATCTTAAGTACGAGGTTAGACAAGTTCTGGATTCTCGGCTCTGCAGAGGCATTCTTCAGTACCTTGTGCATTGGAGAGGTTTTGGTCCTGAGGAGGCGTCTTGGATCGCTGCATCTGATGTCGCTGCACCTCATCTGTTGAGAAGGTTTCATCAGAGATTTCCCTTTAAGCCTGGGTCCAGGCGGGGGAGGGCCCATAAGAGGGAGGGTACTGTCATGGATATGCAGTAGTGTTTGTCTGTCAGCTTACCTTCTTTCCCATGTGTTCATCTTAGAGGCCTGAGCCCTTTCACCTGGCTTCCTTTATAATCTCCTCCCAGCCAGACTCCACCCCAGGCCCTATCACAGAACACTATATTAACCTGTGCACTGCAAGCCTGCTTTGCTGATCAACGTGTTTGTTAGGCATTGTGTGTTTGGGTTCCTGCCTGCCGTGTGCTACGTCTGTCTCTCTGTTACGTTATTGGCTTGTCCCCGACTATCCCTGTCTGCTCGTGACCCTTGACCTTCGGCTCGTTCTTCGTTATCCTTGTCTGCTTGTGGCCCCTGACCTTCAGCTTGTTATTCGGTTCTCTCTTATCGTGTGCTGCTGCTTCCCTTCTTTTCCCCTTATCCTACGGGGCGTGAGCTAGGAAACTCCAGGGGCCGCGACCTGGTCCCAGCCTGCAGCTAACATCCTCACCACTAGAGACCCTGGAGAAGACCAGCTGGGTCTTAGACTCCGCGCCCTGGGGAATCTTGGCTCTAGCTTCCGTTTGGATCCCGGTTGTGCTCCTCTGGTCCCGCTTTCCACAACCACCCAGTTCCCTATCCGCAGAAGCCAGCCATAGGGTTCACTACCTCGCGGTGCACTCCTGTCCCCCTACGGTGTGCATCTGTCACCTGGCCACAGATGACCCTGACAGTATCAATAGGCCACCTTCCTAGCTGCTACAGAGATGCAGGGTCTCCCAGAGGACTCACCACCCTTAGAATGGTACCACTATTGCTGCCGTCTGCTCCCGCCTGAGATGCTCTCCCACCGCTGCCTGTGTCAGTCTGAACCTCATCAGCGTGTCTCTGTATACTTCCGCACCTATGGAATGCATCCTAGAGGCCGAAGACTTCCACAAAATGGCAGCCGAGTGGCCGTGCTGAAGAATAGTGTGAACCATAAGAAAATGGCCGACGAGCAGTCAACAGAGGCCAAAGCGGCCGCGGACCACAAGTAAATGGCCGCAGAGCGGCGGTAGATCTATATAGGCGCGAACCACAAGAAAATGGCCACCGAACAGATGACAGAGGCCAAAACAGGCGTGGACCACAAGAAAATGGCCGCCGACAGCATGGAGGAAGAAACACACACAGGTAAGCAGCACATTAACATTCTTAATAACAGCCTATAGCACAGTCCCGCTCCATATGGAACCCCCCAGGTGACCCCCAGCACCCAGCAGCCAACTTTAGCTTGCAGAGCCCAGGGAGAAGGGAAGGCAGGGAGAGAAGAAAGAAAGGGCAAAAATCACTTACTTGATCTCTCCAGGAATGTCCAGCCAAGTCTTCCTGCCGAAGCAGGGGAGCTACTTACCTTTCCTGCGTGGATCGTGCTGGAAGACATTCTGGACAGATCATCATTCGCGCACGGAGGTGACTGTCGGCCCGGCATGCTGTGATTGTGCCATAGAGACCGATCATATGCATGCCCTGGAGCACGAAGCTCACCGTCCACCCGTGGAGCGACGGGCATGTCGTGGACAACCCAGCACGTAGCTAGGGTCGGCACAGACTCCATGGCCGAAACTGGGGAGACTACAAGGATCTGGGATCCAGCCTCTCACCCAGTCGGCAGTTGATCGAAGATCGCAGGAACAAAAAAACGTAGAAAAACGTAGAAAAAAACCCCCCCGGACCAATGGGCCCAAAGGGAGCCATGTCCTTCTCCTATGCTAGGCAGAAAAAAATGATCTGCGAGATGTAGAGAGAGGGGCTATACCCAGAGGGTCCGCCCCCTGGGCGGTACTGTATAAGGTGTGATGTGTTAACACTTTCTACAAGTTTTCTGCCTAGTCACTCCTAAATTAAGGATAATACCCCCTTGTTAATAGGAAGCTGTGTCCGTCTGTGAACGGAAGAGTAATAGATTTTTTGGCTGGTGCTACACTTAAAAAATGTACCTGTTCCAAATTACAAACAGATTCAATTTAAGAAAAAACCTACAGTCCCTGTCTTGTTTGTAACCCTGGGACCGCCTGTACAGGTACACTAACAAACTGAAGCCAAACTCCAAGTAACACTTTATAAGCAGTTTCAGCAAACAGTTTTTTCTTTTTGGGATAAAGGTTTTACATAAATAAATAAAAGATGATTATTGTAAGCACCCCTGTTGGTAGTTGTCTCATACCTCTAACTGCTACATCTGCAGGACAGCTTGGTCTCTTGACAAACAACTCGCTGGTCAGATCACCAGGTGAAAATAAAAATAAAAAGCCTAAAAAATAATAGTCATCATATCTAAGAATTGTTATGCTGCAATATTATAAATGTTTCTTTTGAGGTTTAATACTATTATGTCAGTAGGGACTGCAGATCTTTGAGTGACATTTGAGATCAGGATATGCAGTATAACAAGGTGCCTATGTTGGTTTTAGTGGTTCCTATGTGTATGTGCATTTGGCTGATGAGGCATAAAGCAATGATTTGCATGGTTATTGGAATGAGACATGTGAATACCTTCTGCTCTAAGAATGACACACACTGATTTGGGTGAAAGACTTTTTGCTTTAGTCCCATCTCACTATATCTTGTACAGTAATAGCGGCAGACCTAATTCTTGTATTAGTGGTAATTTGTGTAAGCTCGCCACCTTGTGGGAAAACAATGCATTGCAACCTAGATACAGAAAAGGGCTCTGGTGAAACCTGTATGATACTTTTCCCAAATAGTGGATCATTATGGGGTGCCCAAAACATCTCAGGAACCATTTTAAAATCAAACGTATGATTAGTACCGTTGTCAGTCTAAAAAAAAAAATCAGCTTTCTTTGTAGACCGTACTGTAGATACAACTGTATGTATGGTATTCAAAATTATTAGCAAAATGCAGGTGCTACTTATCCTAATATTCACCCTAAAAGTGCTGAGTACCCAAGCCACTAGGATGTATAAGGCCGGCCAAAGACGGAACGTTTTTCTTTCGCTTGATTCCCTTATTAACACAGTCTGTGTTGACGGGGAGAATCCCTCTGACGGGGGAGGGGGGAGGAGGAAGCAGGGGGGGTGTTGGGGTTTGGCGTCCCCACCTGGAGAACACAGTGAATCACAGTGATTATTGCTAGCAGCTTTAACAGCCGCTAGCAATAATTGCATGTGAAATCCGACAGGCTGGTTGTACCCAAGTTGTTTGACCAATCAATTTGGTACATTCAGCCTGCCCATACATTGTTTGAATCTAGACCGGTCCCTGTTGACCTGGCCGAGATTTGAACAATCTATGGCCGGCTTAACAGTCATATGGTTTGTTACAAGTCACATTGTTTACATTATCTTCAGAAGCAGTGGCGGTGCGTCCATAGTGGGCGCAGGAGCGCCGCCCCCTCTCTCCTGCACCCGTCACTCAACAATAGATAGATTCATGAATTGCATGAATCTATCTATTGTCGCCACTGCCGCCCACTATTCAGGTGTCCGGCCCCCCGTTGAGCACCGGCCATCTGAATAACAGCAGTGGGTGTGTTTTGGAAGTGCCTGATTAGAGCGATAGTCTCTAATAGGCTTCCCGATTAATCGGCTTCCAAATGGTTAAACAGAGGGCGCACGGCTGTGCGTTCCCTGTTTAAACCATGCTGTGTTAGGGAATCGCTTCCCTAACGCTGACCCGCCTCTCAGCCAATCAGGTGCGCCGGGTCTGGTTACCGGTCACCTGATTGGCTGAAGCGACATCGAGGACGGAAGAAGACATTGAGGGAGCGGAGGGAGCGTGGAGGAGGACGGCGCTGACCCGAGGAAGGTAATTGCTGGGCTGGGGACAAACTGGCTGCATTTGGGGACAAACTGGCTGCATTTGAGAGGAAACTGGCTGCATTTGGGGACAAACTGGCTGCATTTGAGAGGAAACTGGCTGCATTTGGGGGGGTGAAACTGGCTGCATTTGGGGGGAAACTGGCTGCATTTGGGGGGAAACTGGCGGCGTTTGATGGGCACAGTGGCTGCGTTTAATGGGCACAGTGGCGGCAATTGATGTTTTTTGTTTTTTTCAGTTTGTTTGCGCCCCCCCAAAAATTTTGAGCACCAGCCCCCACTGTTCAGAAGTCTGCTGTTCAACAAGCGCATAGCTCTCCCAACTGTTCCCGGTTTGGAGGGATTGTCCCTTTTTTTTTCAATTATTTTTATTAAAGGTTTTTCACATGGAGAAAAAAGAATACAAACTTGGAACATAGTAAACATTCAGGAATCAGTACTACAATTTAACAGCACCGGCAGTGTACAATGCAGCTCCCGGACCAACTAAAAGAATACGTCAGAGATTCTTCCAGAGAAAAATCATCATAGCAAGGAAAGACAGGGGTACACACAATACATATTCAGTATATGCAGTACAATATCCCCCCTGCTGTACTAGGAGAAATTATAGGTGCCCATCCAGGCAAACACAAGCCTCACTGCTCACCACATATGACAACCATCAACCAGAAGGCAGTTAAAGTGGTTGTAAATGTTCCTTTTTAATTTTTTTAAAACAACAAACATGTCATACTTACCTCCACTGTGCAGCTCATTTTGCACAGAGTGGCCCTGATCCTCCTGTTCTGGGGTCCCACGGCGGCTCTTGCGGCTCCTCCCCGCAATAGATAACCCCCTCTGGAAGCTCTCTCCCGAGGGGGTTACCTTGCGGCGCGCTCCCGTGTCATGCACTCTGCCTCCATAGCTGCTGTGTGTATGACTCGGCCCCGCCCCCCAGCGGGCGCGTCATTGGATTTGATTGACAGCAGCTGGAGCCAATGGCTGCGCTGCTATCAAACTATCCAATGAAGAACCGAGAAGCTGTTGAGAGATAGCGACGCGGGATCGCACCCATGGAAATTCGAGGCTCAGGTAAGTAAAACGGGGGGCTGGGGGGCCAGACACCGCAAGGTTTTTTTTCACCTTAATGCATTGATGCCCAACCTTTTGAAGAGCGAGGGCCACTTAAGTGACTTGGTAACCGGTCATGGACCACAATGAGTGGAGCGGGCGGATGACAGGTCTGTGTCCACTCTGCATATCGAGAGCAGACACAGCCCACTCTACTCTATGGGCCCTTTGATCCTGATCCACCCAGGCGGAAGGGGATGGATCCTCTTCTGTTTTTTTTTAGCGGATCGATTGGAGGTAGGCGGTGCATCTGCTGATCAGTTTGAAAGCAGCCCAGTAACCATTGCAGAACAGATATGCCCATATTTGGTATCACTCCACCTGTGACAGGAGGCGGTGCTATACAGGAAGCATCGGCTTATGTGGCTCTGCTCCCTCTGCAGCCACTTGCTTTCTCTACCGCCGGCTTCATTCACAAGACTGATGCTCTGGGATGACGGATCGGCGATCCGCGATCTGGGCTTGCTAACCAGCCATCCCAGAGCAGAAGGTCGTGGGCCACATCAGAGGTCTCCGTGGGCCACATGTGGCCCCCGGGCCACTGGTTGGGCACCCATGCCTTAATGCATAGGATGCATTAAGGTGAAAAAACACAAAGGTTTACAACCCCTTTAATCTAATGCTATTGAGCTGTTTTCTATCCCAGTGTTTCTCAACTCCAGTCCTCAAGGCGCACCAACAGGTCATGTTTTCAGGATTTCCCTCAGATGAAACAGCTGTGGTAATTACTAAGGCAGTGAAACTGATTACATCCCCTGTGAAAAATAATGGAAAGCCTGAAAACATGACCTGTTGGGGCGCCTTGAGGACTGGAGTTGAGAAACCCTGTTCTATCCAACCACCCCACACCTTTTTAAACTTATCAGGTACCCCTCTATTGAGATACGTGGCTTCATACATCGGTAGAGCCTTATTAATCAATGCCTTCCAGGCCATAATGGTAGGAGCCGACAGTTTCTTCCACGATAAGATAATCACTTTGCAGGCATAGTACAACAGCAAGGTGAGCAAAGTACGGGTCACATTTTTGGGTGCTAATGTGTCCTACAAGCCCAACAGACTGACTTGGGATTGTCCCTTTTTGGGACCAAATTCCTCTGTCCTTCTTTCGCCTTCAGTTGTCCCCCTTGTTTGATCCAATGTATAGATCATTGTTTCTCAACTCCAGTCCACAAGGTGCCCCAACAGGTCATGTTTTCAGGATTTCCCTCAGATGAAACAGCTGTGGTAATTACTAAGGTAGTAAAACTGATCAAACCACATATACAAAATAATGGAAAGCCTGAAAACATGACCTGTTGGGGTGCCTTGAGGACTGGAGTTGAGAAACACTGGTATAGACCATTGTAACAAAATGTAATAATTATCTACCAAAAGTGTTATACTAAATGATATCTCTTATTTATTGCATATCTTTAATTTACACATCACTTTTTAAAATAATAGTGGGGAAAAAACATTTGTGAGTTTAACCAATCATTTTTGTGCACCAGCTCATCAAAAGACTGCATAACTGGGTGTGTGGCAAAAGTATGTCCTTTTCTACATACACATACCTCTCAACTTTCAGAAATGATACAGAGGGATACCTTTTAGCATACAGTAAGTAGTGTGACAAAGGGGGGTCCTGTCACTGTAAGAATATAGAAAAATGTGACACAGGATTCGCATTTAGGGTTAATGCGAGGTTCAGAACTATAATTTCTGTGTTTCTTTCTCCAGATTCTGTAGTTCTGGATCGGAACAGTCAATCCTGGGTCCGGGTTTTGCTAGACGCTTGCAACCTGGCTCACTACACGGGTGTGCAGGGTCATTATATACATTTGAGGGTGTTCCGCACAAATGGTGGCTATTATCCTATTATGGGAGCTGCTGCCTCCACTAATACTACTACTAGAGTAGAGTCCATATAAAAAGGGTAAAAGGGATAGTGGGTATGGCGCTGCTCTTGCACAGTGTATATAAACGTGTATTTCCCTTTACATTAAAAAACAGGTGCTTAGTGTTCTGTGCCTTTCACATATATTGTCACAATGTTTATGCGATCTATTGATTAATATGTGCAAACCAAATACCACAATTGCATTTTACAACATGTTCAATTAAAAAATAAAAAAAATAAAAAAAATAAAGTGACACGTGCTTAAAACGAATAAGTATTAATCTCTGTGGTGGTGGGTATGACCACCCAATCTGTTAACAATCAAATCCTAGTTTAAATAGTTAGCCCATGATTGGGCGGCACAGTGGTGTCGTGGGTAGCACTCTTGCCTAACAGTAAAAAGGGTCGCTGGTTCAAATCCCAACCACAACACCATCTGCCTGGAGTTTGCATGTTCTCCCTGTGCCTGCATGGGTTTCCTCCAGGCACTCCAGTTTCCTCCCACACTCCAAAGGTTAATTGGCTTCTATCAATGGAGACATCTTCACCTCATGACACCAATGTGTCAGGAAAAGCATGTCTGCGCACAAAATAGTGCATTGGTGTGTATATGTATGCGCAGGCTGGTACTTAGCTGTACATGTGCACGCATGCGTCTGTCACCAATGCTGGTGCCAAATGGACTGCAGCAGAGCTGCTGCACAGGATCAGCTGTTTGGTCTACAGAATTCTCTGTGTACCCTCAAATTCATTCCTGTGTCTGACTTCCTGTTATTGACCCAGCCTGCCTTTGTCAATGTTTGTTTGATTTGGGTCTACATCCTGCCTATCAACCCCTGGAAGTGTCTCAAACCCTCCCTTAGCACAACTGATATGAACAAGGATTGTGAGACCTATTGAGTATTAGGAGACACAATCCTGCATGCATCACACAATAACCTGTAAATGTTATTACCTTTGCTGGTCACTAGTCCACACAAGTTATATGCTTAATCAAAGGTACCTTTACTCAGTATAAAAGGGAAGGGTAAAGAATCACATTAATACATACAGTTGACTCTGCATGCGCATTGCAGAGTCAATAAATCAATAAGGATGGGTATCACTGAGAATAGGTAATAACAGGAAACAACATCAGCTGTGTCTCTGCACGGCTAACTGATTGCTCGCGAGCTCCCCCTTTGTTGCAATACCTTGCACGTGTTCAGTCCCTATAATAGGTAAGCAAGGCCTATCTGAGTCCCGCTCAAAGTTCCTTTCTCAAATGGAGTCTTCGCTAGCCACTGTTTGTCAGGGTCACCTGTGGCCAGGTGACAGATGCACACCGTAGGGGGACAGGAGTGCACCGCGAGGTAGTGAACCCTATGGCTGGCTTCTGCGGATAGGAAACTGGGTGGTTGTGGAAAGCGGGACCAGAGGAGCACAACCGGGATCCCAACGGAAGCGAGAGCCAAGATTCCCCAGGGCGCGGAGTCTAAGACCCAGCTGGTCTTCTCCAGGGCCTCTAGTGGTGAGGATGTTACGCTGCAGGCTGGGACCAGGTCGCGGCCCCTGGAGTATCCTAGCTCACGCCCCATAGGATAAGGGGAAAAGAGGGGAAGCAGCAGCACACGATAGAGAGAACCGAATAACAAGCTGAAGGTCAGGGGCCACAAGCAGGCAAGGATAACGAAGAACGAGCCGAAGGTCAAGGGTCACGAGCAGACAGGGATAGTCGGGGACAAGCCAATAACGTAACAGAGAGACAGACGTAGCACACGGCAGGCAGGAACCCAAACACACAATGCCTAACAAACACGTTGATCAGCAAAGCAGGCTTGCAGTGCACAGGTTAATATAGTGTTCAGTGATAGGGCCTGGGGTGGAGTCAGGCTGGGAGGAGATTATAAAGGAAGCCAGGTGAAGGAGGTCTGGTCTCTAGATGAACACATGAGGAGGAAGGTAAGATGGCAGACAGACATTAATGCATATCCATGACAGTACCCTCCCTCTTACGAGGCCTCCCCCTTCCCCGCCTGGGCCCAGGTTTAGAGGGAAACTTCAGATGAAACTCCTTTAACAGACGAGGTGCAAAGACCTCAGATGCAGTGATCCAAGACCTCTCCTCAGGACCAAACCCTTTCCAATGAACGAGGTACTGAAGAACGCCTTTACAGAGTCGGGAGTCCAGAATTTGACTGATCTCGTACTCCTGATTATCCTCAGAGACAGGCGCCACGGTAGGGAGAGGATGAGAGAATTTATTGAGGACTAAAGGCTTTAGAAGAGCAACATGAAAGGAGTTAGTGATTTTAAGGCTCTTAGGAATCTGGAGTTTGAAACAAACCGGATTCAGTTTAGCAGTTACCGTGTATGGACCGATGAATCGTGGAGCAAACTTCAGAGAAGGAACTCGGAGCTTGATGTTCCTGGTAGAGAGCCAGACTTTGTCCCCTGGCTGAAGAGAAGGCGGTTTACGCCTGCGGCGGTCGGCAAAGCCTTTGAATTTTTCAGCAGCTGCCCGGAGGGAATCATGAACGTGACCCCAAACGGAATTGAGAGACTCCTGAACCGAAGCCAAAGCTGGAATGTCTGAAGAACAGATCATGGGAAGAGGAAGTTGAGGGTGTTTTCCATAAACTGTGAAAAAGGGTGTCTTCTGCGAACTGGTATTCACATGATTGTTATGGGAGAATTCTGCCCACGGGAGTAGAGAGGACCAATCGTCATGGTGAGAAGACACAAAGGTGCGAAGAAAGACCTCTAACTCCTGATTAACCCTCTCAGTCTGTCCATTGGATTGGGGATGGTAAGAAGAAGAAAAATCCAAGACAATATTGAGGGATTTGCAAAAGGCTCTCCAAAAACGAGACGTGAATTGGACTCCCCTGTCGGAAACAATATGAGAAGGGACCCCATGTAGGTGGAGAATTTCCCGAATGAAAATGGGAACCAAGGCAGGGGCAGAAGGAAGACCAGGAAGAGGAACAAAATGAGCCATCTTGGAGAATCGATCGATTACCACCCAAATGACTGTATTATTCTCAGACAGTGGGAGATCGGTGATAAAATCCATGGCAATATGGACCCAGGGTTCCTTAGGAATGGGCAAGGGCATGAGGAGACCAGCAGGAGCTTGTGTGGAGGATTTGGACTGAGCACAGACATGACAAGCTTTAACGTAGTCTTTGACGTCTGAGCGGAGATTAGGCCACCAGTAGTGACGACTGATGAGTAGGAAGGATCGGAGGAATCCAGAATGCCCTGCCACCTTGGAATCATGTACCCAACGAAGGATCTTAGCTCTTAGCTCAGTGGGGACAAAGGTCTTACCAGGCGGAATTTTAGACTTCAGGGTGGTAGAGTGGGCAACAATGCATGAGGTGGGAATGATCGGCTCAGGTTCAGGGGCGGACTCCTCGTCCAAAGTGTCAAATGACCTAGAGAGCGCATCAGCCCGACCGTTGCAGGAACCAGGTTTGTAGGTAATCGTGAAATTAAAACGGGCAAAGAAGAGACTCCACCTGGCCTGTCTAGGATTCAGACGTTTAGCATTCTGTAGATACTGTAAATTCTTGTGATCGGTAAAGATCGTTATGGAGTGAGGGGAACCCTCCAAGAGATGATGCCACTCCTCTAACGCCAATTTAATTGCGAGAAGTTCCCGATCACCGATGGCATAATTCCTCTCTGCCTGAGAATTTTTTTTGGAGAAGAACGCACATGGTTGGCGTCTCTTCTCAAAGATTTGAAGAAGCACAGCTCCCACCCCCATTGAAGAAGCGTCCACTTCAATAAAAAATGCATTCCCAGGATTTGGTCTCCTCAAGAGGGGGCCAGAAACAAAGGCCTGTTTCAGGTTGTGAAATGCAGAGACAGCTTCGGGAGGCCAGTCTCTGGCATTCACACCCTTCTTGGTCAAAGCGATAATAGGCGCGGCAATTGAAGAGTAATTCCTTATGAACTGCCTATAATAATTAGTGAAGCCAAGAAAGCGCTGTGCGGCCTTGAGGCTAGCAGGAAGAGGCCAGTTGGTGATAGCCAAGACCTTCCCAGGGTCCATACGAAGCCCCGAACATGAGACGAAGCACCCCAAAAACAGGACCTCAGAACATTCAAAGGAACATTTCTCCAGCTTGGCATAGAGATTGTTCTCTCTAAGACGTTGAAGTACAGTGCGGACATGGTTTCTGTGGACGAGCAGATTCTCAGAAAAGATCAGAATGTCATCCAGATAGATGACAACAAACTGGTACAGCAGATCTCTGAAGATTTCATTGACAAAGTTTTGAAACACGGCTGGAGCATTACACAGACCAAAAGGCATCACCAGATATTCGTAATGCCCGTCTCTAGTGTTGAATGCAGTCTTCCATTCGTCACCCTCCCGTATTCGAATGAGATTGTACGCGCCTCTGAGATCCAACTTGGTGAAAATGGAGGCACCCTTCAACCTATCGAATAGCTCAGATATTAAGGGTAAGGGGTATCGATTTTTAATAGTAACCGCATTTAAACCCCGATAATCGATACAGGGTCTTAAGGTACCATCCTTTTTCGCAACAAAAAAGAACCCTGCCCCTGCAGGCGATGAGGATTTCCGGATGAAACCTCTCTCCAGATTCTCTGCTACATACTCCGACATGGCCTGGGTCTCTGGGATGGACAGAGGGTAGGTACGACCCCTGGGTAGAGTTGCTCCGGGGACAAGATCAATAGCACAGTCAAAAGACCTGTGGGGAGGAAGCACCTCAGCTGATTTTTTACAGAACACATCCCGGTAATCGCTGTATGCGGCGGGAAGATCAGAAGAAACAGAAGTGGCAGCAACCGGAAGACTCTCCTTGGGGGTCACCTTGAGAAGACACAACGAGAAACATGAGGAACCCCAGGCCAGGATCTGCCCAGAGACCCAGTCCACATGTGGAGAGTGGAGCTGTAGCCAAGGGAGGCCCAATACAACTGGGGTAGAGGCCTTGGGTAGAATAAGAAAGGATATCCACTCCTGGTGGAGAATCCCTACCGACATCCTAATGGGTAGCGTCTGGAAGCGAATAGGGCCCCCTGGGAGAACAGTGCCATCAATTGCCGAGACTACCAATGGGGTAGTGAGAGGTGAAAGGGTAAGCTTCATAGAAGAAGCAGTTCTCCAATCCATAAAATTGCCGGCAGCCCCGGAATCCAGGTATGCAAGGGTTGACTGAGGAGAAGTGCCTACATGAAGGAACACCGGCAAGAGCAGGCGAGAAGGTGATGTTTCTGGGTCCAATACTCCACCTTCCAAATGTATTAGACCCGAGCGTTTCCCGGACGAAGCGAGCAGGAGTCACGAAAATGACCCTTGCCCCCACAATAGAGGCACAAGCCCAGAGTTCTGCGCCTAGCACGTTCTTCGGGGGTTAGTCTGGTCCGGCCCAGCTGCATAGGTTCTTCAGCAGGTAGAGGATGCTCCACGGAATGAAGGGAGGGGAGCTCAGACTGGCTAGGACCCAGAGAGTGCTGGCGTCTTTTTTCTAAGGACCTCTCTTGAAAACGAATGTCGATCTGGTTGCATAATGAAATTACATCGTCCAGACCGACGGGAATGGCTCTTCCCGCTAATTCGTCTTTCACTCGGTCAGAGAGGCCATGTAAAAAGGTAGCGACCAGGGCCTCATTATTCCAGCTTAATTCAGCTGTGTGGATACGGAACTGAAGAGCATATTGCCCCACTGAACTAGATTCTTGGCGAAGACGTAAGACAGCACTAGCCGCTGAAGAAGCCCGAGCCGGCTCTTCGAAGATATTACGAAAGAGCTTCAAGAATTCGGACAGACTGGAAACCACCGGATCGTTCCTCTCCCACAGGGGGGCAGCCCAGGCCAAAGCTTCACCGGAGAGGAGGGAAATGATATAGGCTACCTTAGCCCGGTCAGACAGGAAGCTTTGAGGCTGAAGCTCAAAATGAATAGTGCATTGGCTGAGAAACCCCCTGCAGGCCTTGGAGTCCCCAGAGAAACGGAACGGAGCTGGCAATCTTAGTGAGTGTGAGGCTGCGACTGGTGCGATAGGTACAGCCGCTGGTTGTACTTGGGGTTGCGGATTCGGGGTTCCCAAGGAGACCTGAAGCTGCTCGAATCGAGAAGCCAGATCCTGGAGGAATCGCATCACCTGGGTCTGATTTGATTCCTGGGTCTCAAGTCTGCGAACTATGCCCTGCAATGGATCATCCGCGGGAAGCGGGATGTCAGCCGGGTTCATGGCTGATCAAACTGTCAGGGTCACCTGTGGCCAGGTGACAGATGCACACCGTAGGGGGACAGGAGTGCACCGCGAGGTAGTGAACCCTATGGCTGGCTTCTGCGGATAGGAAACTGGGTGGTTGTGGAAAGCGGGACCAGAGGAGCACAACCGGGATCCCAACGGAAGCGAGAGCCAAGATTCCCCAGGGCGCGGAGTCTAAGACCCAGCTGGTCTTCTCCAGGGCCTCTAGTGGTGAGGATGTTACGCTGCAGGCTGGGACCAGGTCGCGGCCCCTGGAGTTTCCTAGCTCACGCCCCGTAGGATAAGGGGAAAAGAGGGGAAGCAGCAGCACACGATAGAGAGAACCGAATAACAAGCTGAAGGTCAGGGGCCACAAGCAGACAAGGATAACGAAGAACGAGCCGAAGATCAAGGGTCACGAGCAGACAGGGATAGTCGGGGACAAGCCAATAACGTAACAGAGAGACAGACGTAGCACACGGCAGGCAGGAACCCAAACACACAATGCCTAACAAACACGTTGATCAGCAAAGCAGGCTTGCAGTGCACAGGTTAATATAGTGTTCAGTGATAGGGCCTGGGGTGGAGTCAGGCTGGGAGGAGATTATAAAGGAAGCCAGGTGAAGGAGGTCTGGTCTCTAGATGAACACATGAGGAGGAAGGTAAGATGGCAGACAGACATTAATGCATATCCATGACACCGTTGGTGCACAAGTTAAATTGTAATCCACAGGGTTTCAACAAGATGCTGTAATTATCCGCAATATTCCTGAGTACTCGTGTGCCTGCCACCCACTAATGGCGGATGCGCCAATCTCTAATCACATAGTCTCCAGTAAGATACACTAGACCGCAAGCTGTGGCGTGATAGGTGAAGTGTGGCTGGCACTAAGTCACTGCTGCAATTATCCGCAATATTCCTGAGTACTCGTGTGCCTGCCACCCACTAATGGCGGATGCGCCAATCTCTAATCACATAGTCTCCAGTAGGATACACTAGACCGCAAGCTGTAGCGTGATAGGTGAAGTGTGGCTGGCACTAAGTCACTGCTGTAATTATCCGCAATATTCCTGAGTACTCGTGTGCCTGCCACCCACTAATGGCGGATGCGCCAATCTCTAATCACATAGTCTCCAGTAAGATACACTAGACCGCAAGCTGTGGCGTGATAGGTGAAGTGTGGCTGGCACTAAGTCACTTTCCTCTAAGGTAGTAGTCAATTCTGGGCAGGTGCCCTTCTCACCAAACAGGCCCAACTTTTGGATTGTCTCCTCTGGCTTGTCCCGGTCACTCGATCTCCACGCTTCTGCTTCAGCTTCAGCTGCAGTCTCCAGGCCTCCGTCACTAACAGCATACAGTGATGGTGATGGACGACTCCAGTCTCTGCTGGACAATCACAGGACGCCGTGGACGATCCTCTGCTGGAAATCACTCAGGGCACTCACGTAATTTAGGCCCAGGCTTCTGGCCTAACACTCAGGAAGCAGGCCTCCGTGCCAGCTTCCTGCTTGGTTGAGAGCTGGATCCAGAGAGAGAGAAGATGGCCCCTCCCTTGGTTTACATAGTCTGCCCAGAAGGCTTTGCGGCGTTGCAATGCACCCTGGTATCACAGCTGTACTCTGGGTAATGTAGTCTGTCTTCTACTAAAAGTAACGGAGTCTTTACTCCTTGCTGCTATTTGTTCCAGGGTGCATTAAATTATAACATGTGCATTAGTTGCATTGCAACACTTATACCACCGGAGGGAGCTGGGTTCCTTCTTTCAAATGTCAAATGATAGTCTTTGTCTACCACTGCATATGAAACCCGCTACATGTCTTATGCTTATAAATGATCTGACTGCCAGTTACTGACCTGGCTTGTCTGACTCTGCTGATCTTCTACCTGCTGCCCAGCCAGTACCGGCTGCCTAACTACCTGTTGCCCGGCCAATGCCTGACAATCATCTACCTGCTGCCAGTGAATAACCTGTTGATTGACTACCTGCTTCCAACCAGTGCCTTCTGACCCACTGCCTGCTGCCCAGCAAGCTCCTGTGGAGCACCAACCTGCTGTCAGCTGTTTGAGCTGTTCTCCTATCTGTAGTCTGGTCTGATCCTGTGGACGTACAGACAACCTACCCGCATCAGCTAATAGAAGAATGATCAGGCATTCATGCCACTCTGTGCTCTTGTGCCTCCTGTCACTTTACCAGGAGCCATGAGCCGGAGGTGTAAGAGAGTCCTTCCTCATCATGTCAGGCTCCTCCATCAGGTACATGACATAGGGTTTTATTCCACTGAACACCAGTGATTGGGGGTGGAAGGAGAAGGGGGTCAGGGTTCCTTGGCTGCTCTCTCTAGATTTGTCTACCACTGGGATTCAGTGTTTCTTGGCTGCCCTCTCTAGATTTGTACATCACTGGGGGGGGGGGGGGGGACAGGGTTCCCTTTTTACTCTCTCTAGATATGTCCACCACTGGGGGTCAGAGCTCATTGGTAACCTTTTCTAGAAGTGCATCGCTGATCTTTATAATTTATGGGGAATGTACTAAAATTGAAACTCTACAGTGAGGCTCAGTGGAAGTTGAGAGAGACAGGTAAGTGGAATACAGCAAAAAAATGAGCGGCTAATGGATCTGCTAATCACTACAGTTGCAAGAATGAATTGGTTGCTCTTCTGACCCCAACCATGGTTACACAAATGATCAACCACCATCTGGCATCTGGTTCCTGAAACATTTGGGGAGGGGGAGGGTCACGTGACTTTCCATTACATACCATAGTGAGCTGTGATAGTAAAACCATAAAATATATATGTAGCCTTAACTTTTTTGTTGTTCTTGTTTTGGATTGTGTAGGGTATGATTGAAACTTGTCATGCTTTAATTACTGTGTCACCACTAAGGTAACTCACCAGTTTTTGCCACTTCCTATTGTGTTTCTGGGACAAGACGTGAAGGGAAACCTCCTTAAAGAGCCACAGAAAGCAAATATAACCTCTCAGGGGGGGTTCTAACCCTTCCCTCGTCTGTCCAAATTAATAAGGAAACAAAAAAGATTTACCTAGAGGCACACGTTAATTCAGTAAGTGATGGACCTCATGAACAAAGATGCCTGAACAAGAAGATATTCTTGCTGTCCATACCTATCAGATTTTCCTTTTCTTCTGTTATATTGAACTAGGAAAAGCTTTTGTCAAATAAGGGTAACAAGAATAGTGTATTCCTTCAGATACTTTTACATTTTGAGGCTGTGGTTGTCACTTACCCTGAGGTTCTACTACCTTATCCATTGTCAGTGTTAGTTTGAGCTCTGGCATATAAAGCAGAAAATTCATTAAGGTAAAAAACATTCCTCATAGTGCCCCAGCAGTGGTGTCAGTGGTAGAGATATCTTGACCCATCTCTGGTGTCAGTGGGAGGAATAGTGTCCCATCAATAGTTTCAGTGGGAGGAATAATGTCCCATCAGTGGTACCAATTGGAGGAATAGTGCCACAACATTGGTATCAGTGGGAGGATTAGTGCTCCATCAAGGGCGTCAGTGGGAAGAATAGAACCCCATCATTGGTGTCAGTGGAAGGAATAGTGTCCCATCAGTGGGAGGAATAGTGACCCATCATTGGTATCAGTGAAAGAAATAGTGCCCCAAGAGCCAGATAAAGGCAAGCAAAGGGTCGCATCTGGGCTGCAGTTTAGAGACCACTGCTCTAGGAAGACAAAAAATATATATATCCAACCTTGACTATTTTAATTGGTTTGGAAGACCATATTCTAGATGTACAAGTAATCAAAATCTGTATAAAAAATATCTCTATGGATGTGTTTTAAAATTAAAGCTGATAACAAATCACCTGTGATCAATTGTTGCATGTAAAACAATGTCTATATTTTGCCAAAGGAAGACTATGTGGCCAACAAAGTGTACACAGGAAAGATCTGACGGAAGTTATGTGTGAATAAGAGGAAGTAAAGTATAAGTCATCCTTGCAAATGATAATGAAATCTCTATAACATGTAATTTAATATTTAAGATAAGAATGGAAATTTCTTCTGAAGTTTATTTACATAAGAGATAAAAATAATGCTCATAAATTTTATTATTTTTAGAGATATACAGATATATATTGGAAAAATAATTTTGAATAAACAAAATAGTAGCGCTGTGTTCAGTGAATAAACAAATCTAAGCAGAAAAAATAAATAAATAAATATACACCCTGTGAAGGAAAAAAATGTACATATATCAAATATAAAAATAAAAATAATAAGTGTCCATAACGTTCATCCAATACTTGGAGAGCAAATGCAAAAAGGTGATAAATGAGTCCACAAGTGATTATAATATTTTCAAGTGTTTAAACTTCAGTGACAAATCAATCTTCATGTGATATCTTGAATGAAAACTTCCACCACACCATAAGTGCTCAGTGATTCCACACCCTAAGGACTTGCACTCACCAATAGGATATGCCTCGCACTCTCATGCTTGGTGTCACAGCTTAATTAACCCCCAGGGGTATCAAACAGATCCAAACGGTGTATTTAGCAAGCCAGATCACTCCACATGTAAAAATAAAATGTCTCCAATAGTGAAGTATATCAAACTCTTTATTAAAACAGCACAAGTAGCCTTCAAATATTGCACTCACATCTAATGGAACAGGTAAAAGCACTTCAGCAGTAAAACTTCCAAACGCCAGACAAGCTTGCGGTGGCAGCCGTGATGTATTGCGGTCTCTGCGAACCCGGAATTAAATCACAAATCTCACCCTCCACTGCGCTCGCTTGCCTCTCCACTTCACTCCAAAGCACTACAAACTCCTGCACACACGATAACCGATGCGGTCGTTAAGTGGCCGGTAGGATCAGAACGTTATGCAGCTTGAGCGATAGCCGTGTAGCCACTCCCAGACTAGTTTCGTCACGCTGGACTTCTTCCAATGGGATTAGCTACACGGTCTAGCTCCATCCCCTTTATACCCCGTCCGTCATTGAAGCTCAGACGTGTGTCTCATTGCACCTGTGTGAGTTCAGCGTCCCCATGACCGCAATACATCAGGCATGACCCCATTTGCAATAGGTATAGGGGACAAGTACTGACACAGTTTGTGGTTTAATTCCTCCACAACAACTGCACATTAAAACTTTGCAGCCTAACATTTAAACTAGATCTGCTATATAAAGCGACATATTTCCAATAGATCTCATGAAATATTAATCATAATAATTGCCTAATTTCTTTGGTATAATTATCCCAAAAACTAGTGCAATATCTAAAACCATATTTAAATGAATTATAAAACGTATAAAAATGCACATATATATGCATAAAAAATATTTACTTTGTCAAGATCTCCTAATATTGATAAATGGCAGAGAGAGATAGGTCAAGAAGATACACAAAATGAATTAAAGAACACCCATAAGTGCAAAACATGAAACATAAATGCACAATGGGTGAACTAAAATCCAGAGATTCTGATACTCAATTTTAAATTAAAATCTAAACTAAACTAAAATTCAAAAATTGCTAATGAAGCAGTTCAAGTCAAGCTCAATGTTTAACCCCCTCGGGTGAAGACTTTTCAGGAGAAATATCCATTTAGTTTCTCTCTGTGAGAGTTCTCTAATTCGATTCGAACCCCTCCATACTGGGAATGTGCAATCAATCCCACAAAACTGTAAGAGAGATGGGTCCTGACTATGCTTCTCCTTAAAGTGCAACGATACACTATGATGTCGGAAGCCCTTCCTAATGTTGGCCAGGTGCTCTGATATGTGTATTCTCAAGATCCGTTTGGTTCTTCCCACATAATACAACCCACATGGGCACCATAATAAGTAGACAACAAAGGATGAATTGCATGTAATAAATTGTTCAATTTAAAAAATCTCACCATCTATACTTGCAATACTGGTGGTACCTCTGTTGTCCACTTTTACTGTTCTACAGGAAATGCATTTGCGACACGAATAGAACCCCTTAAAGTCCCTATTTAAACTTTGTCGCTCAGGTGGATCCAGAATTTTCTGTACCACCCGATCACAAAAATTTGGTGCCCTCCTGTAGATAAATTTAGGTCGCTCCGATAAAATTTCACATAGATATCTATCCCCGCACAAGATATGCCAATATTTTCAAAAGATTTCCTCTATCTCCTTATATCGGTGATGAAAATCAGATATAAAGCCTAATTGATGTGATTTATTTGTGATTACATCCTCCTTCTTTTTCAAACACTGTTCCCTCGGTATTCGTGCTACCTTGGCTATAGTGTTACTAATTGTCTCTTCCTTATAACCTTTCTGTGGGAATTTATTCCCAAGAAGGTTAGCCTGCGTAAAATAGTCAGTAGATGATGTGCAGTTCCGGCGAATTCTCAGCATTTGTCCTTTCGGAATATTTCTAATCCATGCTGGATGGTGTCCACTCCCAATCGACAAATAGCTGTTTCTATCAGTAGGCTTAAAATAAGCCTTTGTACTGATCACAGCTTCAGATTTCATGATGGTTAAATCTAGGAAGTTTACTTCCTCCTCATTAATGACATGGTCCAAAACAATATTATTGGTATTATGGTTAAGATGTTTTATAAATGCCTCCACTGACTCCTTGGACTCCTCCCACACAAACAGGAGGTCATCAATGAATCTCCGGTAGAGTTTTAATTCCGGCCTATATTCATTGAAAACATGTCTGTCCTCCCCATTTTGCCATGAACAGGTTGGCGAGGCTAGGTGCAAACTTAGCTCCCATAGCCACGCCAACCTGCTGGGAGAAGAACTGGTCTTGGTACCAAAAGTAATTGTGGGCCATGCAGAAGTCCAGCACTTTTCCCAGGAAACACTTCTGCACATGCGGTACATCTTCTCATTTATATAACGCCCAATTGAGTGCCAATAAAGCATCATCATGCTGTATGATGGTATAGAGTGAACTTACATCCGCGGTCACTAGATAGGTCGTACAAGCTGATTTCAGCTCCACCTCATCAAGTAACCGCAGAAGATCACTCGTATCTTTAACATAAGCTTTAGTTGTTTTCACACTTGGTTGAAGGAACCGGTCAAGATATTCTCCAAGTCTCACAGTGATCGAGCCAGTACCATTCACAATAGGCCGTGCCGGAGGTTTCTCTATACTCTTGTGAATTTTTGGTAATGTATAGATCACCGGTATTCTACACGAGGTTGGATTAAGATACTGGTTTTCCTTCACATTAATCGCACCATTTCTAAAACCCCATTCAACCAACAAATTCAGTTGGTTCTTGTATGCCTCTGTTGGATCCAAAGGTAGTTTCTTATATGTTGTTTGATCGCTTAGAAGTTCCATTAACTGATTGTGGTAAAAGGATTTCTCCATCAACACCACCCCTCCCCCCTTATCCGCCAGCCGGATAATAATTCCCTTTCTGTCCTCCAGGGATTTTATTCCCTCTCGGATGTGTAACGGGAAGGCCCGGGGAACTCAGAATCGCGTAGAAAGTATGAGATACCCTTGTTGTTCATGTTAAACTAATGCAGTAGTAGATGTGTATAAAAGTTACAATATCTTCTTCAATAAAGAGAGTCTATCCTGGAAGAGACAGAGTATGTCTCGTTTCTTCTGGAAGGATTAATCTTATGGGAAGTGGTCGGCTGGCTGTGGAGAATCTACAGCGAATGTGTGTCCAGGAGAGGGGAGAGAGTTAAACGGCGTTAACCCCCTTTCGTATTTGGGGTGCCGTTACAGGATGTATTCAGGATTAATTCGTTTTTTTAGGGGGAGTTCCTCTATGTCCTTCAGCACCATATCTTTGAATACCTCAACAAAGTGATTGTTGGCATTTTGGCGGTTGAATACTGACTTATTACGCAGGCCACTATCAATATATGTTGAGACTTTCTCAGTTTTCTTGAATGTATCATGGGGTGACTCAAAAAGTAATTTTTCATATTTAATGTGCGGATAAACTTATGAGTGTCAATATATACATCAAATGTGTTCATTCTTTTCTTAGGTGCACACTTGAGTCCCAAGTTTAAAATATTTTTTTCACTCTTACTTAATTCAGCTTTACTGAGATTGTAAATTCCTGTTTTTAATTGGCCCTCCTTATTTTTCTGGGATTGTATTAGTTTCCCTGCCCTCATAAATTGTATTATTTTTAGAGATATACAGATATATATGTAGAATGTTTGGCTTTTATGTGATACTCTTTATTGGGCACATAATGATTTATAACCATTTTCAGAATTGCATAAAGCCCAAACATGGGACCTAAAGAGTCCCAAAAGCTTGTATCTTTAATAGTCAATAAAGGGTCACTTACACTCCAACCTTTCTGGATAACACTGTACAATACACTATTACTGTAAGCTCTCACGAGCAAGGCCCCCTGAACTCTCCTGGATTGGATAGTATTGTAACTGTACTGTCTCCCCCAATTTTGTAAAGAGCTGTGCAAACTGTTGCCACTACAGTGGAACCTTGGATTACGAGCATAATCCGTTCCAGGAGAATGTTTGTAATCCAAAGCACTCGCATATCAAAGCGAATTTCCCCATAGAAGTCAATGGGAACGGAGATAATTCGTTCCACATTGACTTCTATGGCATGCAATACCGCATGTGGCCAGAGGTGGGGGGCACCGGAGAGACTCGAAAATACTCGGAGACCGTTCGGCTGCACTTGGAAACCCTCGGAAAATCTCGTAAACACTTGGAAACTGAGTATTTCCGAGTATTTCCCAGTGTTTCTGAGTATTTCTGAACAGCTCCGAACAGCTCCAAACGTCACTGGCACCCCCCCACCTCTGGCCAAATGTGGTACTGCACACCGCAGAGGTTTGAATCCTGCTCGTTTTGCGAGACAAAAAAATAATTGCTCCACTGTATATAAAATAATAATATTATTGATAGAGATATACAGATAAATGTGATTAAAGCTAAAATCCAAGCAGATATAAAATGTATTATTTGATTAGCTATCTATTATTTTAAAATAATTACATGTATTATTACATGCAACTAGCATGTGTGTCTTGATTGAGGCTCCCTGATATTCAATGTACAGCAGCCAGTCAGAATGGAAAACAGAGGCAGCACTAGAAGCTAATCGAGCATTGCTGCATACACATGTGCTGACAGTGATCATGCTGACAGGAAGATAGACTGGAGTGATAATTTGTTGTCATTATGCTGCAGCAATTTTATTGTCCAAATAGCAGGGTGACAACACTGTATTCCTTAAAAGATATCTAAGCTCAAGAACAAACATTCAATACATCGCAGCTTAGATCTGGTTTCTGCATAAAGCCGGCCATACATGGATCAACGTTTGCCCGGTTTGGCAGGGAGCGGCCGAATTTCGATCCATGTATAGGCAGGCTGATTGTACTTAAGTCGATCCATCGATTTGGGTACAACCAGCCTGTCAGATTTTTCTATGTATGGTTATTGTCAGTGGCTATAGCCACTAGCAGTAACTATTATATTCTCCTGGCCGGGAATGCTCCCTGTATCATATATTGTCTGCTTTAGTTAAATTTTTCCGGCTAAAAACATGTTCAACAAGTACCAGAAAAAAAGCACAAATAGCAGGGAAATATTGCTGTACTAACATTGGATTGTTAGTACAGCGGCTCTGATCTGAGCTGTCAGTTTTTTTGCTTGGTATTTTGGATTTTTGTGTGCCCTTTGAAACAATAAAGTGGTGCAACTTATTGATTTGATTCTCAATATCCTACAAAGGTGGGCAGTGCATATTAAAGCCCCATACACACGATCAGAATATCGTATAAAAAATACCACTGTCTAAGCGATCGTAACATAATCTGATTGTTATTGCACAGCTTTCGCCCGTACAAGAATTTTCGTACTTTAACCACTTCCATACTGGGCACTTATACAGCTTCCTGCCCAGACCAATTTTCAGCTTTCGGCGCTGTTGCACTTTGAATGACAATTGCGCGGTTGTGCTACACTGTACCCAAACAAAATTTTTATCATTTTGTTCCCACACATAGAGATTTCTTTTGGTGGTATTTGATTACCTCTGAGATTTTTATTTTCTGCTAAAATAATTTAAAAAAGACCGAAAATGTAGAAAAAAAATACATATTTTTTTTGTTTCAGTTACAAAACTTTGTAAATAAGTACGTTTTTCTCCTTCACTGATGGGCACTGATGGGGCTGCACTGACGGGCACTGATAAGGCGGCACTGATGGGCACCGATGAGGCGGCGCGGATGGGCACCGATAGGCGGCGCGGATGGGCACAGATAGGCGGCACGGATGGGCACAGATAGGCGGCACAGATGGGCAAAGATAGGCGGCACGGATGGGCACAGATGGGCACAGATAAGCAGCACGGATGGGCACAGATAGGCGGCACAGATGGGCACCGATAGGCGACACGGATGGGCACTGATAGATGGCATGGATGGGCACTGATAGGTGGCATGGATGGGCACTGATAGGTGGCACTGTAATGTGTTAATGGATGCCAATCAGTGCCAAACAATAATGCCTGCCAATCAGTGATGACCATTGTGGGCACTGATTGGCATCCATTAGGGGCACTGATTGGCATCCCTGGTGGTCTAGGGAGGCATACCTGGTAATGGACATCCCTGGTGGTCCAGTGGCATCCCTGGTGGTCCAGAGTGGGCATCCTCGGGGGGGGGGGCTGTGCTGATAATTGATCAGAACAAACCGCCCCTGTCAGAGGAGCAGCCGATCGGCTCTCCTCTACTCGCGTCTGACAGACGCGAGTGAGGAAAAGCCGATTACCGGCTTTTCCTGTTTACATGTGATCAGCCGTGATTGGACACGGCTGATCACGTGGTAAAGAGTCTCTGTCGGAGACTCTTTACCTAGATCGGTGTTGTGGGGTGTCAGACTGACACCCTGCAACAACGATCGCCGCGCCTGGGGCATATGACGTCCAGTCAGGATTTTAAAACCACTTTGCCGCCGTCAATCCGCTATAGGGCGGGCGGCAAGTGGTTAATAACCTATTCGTTTTCGATATGGTGATTACCATCTCATCGTGTGTACCAGGCTTAAGTATGAATGTTCTGTGAGCAGAGTAATCTTACAATACTTTACAATAATTTTTAAAAGGAGTGAACATTTTAAAACAACAAAAAATGTCTTTATGTGAAAGATCTAAAACACAATTTAAACATTTGCCTCTATTTAAAATTAAGCACACCTTGTCAAAAAGTTAAATATTTTACACTTATGTAAACTTGCAGTGCAATCTATTTCTCGAAATAGGGATACAATTAAATTCAAAAGTTAGGGGGGCCCTGCTCCTGGGAGCTTACAATCTACTACTAGACCTTTCTGCAGCCATTGTTACTGTTGACTATCCACTCCTCTTTAGAAAACTTGACTCTCTTAGCCTTCAAGACTCTGCTCTGTTCTGGTTCTCCTCCTACCTATCACAGAACTCCTTCAGTGTTACCTATAACCAGGGCTGGTGCAAGGATTTTTGACACCCTAGGCGAAACCTAATTTTGCCGCCCCCTGTCTCCACCCCTTTTGCCCTGTCCATGTATACCCCACCTTTTTAATGAAGTACCCATCAAATGCAGCCCACCAGCGCCCATCAAATGCAGCCTCACCAGCGCCCATAAAATGCAGCCTCCCCAGCGCCCATCAATGCAGCCTCCCCAGCGCCCATCAATGCAGCCTCCCCAGCGCCCATTAATGCAGCCTCACCAGCGCCCATTAATGCAGCCTCACCAGCGCCCATTAATGCAGCCTCACCAGCGCCGATCAATGCAGCCTCACCAGCGCCCATTAATGCAGCCTCACCAGCGCCCATTAATGCAGCCTCACCAGTGCCCATCAATGCAGCCTCCCCAGTGCCCATTAATGCAGCCTCACCAGCGCCCATCAATGCAGCCTCACCAGCTTGCTTGCTTCCATTCATTCGGGAGCCGGGATATAGACACAGTCCTCTGCTGCCGCTGCCCTTCTGACACTATGTGTGAACGGAGCAGCGACTGCCTGCTGATGTTGAGACTTGGTTGCTTTCTGCAGAGAGAAGAGAGTAGGAACACCAGTGGCTGGGCGCCCTAGGCAACAGTGCGCCCTAGGCGGCTGCCTAGTTTGCCTAGTGGTAGCACAAGCCCTGCCTATAACTCTATCTCCTCCTCTCAACTTCCTCTTTCTGTAGGGGTCCCCTAAGGTTCTGCTCTCGGACCCCTCCCCTTCTCATCTACACCTATTCTCTTTACTTTATAAACTCCCAATACCATCTCTATGCCGATGACACCCAAATCTATCTCTCTACTCCTCACCTCACCCCTTCAGTCTCCTCTCGCATTACTAACTTGTTAACTGACATATCAGCATGGATGTCGCACCACTAGCTCAAACTCAATCTTTCTAAAACTGAGCTCATAATATTCTCTCCTTCCCGTGCCCCCCTCCCCTGACATCTCCATCAAGATCAATAATACAACTGTCAGTCCCACCCCTCATGCCAGGGTGCTAGGTGTAATCCTGTCCTTTCTGCCCAAATCCAATCATTGTCAAAAGCTTGTGTAGCGGTTGGTTGCTACTAGTTACTAAGATCCACACATATTCACCCTGCGGCCAGACTTCCATACATCACTCTCCAGTAGACAATGAACAGTCATTTGCGTTGTTTTGTTTTTGTTTATTTGTGGGATATAACTTGGTTGGGGAAAGGGTATGGGATGCCCAATAGAACAGATTACATTTGCCATGTTATAGCGGTTGCACTTTAAACTGGAAATGGTAATTGTGACTCTGCTGATTGACTTGAAGAATTGCTAAAGTGGTTGTGCTTTGCATATTCTGAATAGAGCACTTAGAAAAATTATGGACTCTAACCTTGACAGGCTTTGACTTTACACTTGTCCTCTGCACAACTCCTGCAGAATGTTACTCCCAGGACTCTTCTCCTCCTGCACAAACTTCCCTGTCACAGCGTTAGTCTTTCCGCCCCATCATCTTGAACTGTACCAGGCATCACTCTGAATAATCCCTGGCTGTTGCTGAACTTGCTGAATTCTGATAGGCCAGGGGCCTGCAGCACCCCTATTTAATGGCCTAGTTACTTAGCAGAAATAAACGGTAGATGGACTACTGATCCCAGTTAGTCCGACTTGCAAATCATGTGCCCTCAGGCCACAGCGACTTGTCACAAAACCCCACAGTCTTTCCTCTGGCCTTGCACCCAGCTCCCCTAGCATGTCTCTTCCAGATATCCATTGTGCCTTACTCGACGAACTTCTCCTGCCCTGAGTCCTTCTTGAAGAATTTACCCGGACCGTGCGTACCAACTGCTTCTCCAGCTTCTGTTCCGGGACACCTCTCCATGACCGTGTAAGGAGAGGCTCCCTCCCAGCTCCCGAGCTCCTCCGCTGAGGCCTGCACCCCCCCAGATGGGGGTATGCCTCCTGCTGTAGTCTAACACTCCTGTAGCGGGGTGGTAAATTTAGGGGAAGTGCTTGGATGGTAATTGTACCCAAACACCCTAATTGTTAGAGCTGTCGCAACCATTTTTGTCCACAGGGGGAGTGTTGGTGTGCAGTTCCCTGTGGCCTACAGGTGGCGCTGCCATGGTGGGCTAGGGTTGAACCGCTGATGCAGTGCTGTGCCTTGTGTTCCCTCTCTCAGCAGCTGTACAGTGGGGCGGGGAACCTGCTGTGCATGCTGGGAGGAGATATTAAAGGGGCAGACGCCTCCTGTTAGGGGGGTTGGTCCACGCCCAGGCACCTTCAGCCTGGGGGTGAGGGAGGTCCGTGCCCAGGTGCCCTTGGCCTGGGTGCGCTGTGTTCCTGTTCCGTCTTGGGCACCTTCAGCCCGAGGCGAGGTACTATCCTGCTGTCCCTGTCCGCTCGGGGAAATGGAGTTCCAGGGGTTGCAGTGAAGGCCTGGAGCCCAGCACCTTCGGCTGGGGTCCATCAGGGATCGAGGAGTCTCGGGTGCCTCCTCGTGTAGGGGACCCATGTCCCCAGGAAAGGAGGACCAGTCTGAAGGACCGATGCAGAGTCACGGTGAAGGAATGGTCTGTTGACTCCCTGCGAGGGATGTCTTCTCCCTAATAGGGGCCTAGTCCTAAAGAAGGAGACCAAGTTCACCAGGTCCGTGATAGGGGCCTTATTCACCAGGTCTGTGGCAGAGACTAATTCACTAGGTCAGTGGCAGTGGCCTTATTCACCAGGTCTGTGGCAGAGACCAACCTCATGGTCAGTGGCAGAGACTGTGCGCCTAGTATACTGCTTGAGAATCTGAGTAGTAAAGATTGAGCTACGTTTGTGCTTGGACCTCCTCCACACCTTGGGCTGTCCTGTTTCCTTGCTCCAACCTTTTTCCTATCCAAAAGACTGTTTATTGCAAAGTGAGAATAAATCTTGAGTTGGAGTTTCAGCTGGTGTGGACATTCATGTTACTGGGGAAGTCAAGGACTTGCCTCTACTCACGGTAGAGGTGAGAATCATTCTCAGGAGGATTTTGGTCCTGGCTGTAGACAAGACCCAACAACAACACCGCTCGACCTTTTTACACAGGAGGGTACAGGCTGGTAGTGCGGTGCGCCTTTCTCCCCCCTGCGAGGAGCCAAGTTAAATGCAGGCTGGGGGAAAGGTGGGTGCGCTACACTCCATTCTTCAGTTCACCCAGCCGACAACTCCCCTCCAGTGGGCTGAACCTGAGTTTATGTAGGAGGCCTGCCCCCTGCCAATCCTAATTGGGGATTGGTCAGGGCTCCTCACATAAACTCCATGTCACTCCAATTCCCAGCCCTGCCCCTCTTCCAGAACATTCTCCCTGGAAGCAGGGGAGGCGCCCAAGAACTGAATGACAGGTAGTCACACCCACTGCTACACTAACCACTCTCTGCTCCCCAGATCAAAACAAGCGGGCCTAGCATGCAGCATAGGCCTGCCTAAATTTACCTGCCTGGCAGCTATCACCCAAACACCTTACCTCTAGCACCTACCTATGGTAGAGGACACTACACTTGTAGACTTCACCTCCGTAACATCTCCAAAATACGCCCTTATTTTACAGTTGAAACCATTAAGCAACTTATTTACTCATTATCTCTCACCTTGATTATTGTAACTTCCTCCTCATAGAACTATCTCTTTGCAGGCTATCCCCTCTTCAGTCTTATCAACCACTCAGTGTCCACCACCCCTCTCTGCCAGTTCCTTCACTGACTTTCCATTACCCAACGAATAAAATTCAAAATACTAACAATAACATAGAAAGCCATTCACAACTCTGCCCCGAGCTACATCACCAATCTTGTTTCCAAATTTTACCGAAAATGTCCTCTCCACTCCTCCCAAGACCTCCTGCTCTCTGGCTTCCTTGTCTCCTCCTCCCATGATCATCAATTCTCCAGACTCTCCTACTCTGTCCACTTTTAGGCGATCCCTGAAAAGTCATCTCCTCAGAGAAGCCTACCTGCCTTCAGTTAACAAATTAATCTTTTATTTCTGCCATCAGTTCATCTCTTACAGTTTTTACCTTTTTGTTCCACTTGCTACTCCCTATTAGATTTTTTGCATCTACTGTATTGTCAAAGATTTTGTATTTTTATGTTATAGAAAAAAAAAAATTCAATTCTTTATTTTTTTGCAACTTTTAATAAATAAAAAGTAAAAAAACATTAAATTGACCAGTTCTCTAATGCTGTGTGTTTTGACATAAGAAAATAGGTCTGTAAGTAAAAATATAATGCATTTAGGTTTAGTTAAGGTGAATATATACTGCAAGAAATATAACAGCATTATTACAAAACACTGTAGGACCTGATTTTGCAAAATTCCTGTTGATATAGTAACAGCCTCCCAGAATCTGCATAAAAACTCCAAGACTCTTAAGATCAGCCGGAGCTGAATGTACTAGTCGGCAACAGATGGTCTGCTTTGACTAGGCTGTCTGCAAAGCTCTAGCCTAGGATTCAGAAGACACCTTCTGGATAGTGATGAGCCGAACACCCCCGGGTTCGGTTCGCACCAAAACCCGCGAACGGACCGAAAGTTCGCACGAACATTAGAACCCTATTAAATACAATGGATGCGAACGTTCGGATTCTAAAGTGCTAATTATAACGACTATTATCCATGTTATTGTCCGAAACAGAGTTTGGGAACCCGGCTTCTGCACCAGGGGACATGTATCAATGCAAAAAGCAGTTTTAAAAACGGACGTTTTCCGGGAGCAGTCATTTTAATGATGCATAAAGTGAAAAAAAAAGTCAAATATTCCTTTAAATATTGTACCTGGGGGGTGTCTAAAGTATGCCTGTGAAGTGCCACGTGTTTCCCGTGTTTAGAACTGTCCCTGCACAAAATAACATTTCTAAAGGGAAAAAAGTCATTTAAAACTGCTTGCGGCTTTAATGCAATGTCTGGTCCCGGTAATATGGATGAAAATCTTTAGGAAAAATGGCATAGCTACCCCATCAACCCCCCTACCCCAGCCCATTACCAGCCCCTTTGGGTCTTGTATGGATATTAAGGGGAACCCCGCACACAAAATAAAAAAGGACCTATATACTCTGAACAGCCGTATACAGGCGGTGCATACAAGACAGGGACTGTAGGTTTGTTCTTATGTAGAATCTGTTTGTAATTTTGAACAGCTGCATTGTTTAAGTGGAGCTCCATGGCAAATTCCTTTTTTTTAGCTTTTTGTAAAACATAGGGAACGGTTATCACCCCTGTCACATTTTTTTTGCTGTCTGTGCCCCTGTTCAGAACATTTCACCTCACTTTGCGTCCCAATGACAACTGTTTTTGAAATGTGGTGTTTTTATTGAAACAAGGATTGGTGATAAAGCATCAGTAGAGAGGAGACACCTTTCTCCCATAATAATTCTTAAAGGAGAGAATTTTCCTTCCAAGGGGTAGATTTCCTCTCACTTCCTGTTGTCTTCTTCCGTTTGCAAGTAGTAGTAGTTTGTAAGTTGGATGTTTGAAAGTAGGGATCTTCCGTATATACTCTGCAGAAATTGGCCCCTTAGGTGTTGGTGTTGGCACAACACTGAAAGCACTCACAGTTATTCTTGGTGGGTGCTGGAACGCCCTGCTGTCAAGTATAATATCAGGAATTGTAATAACATATAATTGTTGATCAGTGGTAGTAAAAATTGGGCCTTTGATGGTGGTGCTGGTGCCACAACACTGTAAGGCCTGACAGTTACTCTTGGTGGGCGCAGCAATGGTCCCTGCTGTGAATTATTAGATCAATAATTATAATTGCATGCCCCTGTTGAACAGGGGCTGAAAAATTGGGCCTTTGGTGGTGGTGGTGGTGGTGATGGTGGTGCTGGTGCCACAACACTGTAAGGCCTGACAGTTACTCTTGGTGGGCGCAGCAATGCTCCCTGCTGTGAATTATTAGATCAATAATTATAATTGCATGCCCCTGTTGAACAGGGGCTGAAAAATTGGGCCTTTGGTGGTGGTGGTGGTGGTGATGGTGGTGCTGGTGCCACAACACTGTAAGGCCTGACAGTTACTCTTGGTGGGCGCAGCAATGGGCCCTGCTGTGAATTATTATATCAATAATTATAATTGCATGCCCCTGTTGAACAGGGGCTTAAAAATTGGGCCTTTGGTGGTGGTGGTGATGGTGGTGCTGGTGCCACAACACTGTAAGGCCTGACAGTTACTCTTGGTGGGCGCAGCAATGGGCCCTGCTGTGAATTATTAGATCAATAATTATAATTGCATGCCCCTGTTGAACAGGGGCTGAAAAATTGGGCCTTAGGCACTGGTGGCACAACACTGCAACCCCTCACAGATACTCTACTTGGAGCACAGCAATGAGGCCTGTTGCAAAGTATTGCATCAAAAATTTTAATTACACACCCCTGTTAAACAGGGGCTGAAAAATTGGGCCTTAGCCACTGGTGGCGTCACCCATAAACCAAAATGATCTTCCAAGCTATCATCGTTAATCGTATCATTGAGGAGGAGGAGGAGGATAGCCAGTCAACATAACAGCACAGGCACTCAGCATCAGCATCAGTCTTGAAGGGATGTGACATTTTAAAATCAATTAGTCTGTTATATCAGCATCTGGTGTGTGGTAGCTGGTGGTGATCCAAGACTGGTTCATCTTGATGAAAGTCAGTCGATCAACCGAGACGGTGGACAGGCGCACCCTGTGATCCGTGACAAATCCTCCAGCAGCACTGAATGTGCGTTCTGAAAGAACGCTGGATGCAGGACAGGCCAGTAGCTCAATTGCATACTGTGCAAGCTCTGGCCAGTGATCCATCCTCAAGACCCAGTAAGCCAGAGGATTTTCGGTGGGGAAGGTGTCCAAGTCTGACCTTGCCCCTAGGTATTCCTGGACCATGTATATCAGACGCTGGCGATGGTTGCTGGAACCGATCATACTTTGGGGCTGCGGACTAAAGAATTGTCTGAACGCATCGGTCAGACGGCCACCTTCCCCACGGCTCCTTCTTTGACTGCCCGAAGCCTCAGCAACTCGTTGTCCAGGACCAGGAGTTTGTAACCTCCCAGTCTCTGGGAACGCGTTGCACAGACCTTTCTGCAAGGCCTCCCGGAGTTGTCTCATCCTCTGCTCCCTCTGCGACGGTAACATAAGGTCCGCAACCTTACCCTTGTACCGTGGATCAAGGAGAGTGGCCAGCCAGTAATGGTCCCTCTCCTTGATCCGAAGAATACGAGGATCCTTCCGCAGACTTTGCAGGATCAGGGAGGCCATGCAGCGTAGGTTAGCTGAGGCATTCAGTCCGGAGGCCTCTGGGTCACTAAGGACGACATGATCCGCAGCCACCTCCTCCCAGCCACGTACAAGTCCACTGGTTTCTTGGGACTGTAAATCATCCCTAAAAGACTGCTGCTGATGATGTTGAGTGTCAGCCTCCACCTCCATGCTGACACAATCCTCCTCCTCCTCCTCCTCCTCCTCCTCTTCCTGTGCGATGGGTGGGACAGAAGGAACACTGTCTGGGTAAAGGGGGCCTTGAGAGGCAAGGAAGTCCTCCTCTTCCTGCCTCTGTTCTGCCTCAAGTGCCCTGTCCATTATTCTACGCAGCGTGTGCTCCAACAGGGGGACAAGAGGTACAGTGTCACTGATGCATGCACTGTCACTGCTCAACATCCTCGTGGCCTCCTCAAAAGGTGCCAGGACAGTGCATGCATCCCTGATCATGCCCCACTGGCGTGGTGAAAAAAACCCGAGCTCCCCTGACCCTGTCCTGGTGCCGTAGTCGCACAGGTACTCATTGATGGCCCTCTCCTGCGTGTGCAGCCGCTGCAGCATGGCCAATGTTGAGTTCCACCTGGTGGGCATGTCACATATAAGGCGGTTCTTGGGCAGGTTCAACTCCTTTTGAAGCTCAGCCAGGCGAGCACTGGCATTATAAGATCTGCGGAAATGCACACAGACTTTCCTGGCCTGCCTCAGGACATCCTGTAAGCCCGGGTACCTGCCCAAGAACCGCTGTACCACCAGGTTAAGGACGTGAGCCATACAGGGCACATAGGTCAGTTGTCCCTGTCGGAGGGCGGAGAGGAGGTTGGTGCCATTGTCGCAAACCACCATTCCTGGCTTAAGCTGGCGTGGCGTCAACCACCTCTCGGCCTGCCCCTGCAGAGCAGACAGGACCTCTGCCCCAGTGTGGCTCCTGTCCCCCAAACACACCAGCGCAAGCACGGCATGGCATCTTTTTGCCTGCGTACTTGCGTAGCCCCTTGAACGCCTACGGAGCACCGCTGGTTCCGAGGACAAACCACAGGAAGAGGCCATGGAGGAAGAAGAAGAGGAGGGGGTGGAGGAGAGAGGTGTGTCACAACCAGTAGTAGCATTTTGGAGGCGTGGCGGTGGAACAACCTCCAACACTACTGCACCTTGTCCTGCATCCTTCCCAGCTGCCAAAAGAGTGACCCAATGGGCCGTGAAAGAAAGGTAACGTCCCTGTCCATGCCTGCTGGACCATGAGTCAGCGGTAATATGCACCTTACCGCTGACCGCCCTGTCCAGCGAGGCCAAGACATTGCCTTCCACATGCCGGTAGAGAGCCGGAATAGCCTTCCGTGCGAAAAAGTGTCGTTTGGGAACCTGCCACTGAGGAACCGCACATTGCACAAACTCACGGAAGGGGGCCGAGTCTACCAACTGAAAAGGCAGCAGTTGAAGCGCTAGCAATTTAGCCAAGCTAGCATTCAACCGCTGGGCATGTGGATGGCTGGGAGTGAACTTCTTTCGACCGTCCAGCAGCTGGGGCAGGGAAATTTGCCTGCTAGAATCGGACGTTGGTGTACTGCTAGCAGAGTGCCCGCAAGTACTTGCCTGTGACACACCTAATTCTACACCTTCATTCCTCTCAGAGCAGGTTTCAGAGAGGAGTGAAGGTATAGTGGGGTTGGAGATCCCAGCTGATGCGGTGCAAGAAGAGGTCAGCTTTGTTCTTTGGTGTGGGTCTTTAAGGTAGGCTTGCCAACGAGCTGCATGGCAGGTCAACATATGTCTGATCAAGCATGTGGTGCCCAAGCGGCTGATGTTTTGGCCACGCGATATACGCTTGAGACATATGTTGCAAACAGCAGCTGTGCGATCTGATGCACTCGCCTCAAAAAAGGCCCACACCAAAGAACTTTTTGAATGACGGGCAGAGGCAGCGCCCTGCACAGGCGGAGCTCTGCAGTGTGATTCCGTCGGTGTGCTGCCCATACGCTGGCCACTCAAGGGCATCCTGCCTCGTTGGAGATGTGCCTCCTCCTCATCCTCCTCCTCTCTCCTATTAGGCACCCACGTGGAGTCAGTGACCTCATCATCCCCTCCCTCCTCATCACTGGAGCCAATCTGGCAGTATGCTGCAGCTGCTGGAGCATGACTGCCAGATTGGTGTCCTTCTTGAGCATCCCCTCTCTCTGCTCTCACGCTGCTGCCTTCCTCTAGCTGGGTATCATCATCAGATCCTTCCAAACGCTGGGCATCCTCCTGGAGCATGTACCCAACACTGTGCTCAAACAGTTCGGGGGACTCCTCAGGAGGAGGGCATGGTGGGTCTAGGGAAGGATTGACTAATGAAGATAATGATACCAGAGAAGAGGACGCTTTGGCAGCTGCTTTGCCAGTACCCTGAGCCTGGGTGAGAGAGGATGAGGAGGATGAGGTGGGCTTGGTCATCCACTCTACCAAGTCTTCGGCATGATGTGGCTCAACATGTCCAGCTGCCGAAAACAAGGACAAGCGTGTCCCATGGCCATGTGCTGATGACAATGCACCGCGTACACGACCAGCACTGTTGCCCCCAGACACAGAGCCTGCTTGCCCTCTTTTTTTGCCTCCTGACTGTCTGCCTCTCCTTGGTTGCCTTCCAGACATTTTAATGGATGGCCTGCAGGGAGATGGGAAAAACAGCAATAAGATCTACCTTCAGGTGTATATTGTGCAGGAGGCTTAGCAACAATGACACTGACACTGTCCCCTGCCTATCCTTCTCTGTCCCTAAACACAAGGATTGAAAATATGGTTCAGCAAAAAAGTTTTAGAACAGAATAGCACACTGACACTTTCCCTCACTGTCCTACTCTGTCCCTCCCTACAAACAAGATTTAGCACAGAATAGCACACTGATAATTTCTACGAGTGTCCTTCTCTGTCCCTCAACTCAAGGATTGAAAATATGGAACAGCAAAATTGGTTTAGAACAGAATAGCACACTGTCAGTTTCGCTCACTGTACCTCTCTGTCCCTCAACTCAAGGATTGAAAATATGGAACAGCAAAATTGGTTTAGAACAGAATAGCACACTGTCAGTTTCACTCACTGTACCTCTCTGTCCCTCAACTCAAGGATTGAAAATATGGAACAGCAAAATTGGTTTAGACCAGAATAGCACACTGTCAGTTTCACTCACTGTACCTCTCTGTCCCTCAACTCAAGGATTGAAAATATGGAACAGCAAAATTGGTTTAGAACAGAATAGCACACTGTCAGTTTCACTCACTGTACCTCTCTATCCCTCAACTCAAGGATTGAAAATATGGAACAGCAAAATTGGTTTAGAACAGAATAGCACACTGTCAGTTTCACTCACTGTACCTCTCTGTCCCTCAACTCAAGGATTGAAAATATGGAACAGCAAAATTGGTTTAGAACAGAATAGCACACTGTCAGTTTCACTCACTGTACCTCTCTGTCCCTCAACTCAAGGATTGGAAATATGGAACAGCAAAATTGGTTTAGAACAGAATAGCACACTGTCAGTTTCACTCACTGTACCTCTCTGTCCCTCAACTCAAGGATTGAAAATATGGAACAGCAAAATTGGTTTAGAACAGAATAGCACACTGTCAGTTTCGCTCACTGTACCTCTCTGTCCCTCAACTCAAGGATTGAAAATATGGAACAGCAAAATTGGTTTAGAACAGAATAGCACACTGTCAGTTTCACTCACTGTACCTCTCTGTCCCTCAACTCAAGGATTGAAAATATGGAACAGCAAAATTGGTTTAGAACAGAATAGCACACTGTCAGTTTCACTCACTGTACCTCTCTGTCCCTCAACTCAAGGATTGAAAATATGGAACAGCAAAATTGGTTTAGAACAGAATAGCACACTGTCAGTTTCACTCACTGTACCTCTCTGTCCCTCAACTCAAGGATTGAAAATATGGAACAGCAAAATTGGTTTAGAACAGAATAGCACACTGTCAGTTTCACTCACTGTACCTCTCTGTCCCTCAACTCAAGGATTGAAAATATGGAACAGCAAAATTGGTTTAGAACAGAATAGCACACTGTCAGTTTCACTCACTGTACCTCTCTGTCCCTCAACTCAAGGATTGAAAATATGGAACAGCAAAATTGGTTTAGAACAGAATAGCACACTGTCAGTTTCACTCACTGTACCTCTCTGTCCCTCAACTCAAGGATTGAAAATATGGTTCAGCAAAATAGTTTTAAAACAGAATAGCACACTGACACTTTCCCTCACTGTCCTACTCTGTCCCTCCCTACAAACAAGATTTAGCACAGAATAGCACACTGATAATTTCTACGAGTGTCCTTCTCTGTCCCTCAACTCAAGGATTGAAAATATGGAACAGCAAAATTGGTTTAGAACAGAATAGCACACTGTCAGTTTCACTCACTGTACCTCTCTGTCCCTCAACTCAAGGATTGAAAATATGGAACAGCAAAATTGGTTTAGAACAGAATAGCACACTGTCAGTTTCACTCACTGTACCTCTCTGTCCCTCAACTCAAGGATTGAAAATATGGAACAGCAAAATTGGTTTAGAACAGAATAGCACACTGTCAGTTTCACTCACTGTACCTCTCTGTCCCTCAACTCAAGGATTGAAAATATGGAACAGCAAAATTGGTTTAGAACAGAATAGCACACTGTCAGTTTCACTCACTGTACCTCTCTGTCCCTCAACTCAAGGATTGAAAATATGGAACAGCAAAATTGGTTTAGAACAGAATAGCACACTGTCAGTTTCACTCACTGTACCTCTCTGTCCCTCAACTCAAGGATTGAAAATATGGAACAGCAAAATTGGTTTAGAACAGAATAGCACACTGTCAGTTTCACTCACTGTACCTCTCTGTCCCTCAACTCAAGGATTGAAAATATGGAACAGCAAAATTGGTTTAGAACAGAATAGCACACTGTCAGTTTCACTCACTGTACCTCTCTGTCCCTCAACTCAAGGATTGAAAATATGGAACAGCAAAATTGGTTTAGAACAGAATAGCACACTGTCAGTTTCACTCACTGTACCTCTCTGTCCCTCAACTCAAGGATTGAAAATATGGAACAGCAAAATTGGTTTAGAACAGAATAGCACACTGTCAGTTTCACTCACTGTACCTCTCTGTCCCTCAACTCAAGGATTGAAAATATGGAACAGCAAAATTGGTTTAGAACAGAATAGCACACTGTCAGTTTCACTCACTGTACCTCTCTGTCCCTCAACTCAAGGATTGAAAATATGGAACAGCAAAATTGGTTTAGAACAGAATAGCACACTGTCAGTTTCACTCACTGTACCTCTCTGTCCCTCAACTCAAGGATTGAAAATATGGAACAGCAAAATTGGTTTAGAACAGAATAGCACACTGTCAGTTTCACTCACTGTACCTCTCTGTCCCTCAACTCAAGGATTGAAAATATGGAACAGCAAAATTGGTTTAGAACAGAATAGCACACTGTCAGTTTCACTCACTGTACCTCTCTGTCCCTCAACTCAAGGATTGAAAATATGGAACAGCAAAATTGGTTTAGAACAGAATAGCACACTGTCAGTTTCACTCACTGTACCTCTCTGTCCCTCAACTCAAGGATTGAAAATATGGTTCAGCAAAATAGTTTTAGAACAGAATAGCACACTGACACTTTCCCTCACTGTACCTCTCTGTCCCTAAACTCAAGGATTGAAAATATGGTTCAGGAAAATAGTTTTAGAACAGAATAGCACACTGACACTTTCCCTCACTGTACCTCTCTGTCCCTACAAACAAGGATTAGCACAGAATAGCACACTGTCACTGACACTCTCCCTACCTATCCTTATCTGTCCCTAAACACAAGGAATCCAGGAATAGTAAAGGAAAAATAATGACACTGTCCCTGTCTATGCTTCTCTTTCCCTGCTCCGGAACACACTACACAAGGCCGCCGCGCTGGCGGCCTTTTATAGTCTGGGGCGTGTACTAAACCCCATTAGCAATAATTGGCCACAGGCATCCTGCCTGTGGCCAATCATTGCTCTCCTCGCTGCCAGCGCTGTGATTGGCCAAGCATGCGGGGTCACAGTGCATGCTTGGCCAATCACAGCGCCTGGATGACACTGCGATGGCGTAGTGCATTGTGGGCCGTTCGCGTCACTCGAATTTGGCGCGAACGGCCCAAATCGTTCGATCTTCGTCGAACGATCGAACAGCCGATGTTCGAGTCGAACGTATGTTCGACTCGAACACGAAGCTCATCCCTACTTCTGGATATCAGTGCCCTCTCTGACATGGGACTGGCTATGTTCACTAGTGATGAGCCGAACACCCCCGGGTTCGGTTCGCACCAGAACCAGCGAACGGACCGAAAGTTCCCACGAACATTAGAACCCTATTAAATACAATGGATGCGAACGTTCGGATTCTAAAGTGCTAATTATAACGACTATTATCCATGTTATTGTCCTAAACAGAGTTTGGGAACCCGGGTTCTGCACCAGGGGACATGTATCAATGCAAAAAGAAGTTTTAAAAACGGACGTTTTCCGGGAGCAGTCATTTTAATGATGCATAAAGTGAAAAAAAAAAGTCAAATATTCCTTTAAATATTGTACCTGGGGGGTGTCTAAAGTATGCCTGTGAAGTGCCACGTGTTTCCCGTGTTTAGAACTGTCCCTGCACAAAATTACATTTCTAAAGGGAAAAAAAGCCATTTAAAACTGCTTGCGGCTTTAATGTAATGTCTGGTTCCGGTAATATGGATGAAAATCTTTAAGAAAAATGGCATAGCTACCCCATCACCCCCCCCCCCCCCTACCCCAGCTCATTACCAGCCCCTTTGGGTCTTGTATGGATATTAAGGGGAACCCCGCACACAAAATAAAAAAGGCCCTATATACTCTGAACAGCCGTATACAGGCGGTGCATACAAGACAGGGACTGTAGGTTTGTTCTTATGTTGAATCCGTTTGTAATTTTGAACAGCTACATTGTTTAAGTGTAGCTCCAGCCCAAATACCTATTTTTAAGCTTTTTGGAAAACATAGGGAAGGGTTATCACCCCTGTAACATTTGTTTTGCTGTCTGTGCCCCTGTTCAGAACATTTCACCTCACTTTGCGTCCCAATGACAACTGATTTTGAAATGTGGTGTTTTTACTGAAACAAGGATTGGTGATAAAGCATCAGTAGAGAGGAGACACCTTTCTCCCATATTAATTCTTACAGGAGAGAATTTTCCTTCCAAGGGGTAGATTTCCTCTCACTTCCTGTTGTCTTCTTCCGTTTGCAAGTAGTAGTCGTTTGTAAGTTGGATGTTTGAAAGTAGGGACCTGCCGTATATACTCTGCAGAAATTGGCCCCTTAGGTGTTGGTGTTGGCACAACACTGTAAGCACTCACAGTTACTCTTGGTGGGTGCTGGAACGCCCTGCTGTCAACTATTATATCAGGAATTGTAATAACATATAATTGTTGAACAGTGGTAGTAAAAATTGGGCCTTTGATGGTGGTGCTGGTGCCACAACACTGTAAGGCCTGACAGTTACTCTTGGTGGGCGCAGCAATGGGCCCTGCTGTGAATTATTAGATCAATAATTATAATTGCATGCCCCTGTTGAACAGGGGCTGAAAAATTGGGCCTCTGGTGGTGGTGGTGGTGGTGGTGGTGTTGACACAACACTGTAAGGCCTGACAGTTACTCTTGGTGGGCGCAGCAATGGGCCCTGCTGTGAATTATTAGATCAATAATTATAATTGCATGCCCCTGTTGAACAGGGGCTGAAAAATTGGGCCTTTGGTGGTGGTGGTGGTGGTGGTGGTGTTGACACAACACTGTAAGGCCTGACAGTTACTCTTGGTGGGCGCAGCAATGGGCCCTGCTGTGAATTATTATTCAATAATTATAATTGCATGCCCCTGTAGAACAGGGGCTGAAAAATTGGGCCTTAGGCACTGGTGGCACAACACTGCAACCCCTCACAGATACTGTACTTGGAGCACAGCAATGAGGCCTGTTGCAAAGTATTGCATCAAAAATTGTAATTACACGCCCCTGTTAAACAGGGGCTGAAAAATTGGGCCTTAGCCACTGGTGGCGGCACCCATAAACCAAAATGATCTTCCAAGCTATCATCATTAATCGGATCATTGAGGAGGAGGAGGAGGATAGCTAGTCAACATAACAGCACAGGAACTCAGCATCAGCATCAGTCTTGAAGGGATGTGACATTTTAAAATCAATTAGTCTGTTATATCAGCATCAGGTGTGTGGTAGCTGGTGGTGATCCAAGACTGGTTCATCTTGATGAAAGTCAGTCGATCAACCGAGTCGGTGGACAGGCGCACCCTGTGATCCGTGACAAATCCTCCAGCAGCACTGAATGTGCGTTCTGAAAGAACGCTGGATGCAGGACAGGCCAGTAGCTCAAGTGCATACTGTGCAAGCTCTGGCCAGTGATCCATCCTCAAGACCCAGTAAGCCAGAGGATTTTCGGTGGGGAAGGTGTCCAAGTCTGACCTTGCCCCTAGGTATTCCTGCACCATGTATATCAGACGCTGGCGATGGTTGCTGGAAACGTTCATACTTTGGGGCTGCGGACTAAAGAATTGTCTGAACGCATCGGTCAGACGGCCACCTTCCCCACCGCTCCTTCTTTGACTGCCCGAAGCCTCAGCAACTCGTTGTCCAGGACCAGGAGTTTGTAACCTCCCAGTCTCTGGGAACGCGTTGCACAGACCTTTCTGCAAGGCCTCCCGGAGTTGTCTCATCCTCTGCTCCCTCTGCGATGGTAACATAAGGTCCGCAACCTTACCCTTGTACCGTGGATCAAGGAGAGTGGCCAGCCAGTAATGGTCCCTCTCCTTGATCCGAAGAATACGAGGATCCTTCCGCAGACTTTGCAGGATCAGGGAGGCCATGCAGCGTAGGTTAGCTGAGGCATTCAGTCCGGAGTCCTCTGGGTCACTAAGGACGACATGATCCGCAGCCACCTCCTCCCAGCCACGTACAAGTCCACTGGTTTCTTGGGACTGTAAATCATCCCTAAAAGACTGCTGCTGATGATGCTGAGTGCCAGCCTCCACCTCCATGCTGACACAATCCTCCTCCTCCTCCTCCTCCTCCTCTTCCTGTGCGATGGGTGGGACAGAAGAAACACTGTCAGGGTAAAGGGGGCCTTGAGAGGCAAGGAAGTCCTCCTCTTCCTGCCTCTGTTCTGCCTCAAGTGCCCTGTCCATTATTCCACGCAGCGTGTGCTCCAACAGGTGGACAAGAGGTACAGTGTCACTGATGCATGCACTGTCACTGCTCACCATCCTCGTGGCCTCCTCAAATGGTGCCAGGACAGTGCATGCATCCCTGATCATGCCCCACTGGCGTGGTGAAAAAAACCCGAGCTCCCCTGACCCTGTCCTGGTGCCGTAGTCGCACAGGTACTCATTGATGGTCCTCTGCTGCGTGTGCAGCCGCTGCAGCATGGCCAACGTTGAGTTCCACCTGGTGGGCATGTCACATATAAGGCGGTTCTTGGGCAGGTTCAACTCCTTTTGCAGCTCAGCCAGGTGAGCACTGGCATTATAAGATCTGCGGAAATGAACACAGACTTTCCTGGCCTGCCTCAGGACATCCTGTAAGCCCGGGTACCTGCCCAAGAATCGCTGCACCACCAGGTTAAGGACATGAGCCATACAGGGCACATGGGTCAGTTGTCCCTGTCGGGGGGCGGAGAGGAGGTTGGTGCCATTGTCGCAAACCACCATTCCTGGCTTAAGCTGGCATGGCGTCAACCACCTCTCGGCCTGCCCCTGCAGAGCAGACAGGACCTCTGCCCCAGTGTGGCTCCTGTCCCCCAAACACACCAGCGCAAGCACGGCATGGCATCTTTTTGCCTGCGTACTTGCGTAGCCCCTTGAACGCCTACGGAGCACCGCTGGTTCCGAGGACAAACCACAGGAAGAGGCCATGGAGGAAGAAGAAGAGGAGGGGGTGGAGGAGAGAGGTGTGTCACAACCAGTAGTAGCATTTTGGAGGCGTGGCGGTGGAACAACCTCCAACACTACTGCACCTTGTCCTGCATCCTTCCCAGCTGCCAAAAGAGTGACCCAATGGGCCGTGAAAGAAAGGTAACGTCCCTGTCCATGCCTGCTGGACCATGAGTCAACGGTAATATGCACCTTACCGCTGACCGCCCTGTCCAGCGAGGCCAAGACATTGCCTTCCACATGCCTGTAGAGAGCCGGAATCGCCTTCCGTGAGAAAAAGTGGCGTTTGGGAACCTGCCACTGAGGAACCGCACATTGCACAAACTCACGGAAGGGGGCCGAGTCTACCAACTGAAAAGGCAGCAGTTGAAGCGCTAGCAATTTAGCCAAGCTAGCATTCAACCGCTGGGCATGTGGATGGCTGGGAGTGAACTTCTTTCGACGGTCCAGCAGCTGGGGCAGGGAAATTTGCCTGCTAGAATCGGACGTCGGTGTACTGCTAGCAGAGTGCCCGCAAGTACTTGGCTGTGACACACCTAATTCTACACCTTCATTCCTCTCAGAGCAGGTTTCAGAGAGGACTGAAGGTATAGTGGGGTTGGAGATCCCAGCTGATGCGGTGCAAGAAGAGGTTAGCTTTGTTCTTTGGTGTGGGTCTTTAAGGTAGGCTTGCCAACAAGCTGCATGGCAGGTCAACATATGTCTGATCAAGCATGTGGTGCCCAAGCGGCTGATGTTTTGGCCACGCGATATACGCTTGAGACATATGTTGCAAACAGCAGCTGTGCGATCTGATGCACTCGCCTCAAAAAAGGCCCACACCAAAGAACTTTTTGAATGACGGGCAGAGGCAGCGCCCTGCACAGGTTGAGCTCTGCGGTGTGATTCCGTCGGTGTGCTGCCCATACGCTGGCCACCCAAGGGCATCCTGCCTCGTTGTGTGCCTCCTCCTCCTCCTCCTCCTCCTCCTCTCTCCTATTAGGCACCCACGTGGAGTCAGTGACCTCATCATCCCCTCCCTCCTCATCACTGGAGCCAATCTGGCAGTATGCTGCAGCTGCTGGAGCATGACTGCCAGATTGGTGTCCTTCTTGAGCATCCCCTCTCTCTGCTCTCACGCTGCTGCCTTCCTCTAGCTGGGTATCATCATCAGATCCTTCCAAACGCTGGGCATCCTCCTGGAGCATGTACCCAACACTGTGCTCAAACAGTTCGGGGGACTCCTCAGGAGGAGGGCATGGTGGGTCTAGGGAAGGATTGACTAATGAAGATAATGATACCAGAGAAGAGGACGCTTTGGCAGCTGCTTTGCCAGTACCCTGAGCCTGGGTGAGAGAGGATGAGGAGGATGAGGTGGGCTTGGTCATCCACTCTACCAAGTCTTCGGCATGATGTGGCTCAACATGTCCAGCTGCCGAAAAGAAGGACAAGCGTGTCCCATGGCCATGTGCTGATGACAATGCACCGCGTCCACGACCAGCACTGTTGCCCCCAGACACAGAGCCTGCTTGCCCTCTTTTTTTGCCTCCTGACTGTCTGCCTCTCCTTGTTTGCCTTCCAGACATTTTAATGGATGGCCTGCAGGGAGATGGGAAAAACAGCAATAAGGGCTACCTTCAGGTGTATACTGTGCAGGAGGCTTAGCAACAATGACACTGACACTGTCCCCTGCCTATCCTTCTCTGTCCCTAAACACAAGGATTTGCAATATGCTTCAGCAAGATTGGTTTAGCACAGAATAGCACACTGTCAGTTTCACTCACTGTCCTACTCTGTCCCTACAAACAAGATTTAGCACAGAATAGCACACTGATAGTTTCCACGAGTGTCCTTCTCTGTCCCTAAACTCAAGGATTTCAAATATGGTTCAGCAAGATTGGTTTAGAACAGAATAGCACACTGACACTTTCCCTCACTGTACCTCTCTGTCCCTAAACTCAAGGATTTAAAATATGGTTCAGCAAGATTGGTTTAGAACAGAATAGCACACTGTCAGTTTCACTCACTGTCCTACTCTGTCCCTACAAACAAGATTTAGCACAGAATAGCACACTGATAGTTTCCACGAGTGTCCTTCTCTGTCCCTAAACTCAAGGATTTCAAATATGGTTCAGCAAGATTGGTTTAGAACAGAATAGCACACTGTCAGTTTCACTCACTGTCCTACTCTGTCCCTACAAACAAGATTTAGCACAGAATAGCACACTGATAGTTTCCACGAGTGTCCTTCTCTGTCCCTAAACTCAAGGATTTCAAATATGGTTCAGCAAGATTGGTTTAGAACAGAATAGCACACTGTCAGTTTCACTCACTGTCCTACTCTGTCCCTACAAACAAGATTTAGCACAGAATAGCACACTGATAGTTTCCACGAGTGTACTTCTCTGTCCCTAAACTCAAGGATTTCAAATATGGTTCAGCAAGATTGGTTTAGAACAGAATAGCACACTGACACTTTCCCTCACTGTACCTCTCTGTCCCTAAACTCAAGGATTTCAAATATGGTTCAGCAAGATTGGTTTAGCACAGAATAGCACACTGTCAGTTTCACTCACTGTCCTACTCTGTCCCTACAAACAAGATTTAGCACAGAATAGCACACTGATAGTTTCCACGAGTGTCCTTCTCTGTCCCTAAACTCAAGGATTTCAAATATGGTTCAGCAAGATTGGTTTAGAACAGAATAGCACACTGACACTTTCCCTCACTGTACCTCTCTGTCCCTAAACTCAAGGATTTCAAATATGGTTCAGCAAGATTGGTTTAGAACAGAATAGCACACTGACACTTTCCCTCACTGTACCTCTCTGTCCCTAAACTCCAGGATTTCAAATATGGTTCAGCAAGATTGGTTTAGAACAGAATAGCACACTGTCAGTTTCACTCACTGTCCTACTCTGTCCCTACAAACTAGATTTAGCACAGAATAGCACACTGAGAGTTTCCACGAGTGTCCTTCTCTGTCCCTAAACTCAAGGATTTCAAATATGGTTCAGCAAGATTGGTTTAGAACAGAATAGCACACTGACACTTTCCCTCACTGTACCTCTCTGTCCCTAAACTCAAGGATTTCAAATATGGTTCAGCAAGATTGGTTTAGAACAGAATAGCACACTGTCAGTTTCACTCACTGTCCTACTCTGTCCCTACAAACAAGATTTAGCACAGAATAGCACACTGATAGTTTCCACGAGTGTCCTTCTCTGTCCCTAAACTCAAGGATTTCAAATATGGTTCAGCAAGATGGGTTTAGAACAGAATAGCACACTGTCAGTTTCACTCACTGTCCTACTCTGTCCCTACAAACAAGATTTAGCACAGAATAGCACACTGACACTTTCCCTCACTGTACCTCTCTGTCCCTAAGCTCAAGGATTTCAAATATGGTTCAGCAAGATTGGTTTAGAACTGAATAGCACACTGTCAGTTTCACTCACTGTCCTACTCTGTCCCTACAAACAAGATTTAGCACAGAATAGCACACTGACACTTTCCCTCACTGTACCTCTCTGTCCCTAAACTCAAGGATTTCAAATATGGTTCAGCAAGATTGGTTTAGAACAGAATAGCACACTGTCAGTTTCACTCACTGTCCTACTCTGTCCCTACAAACAAGATTTAGCACAGAATAGCACACTGACACTTACCCTCACTGTACCTCTCTGTCCCTAAACTCAAGGATTTCAAATATGGTTCAGCAAGATTGGTTTAGAACAGAATAGCACCCTGACACTTTCCCTCACTGTACCTCTCTGTCCCTACAAACAAGATTTAGCACAGAATAGCACACTGATAGTTTCCACGAGTGTCCTTCTCTGTCCCTAAACTCAAGGATTTCAAATATGGTTCAGCAAGATTGGTTTAGAACAGAATAGCACACTGACACTTTCCCTCACTGTACCTCTCTGTCCCTAAACTCAAGGATTTCAAATATGGTTCAGCAAGATTGGTTTAGAACAGAATAGCACACTGTCAGTTTCACTCACTGTCCTACTCTGTCCCTACAAACAAGATTTAGCACAGAATAGCACACTGATAGTTTCCACGAGTGTCCTTCTCTGTCCCTAAACTCAAGGATTTCAAATATGGTTCAGCAAGATTGGTTTAGAACAGAATAGCACACTGTCAGTTTCACTCACTGTCCTACTCTGTCCCTACAAACAAGATTTAGCACAGAATAGCACACTGATAGTTTCCACGAGTGTCCTTCTCTGTCCCTAAACTCAAGGATTTCAAATATGGTTCAGCAAGATTGGTTTAGAACAGAATAGCACACTGTCAGTTTCACTCACTGTCCTACTCTGTCCCTACAAACAAGATTTAGCACAGAATAGCACACTGATAGTTTCCACGAGTGTACTTCTCTGTCCCTAAACTCAAGGATTTCAAATATGGTTCAGCAAGATTGGTTTAGAACAGAATAGCACACTGACACTTTCCCTCACTGTACCTCTCTGTCCCTAAACTCAAGGATTTCAAATATGGTTCAGCAAGATTGGTTTAGCACAGAATAGCACACTGTCAGTTTCACTCACTGTCCTACTCTGTCCCTACAAACAAGATTTAGCACAGAATAGCACACTGATAGTTTCCACGAGTGTCCTTCTCTGTCCCTAAACTCAAGGATTTCAAATATGGTTCAGCAAGATTGGTTTAGAACAGAATAGCACACTGACACTTTCCCTCACTGTACCTCTCTGTCCCTAAACTCAAGGATTTCAAATATGGTTCAGCAAGATTGGTTTAGAACAGAATAGCACACTGAAACTTCCCCTCACTGTACCTCTCTGTCCCTAAACTCCAGGATTTCAAATATGGTTCAGCAAGATTGGTTTAGAACAGAATAGCACACTGTCAGTTTCACTCACTGTCCTACTCTGTCCCTACAAACTAGATTTAGCACAGAATAGCACACTGAGAGTTTCCACGAGTGTCCTTCTCTGTCCCTAAACTCAAGGATTTCAAATATGGTTCAGCAAGATTGGTTTAGAACAGAATAGCACACTGACACTTTCCCTCACTGTACCTCTCTGTCCCTAAACTCAAGGATTTCAAATATGGTTCAGCAAGATTGGTTTAGAACAGAATAGCACACTGTCAGTTTCACTCACTGTCCTACTCTGTCCCTACAAACAAGATTTAGCACAGAATAGCACACTGATAGTTTCCACGAGTGTCCTTCTCTGTCCCTAAACTCAAGGATTTCAAATATGGTTCAGCAAGATGGGTTTAGAACAGAATAGCACACTGTCAGTTTCACTCACTGTCCTACTCTGTCCCTACAAACAAGATTTAGCACAGAATAGCACACTGACACTTTCCCTCACTGTACCTCTCTGTCCCTAAGCTCAAGGATTTCAAATATGGTTCAGCAAGATTGGTTTAGAACTGAATAGCACACTGTCAGTTTCACTCACTGTCCTACTCTGTCCCTACAAACAAGATTTAGCACAGAATAGCACACTGACACTTTCCCTCACTGTACCTCTCTGTCCCTAAACTCAAGGATTTCAAATATGGTTCAGCAAGATTGGTTTAGAACAGAATAGCACACTGTCAGTTTCACTCACTGTCCTACTCTGTCCCTACAAACAAGATTTAGCACAGAATAGCACACTGACACTTACCCTCACTGTACCTCTCTGTCCCTAAACTCAAGGATTTCAAATATGGTTCAGCAAGATTGGTTTAGAACAGAATAGCACCCTGACACTTTCCCTCACTGTACCTCTCTGTCCCTACAAACAAGGTTTAGCACAGAATAACACACTGACACTCTCTCTACCTATCCTTATTTGTCCCTAAACACAAGGAATCCAGGATTAGTAAAGGAAAAAAAATGACACTGTCCCTGCCTATGCTTCTCTTTCCCTGCTTCGGAACACACTACACAAGGCCGCCGCGCTGGCGGCCTTTTATAGTGTGGGGCGTGTACTAAACCCCCTCAAGAATAATTGGCCACAGGCATCCTGCCTGTGGCCAATCATTGCTCTCCTCGCTGCCGGCGCTGTGATTGGCCAAGCATGCGGGGTCACAGTGCATGCTTGGCCAATCACAGCGCCTGGATGACACTGCGATGGCGTAGTGCATTGTGGGCCGTTCGCGTCACTCGAATTTGGCGCGAACGGCCCAAATCGTTCGATCTTCGTCGAACGATCGAACAGCCGATGTTCGAGTCGAACGTATGTTCGACTCGAACACGAAGCTCATCCCTAATGTTCACTAAAGAATGAATAATTAATCTAGCTAATTTAACCTATTAAAATAATATTGGACAATTTTCAAATTTGAGCTAAGACTGTGTTCCTTGGATGCTGTTTTGTCCAAATTAAGCCCTGTACACACGATCAGATTTCCTATAGATTCTAATCCGATGGATTTTTCCATCGGAAATCCAATGAAGCTGACTTTCATCAGTCTTGCCTACACACCATCAGTCAAACATCCGACCGTCCAAAACGCTGTGACGTAAAACACTCCGACAAGCCGAGAAAAATTAAGTTCAATGCTTCTGAGCATGCGTCGACTTGATTCTGAGCATGCGTGGGTTTTTTGTCGGATGGAGTTCCACTAAGACGATCGGAATTTGCTATCAGTTTTTTGCTCATCGGATAAATTTAAAACATGTTCTATTTTTTCTCACCGATGAAAAAAAGACCGATGGGGGCCATACACGATCGGTTTGTCCGATGACAAAAGTCCATCGGACTGTTTTCATCAGTAAAACCGATCGTGTGTGTACACGGCTTAAGAGGAGTTTTGTCAATGAGTTTTTATGCCCCTGAGGCACAGAGGTCAAAGTTTATTTAGAGAGCACATTATTAATGCATGAACAGTTTTAATGTCCAGTATGTCCAATGTAAACTAAAGACTTTGTTGGATTCACACCAATTGTGTTGCATTTACGTATGCAAAACACACTTGGGTTGATGTGCATTTTCATGCTTTTTTTATGTGGGTGTTGATATGCCTTTTTTTGTTTGGTTTTGCGGCTGAAGCCAAACGTTTTATCTTATCCCAGATAGCAAGTAATTGAGATGCAAGTTTAAAAACGACTTGCTAAGCTATTGCAAGACTTGCCAGGCTTCACAAGTTTGTTGCACAATTGCAGCAAGTCTGCTTTGCATGACTCCAGATCAACTTTCTTTGCAAAGATTCTGCAAGTCTACTGTGCTAGAGCAGTGTTTCTCAACTCCAGTCCTCAAGGCGCCCCAACAGGTCATGTTTTCAGGCTTTCCATTATTTTTGCACAGGTGATTTGATCAGTTTCACTGCCTCAGGCCGGGTTCACACTGGGGCGACAAACGCTCCGACATTGGGAGCTCATGTAGCATGACGTGTGAAAATCAATGTTCCCCTATGGGAGCCGTCTTAACTGGTCCGACACATGTCGGTCCGACTTTGAAAATGCTCCCTGTACTACTTTGGTCCGACTTTGATCCGACTTCAGCCGATTGACTATCATTGAAGTCGGATCAAAGTCGGACCGCAGTCTTGCATGATCCGACTTTGGCATGCGACTTGTGCTGTGCTGCTCTTGAGGGGGAACTCCAGGCCAAATTTTAAATAAAAATCCGTCATGGGTTCCCCTCCAAGAGCATACCAGGCCCTTGGGTCTGGTCTGGATTTGAAGGGGAACCCCTACGCCGAAAAAATGACGTCGGGGTCCCCCCAAAATCCAAACCAGACCCTTATCCGAGCACGCAACCTGGCAGGCCGCAGGGGAAGAGGGGGGACGAGAGAGCGCCCCCCCTCCCTCCTGAACCGTACCAGGCCACATGCCCTCAACATGGGGGGGTGGGTGCTTCGGGGCAGGGGGGCGACCTGCAGCCCCCCCACCCCAAAGCACCCTGTCCCCATGTTGATGAGGACAGGGCCTCTTCCCGACAACCCTGGCCGTTGGTTGTTGGGGTCTGTGGGCGGGGGGCTTATCGGAATCCGGGAGCCCCCTTTAATAAGCGGGCCCCCAGATGCCGGCCCCCCCACCCTATGTGAATGAGTATGGGGTACATCGTACCCCTACCCATTCACCTGGTGGAAAAAAATAGCAATAAAAACACAACACAGCTTTTTAAATTAATTTATTGCACAGCTCCGGGGGTCTCCGCGCTCTCCGGTTCTTTCTTCCGCCGGGCCTCCGCTATCTTCTTCCAGCTCTTTTGCTAGCGGAGGCCCGGTCTTCCCGTCGTCTCGTCCGGCTCTCCGTTGTCCTTCTGCCGGCCCCTCCACTATCTTCTTCCAGCTCTTTTGCTAGTGAAGGGGCCGGTCTTCCCGTCGTCGCCGTCTTTTTTTCTCTTCTCCTCCTCGATGTTGACACGTCGCTTCCTCCCGCTCTAATGCTGGCTGTTGCGGTGCGCGCCGATTGATATAGGCTTCTCATGACGTCACAGTCACATGCTCCGGGTGGCCCGGGTGGCAATGAGATCAAAGAGTAGATGGTCAGCAGATGATCCCAAACCATAAATGCATAGTCAGACAGGAATACACACACAACATTAACAGCATGGCCACATAAACCCACTTTTGAAGACCAAAATGCACAAGAATTTCAGCAAATAGCCCTAGTGGGGCGTTTGTCATTATGCACAATGTCATTCCCCCTCAAAACAAAATACCTGGCCTCTTCTCAGGCCAAGCCAATTCCCCTACTGCAGTCCTTTATATAAGCTACACTGTATTGTTAGCACACTGACACACGCCCAATATAAGTACACGCCCGCCAGTATCTTTCAATCTGTCTCTTCATTTATGTCTAAATGGATTGCACCTGATGAGCAGGAATACATAATACTCTTTGCAACGGTGTTAGCCCATGGCTATGTGCATCATATCTCCAACTACAGCCCAAAGATCAAAGTCCATTTGCATGCACATAAACAAAGCAGCAGTTTTCTAAGCATATGTACCTGTGCAGTGAAAACCCTACAATTTTAACCACTTAAGCCCCGGACCATTTGGTAGCTAGAGGACCAGAGGTGAATTCAGAATTTTGCACTGCGCTGCTTTAACTGTAAATTGTGCGGACATGCAATGTTGTACCCAAACGAAATTTGCGTCCTTTTCTTCCCACAAATAGAGCTTTCTTTTAATGGTATTTGATTGCCTCTGCGATTTTTATTTTTTGCGATATAAACGGAAAAAGACCGAAAATTTTGAAAAAAAATGATATTTTCTACTTTTTGTTATAAGAAAAATCGAATAAACTCAATTGTAGTCATACATTTAGGCCAAAATGTATTCAGCCACATGTTTTTAGTAAAAAAAAATGTCAATAAGCGTATATTTATTGGTTTGCGCAAAAGTTATAGAGTTTACAAACTAGGGTACATTTTCTGAAATTTACACAGCTTTAAATTTATGACTGCTCTCATTTCTTGAGGTGCTAAAATGACAGGGCAGTACAAAACCCCCCCAAATGACCCCATTTTGGAAAGTAGACACCCCAAGGAAATTGCTGAGAGGCATGTTGAGCCCATTGAATTTTTTATTTTTTTGTCCCAAGTGATTGAATAATGACTAAAAAAAAAAAAAAATTACAAAAAGTTGTCACTAAATGATATATTGCTCACACATGCCATGGTTATATGTGGAATTTCACCCCAAAATACATTTTGCTGCTTCTCCTGAGTACGGGGATACCACATGTGTGGGACTTTTTGGGAGCCTAGCCGCATACGGGACCCCGGAAACCAAGCACCGCCTTCAGGATTTCTAAGGGCGCAAATTTTTGATTTCACTCCTCACTACCTATCACAGTTTCGAAGGCCATAAAATGCCAAAATAGCACAAAACCCCCCCAAATGACCCCATTTTAGAAAGTAGACACCCCAAGGAAATTGCTGAGAGGCCTGTTGAGCCCATTGAATATAATTTTTTTGTCCCAAGTGATTGAATAATGACAAAAAAAAAAAAAAAATGACAAAAAGTTGTCACTAAATGATATATTGCTCACACATGCCATGGTTATATGTGGAATTACACCCCAAAATACATTTTTCTGCTTCTCCTGAGTACGGGGATACCACATGTGTGGGACTTTTTAGGAGCCTAGCCGCGTACGGGACCCCGAAAACCAAGCACCGCCTTCAGGATTTCTAGGCACAAATTTTTTTGTTTTTTTTTTTACTTAAAATTTTTATTTTTTATTTTTAATTTAATGATAAGATGGACATTACATACAGGTACAGTCTCAAGTTACATACATTACTTTAGCAACATACATCTCCAAGTATTGCACATGTAGGGCTTAACAACACTCTAATTAATACAACTCCGGCCTTCCTGGGACTTTATCATGGGTCAGGAGCGTTGGCTCCATAATATCAGTCCAGGAACTATAAGCAACAGTAAACTTAGGTTAGAGAGCCTGTCACCCCTCTCGGGAACATTCTGTGAGCAGGCCCTTTATATGTAGGTCCAGGCACAGAGAGCGCAGCCCAGAATTTGGCCGACCCCATTTGCACATGTGTGTAAATTGATACTATACTATTGGGACAGAGTATCACGGTACTTGAGAAAATATTCATAGTATGACCCATAACTAATTTAACACTACAACAATACCTGTATTTAGATTTTCAGGAAGAATAGTGATGTTACCAGGTTCACTGCTCTAAACATGCTACTGCGCCTTTCTACATGTCTTCGCATATACATAAGAAATCAACAAACAGTTTACTCAACACTAGAGGACGTCATATAGTGGTGGGCCATAGATCCCAAAATTTCTGATGGACATGTAGTCTGTTCAACTAGGCACAAATTTTTGATTTCACTCCTCACTACCTATCACAGTTTCGAAGGCCATAAAATGCCAAAATCGCACAAAACCCCCCCAAATGACCCCATTTTGGAATATAGACACCCCAAGCTATTTGCTGAGAGGAATGGCGAGTATTTTACAGCTCTCATTTGTTTTTGAAAATGAAGAAAGAAAATATATATATATATATTGTGACAGCAGGAAGGTAAAGTCACCTGGTTGCATCCAGGGGGGTAGATATATTTCGCCCAGATTCAGGCTTTACGCCGACTTATACAACTAGGTGGAAAGTTGTATAAGGCTAGTGGGCTCATGGATGACTCATACCTCTAGGGAGAGGGCTGGGCGTCGTGAGGCAGGGAGTTGATGAGACCAGCTGAAGCCTGTCAGTTCGTTTAAGGCCTCTATAAAAACTCCCAGATTCATTAGGTGTTTGCTCATGCCTGGAAGCAGACCTGTGTGGACTTCCTGGAGAGAGTGAACCCTTGTCCGGTGAGACAAAGCCTGTGTGGCTATTTGCTTGGACATTTAAAACCAGGGACTTAGGGACTAGGACAGCACTAGGCTGATCCCAGTTGTTAGTTAGGAAACCTGTATGTTTAGTCAGAGGTCAAGTTGACCAGGATTTATTTTGTTTATATGTTTCTTTTGGCTTTGCTGTGTTTTGTCACCGTAAATAGAAAATAAACCGCACCTTTTTTTTGATTTTGAAAACCACAACCTCCGTTTGCTGGGCCTGTTTTTGTGTGGGGAGCCCATCCCGGGGGTCACACACACCCGCTGCCAAGCTAACCCCCTCACAGTTGGTGGAGAACCAGTGGCAGTTTTTTTTAAGCCAGCATGGAGGAGATACTGAAGCAGCTGGCTCTAGCAAATGCCAATCAACAGCAGACAAATGCAGGTTTGCAAAAGAGCCTTGCAGCTCATCAACAGAGCCTTGCAGCCCAGCAGCAAGCTCACCAACAGAGTCTGGAAGCTCAGCAACAAGCCCAGCAGCAATCTGAGGCCCGCTTCATAGACCTGTTACAGAAGCAAGAGCAGAGACTACAACAAATGGAAGCAGTAATGCAGCAACGTCCGCAGACCAGTGAGGAAAGCCGTCCCACTAATACCGCGTCCTTTGGGGTGAGTCGTTTATTGACAAAAATGACTGGAGAGGATGATCCAGAGGTATTTTTGACCACATTTGAAAGGACTGCTGAAAGAGAAAAGTGGCCTGAGGAGCAGTGGGCTGGACTGGTGGCTCCTCTGTTAACTGGTGAATCGCAGAAGGCTTACTATGACCTAGAGCCTGACCAAGCAAAAGACTATGTGATGCTAAAAGCTGAGATATTGGCAAGGCTGGGTGTCACCCAGGCTGTCCGGGCTCAGCGTGTGCATAACTGGACTTTCCAGCTTGGAAAACCCCCCAGGTCTCAAATGTATGATCTCATTCACCTGAGCAGAAAGTGGCTACAGCCAGAGACTTTGTCCGCACCAAAGATTGTGGAACGTGTTGTAATGGATCGGTTTTTGAGAGCTCTTCCTACTGCCATCCAAAACTGGGTAAGCCATGGAGACCCAGAGACGGCCGATGGTCTTGTGGATCGTGTGGAGAAATACTTGGCTACAGAGAACCTGACGGCCTCTTCCAGAGACACTCAGACTTTCCACCCTAAGACCAGACCATCCCCAGGGGCGGATAAGAGGATTCCAAGGGGTAAGGGTGGAGAGAGTGAGAGGGTGGGAGCTCTACCCCAAGTTTGGCGAGAACAGCCTGGGAAATCAGCGGCTCAAGAGGCGGCAAGAAGGATCATTTGCTACCGCTGCCGGCAAGCGGGACATATTGCAGCCAATTGCCCGGTTGTGGAGGAACCCATGCAGTGTGACTTTCTGACGGGCAGACGTCAGTCGCTGTGTGCGACAGTCGCATGCACTGCCATTCGAGGAATTGAGAAACATTTATGCAAAATGTGTGTTAATGGTAGAAATGTTGTGGTATTGCTGGATTCAGGTAGCCTTGTGACCCTGATAAAGGCTGAGTTAGTTAAAACAGAGGTCTCTGGGAATAGCAAGGTAGCTGTTATTTGTGTGCATGGGGACACCCGAGAGTATCCAGTGACTACAGTGTGTTTCGAGACCCCCAAAGGTACCCTCTCTCATCCAGTGGGCTTAGTATCTCAGTTACCGTATGACGCCATTGTGGGAAGGGATTTTCCGAAGTTCTGGGAACTGTGGGATGATCCTGAGCCCCCCACTGGTGCCCCTATGTACCAGGAATGTGATAGCCAGAACTCCCCTGAGAGTGGTGAGGACTCTCCGGAATTTCCCTTATCAGTATTGGCAGGGGAGACTCAAGAAACTGGAGAGGAGCCCACCTCCTCAGACGAAAACCTACCGTCTGTGGAGTTTTCTGATCTTGAGGTTCACAGGGAAAACTTTGCCACAGAACAGTTGAAAGACCCCGCCCTAATAAAGGCACGCGAAAACGTAGTGAAAATAGATGGCGAGTTAGTGAACCCAGATAATACCTGCACTTACCCATACTTCAGCGTAGAGAAGGACCTACTGTATCGGGTGGCAAAAAGGGCAGAAGAAACCGTTGAGCAGCTTGTGGTGCCCAAACCTTACAGGAAGTTGGTGTTGGAGTTGGCCCATGGGCACATTCTTGGAGGTCATCTGGGGACAGAGAAAACCCGAGAGAGGGTATTACAGAGATTCTATTGGCCGGGGGTGATGAAGGACATAGAAAATTATTGTTCCTCCTGCCCTGTGTGTCAGAGGTCGGCCCCGATGCCACATTTCCGTAGCCCGCTGGTCCCTCTACCCATCATTGAGGTCCCGTTTGAGAGGATCGCCATGGATTTGGTAGGTCCTATAATCAAGTCCGCTAGGGGGCACCAGTACATATTAGTTATAATGGACTATGCCACCCGTTATCCAGAAGCGATCCCTCTCCGAAATACCTCGGCCAAAACCATAGCCAAAGAGCTATCTCTTGTGTTTAGCCGGGTGGGTATTTGTAAAGAACTGCTTACGGACCAAGGTACACCCTTTATGTCCCGGGTTATGAAGGAGCTGTGTAAATTGTTCAAAGTGACGCAATTACGTACATCTGTGTATCACCCCCAAACCGATGGGCTGGTTGAAAGATTCAACAAAACCCTAAAACAAATGTTGAAGAAAGTGGTGGATAGAGATGGAAAGGATTGGGACTGTCTACTTCCTTATCTGATGTTTGCTATTAGGGAGGTGCCCCAATCCTCTACGGGATTCTCCCCCTTTGAGTTACTGTATGGGAGACACCCAAGAGGGCTGTTGGATATTGCCAAGGAAACTTGGGAAAGTGAGAGTTCTCCCCACAGGAGTGTGATTGAGCATGTCGCCCTGATGCAAGACCGAATTGCACAGGTAATGCCCATCGTGAAGGAACATTTGGCCCAAGCGCAGTTAGCACAGCAGAGAGTGTACAACCGTGGAGCCAAGACCCGTACCTTTTCCCCGGGGGATAGGATACTGGTACTTGTCCCTACAGTTGAAAGTAAATTCCTTGCCAAATGGCAAGGCCCCTACGAGATAATGGAAAAAGTGAGTGAAGTGAATTACAAGGTCAGACAACCAGGAAGGCGAAAGCCCGAACAGATCTATCACGTTAATCTGTTGAAAGCCTGGAGGGATAGAGAGTCCCTAGTCGCAGACACTTGGTCACCAGCTCAAACTGGTTGCGTGATTCCTGAGGTTGGAATAGCAGCCACCTTGTCACAACCCCAACAACAGGAGGTTAAGGAGTTTGTGCTTCGCAACAAGGAGGTATTCTCTGAGCTGCCGGGACAAACATTTGGGGTAGAGCATGACATCATTACCCCGCCCGGTGAAAGGGTGAAGTTAAAACCCTATCGGATCCCAGAGGCCCGACGGGAGGCAATACGGGAGGAAGTACAGAAAATGCTGAACTTAGGGGTGATAGAGGAGTCCCAAAGTGATTGGTCTAGTCCCATTGTGTTGGTGCCTAAACCGGATGGGAGCTGGCGATTTTGTAACGATTTTCATCAGTTGAACAAAGTTACAAAATTTGACACCTACCCCATGCCACGTATAGATGAGTTGATCGACCGGCTGGGAACAGCCCGATACATGACGACTCTTGACCTCACAAAAGGGTATTGGCAAATCCCCCTGGCCAAATTGGCCAAAGAGAAAACCGCATTTGTAACCCCAGACGGGGCGTTCCAATATAAAAGAATGCCGTTCGGGTTACAGAATGCGCCGGCCACATTCCAGCGGAAAATGGACCAGATGCTGAGGCCCCATCGGAAGTATGCTGCGGCTTACCTGGATGACGTAATTGTCCATAGCACAGATTGGGCCTCACATCTGCCAAAAGTGCAAGCAGTCCTGGACTCTGTTCGGGAAGCGGGGTTTACGGCTAACCCCAAGAAGTGTACCATTGGGCAGGAGGAGGCCAAATATCTTGGGTACACCATTGGGAGGGGAGTAATAAAACCCCAACTCAACAAAGTCGAGGCCATCCAGAGTTGGCCACGTCCCAACAGCAAGAAGCAGGTACGAGCCTTTCTGGGAATCGCTGGGTATTATCGGCGATTCATTCCCCACTTTGCTTCTAAGGCTGTGCCCCTAACCAACCTAACGAAGGGGAAAGGGTCGGTCATGATTAAATGGACCCCCGAGGCTGAGGCAGCATTCCAATTCTTGAAACAAGCCTTATGTAGCCAGCCAGTGTTGTACTCACCCGACTTCTCTAAAGACTTTGTCGTACAAAGTGATGCGTCAGATGTGGGGTTAGGAGCAGTATTGTCCCAGGTCTGGAACGGGGAAGAGCACCCAGTCATTTACCTCAGCAGGAAGTTGAAGTCCCATGAGGTAAATTACGCCACCGTTGAAAAGGAGTGTTTAGCGGTGAAGTGGGCTCTAGATTCCCTTCGGTACTACCTGCTAGGTAGGCACTTTGACATGGTTACGGATCACGCTCCGTTAAAGTGGATGGCTCAAAACAAGGAAACAAATAGAAGAGTGAATAGGTGGTTCCTGGCCCTCCAGGAATTCAACTTCACAGTAAAGCATCGCCCTGGCGTTCAAATGGGGAATGTGGATGCTTTGTCTCGAGTACATGAATGCCTGATTGCTGGTGTTCCAACCCCGAGGTTAAAACAAGAGGGGGGGGTATGTGACAGCAGGAAGGTAAAGTCACCTGGTTGCATCCAGGGGGGTAGATATATTTCGCCCAGATTCAGGCTTTACGCCGACTTATACAACTAGGTGGAAAGTTGTATAAGGCTAGTGGGCTCATGGATGACTCATACCTCTAGGGAGAGGGCTGGGCGTCGTGAGGCAGGGAGTTGATGAGACCAGCTGAAGCCTGTCAGTTCGTTTAAGGCCTCTATAAAAACTCCCAGATTCATTAGGTGTTTGCTCATGCCTGGAAGCAGACCTGTGTGGACTTCCTGGAGAGAGTGAACCCTTGTCCGGTGAGACAAAGCCTGTGTGGCTATTTGCTTGGACATTTAAAACCAGGGACTTAGGGACTAGGACAGCACTAGGCTGATCCCAGTTGTTAGTTAGGAAACCTGTATGTTTAGTCAGAGGTCAAGTTGACCAGGATTTATTTTGTTTATATGTTTCTTTTGGCTTTGCTGTGTTTTGTCACCGTAAATAGAAAATAAACCGCACCTTTTTTTTGATTTTGAAAACCACAACCTCCGTTTGCTGGGCCTGTTTTTGTGTGGGGAGCCCATCCCGGGGGTCACACACACCCGCTGCCAAGCTAACCCCCTCACAATATATATATATTTTTTTAAAATTTTCAAAACTTTGTGACAAAAAGCGAGATCTGCAAAATACTCACAATACCTCTCAGCAAATAGCTTGGGGTGTCTACTTTCCAAAATGGGGTCATTTGGGGGGGGTTTGTGCTATCTGGGCATTCCATGGCCTCCGAAACTGTGATAGGCAGTGAGAAGTGAAATCAAAAATTTACACCCTTAGAAAGCCTGAAGGCGGTGCTTGGTTTTTGGGGTCCCGTACGCGGCTAGGCTCCCAAAAAGTCTCACACATGTGGTATCCCCGTACTCAGGAGAAGCAGCAAAATGTATTTTGGGGTGTAATTCCACATATGCCCATGGCATGTTTGAGCAATATATCATTTAGTGACAACTTTGTGCAAAAAAAAAAAAAAAAAAATTGTTGTTTTTCCGCAACTTGTGTCAACATATAAAATATTCCATGGACTCGACATGCCTCTCAGTATATAGCTTGGGGTGTCTACTTTCCAAAATGGGGTCATTTGGGGGGGTTTTGAACTGTTCTGGCATTTTATACACAACATTAGGAAGCTTACATCCACTCTTCTAACCACTTGAAGACAAAGCCCTTTTTGACACTTTTTGCAAGAAAATTATGTTGAACCCCCAAACATTATATATATATATTTTTAAAGCAAAGGCCCTACAGATTAAAATGGTGGGTGTTGCATTTTTTTTTTCTACACAGTATTTGCGCAGCGATTTTTCAAACGCATTTTTTGGGTTAAAAAATACACTTTTTTTAATTTTAATGCACTAAAACAAACTATATTGCCCAAATGTTTGATGAAATAAAAAAGATGATCTTAGGCCGAGTACATAGATACCAAACACGACATGCTTTAAAATTTCGCACAAACGCGCATTGGCGACAAACTACATACATTTTTAAAAGCTTTTAAAAGCCTTTACAGGTTACCCCAGTATATTTACAGAGGAGGTCTACTGCTAAAATGATTGCCCTCGATCTGACCTTCGCGGTGATACCTCACATGCATGGTGCAATTGCTGTTTACATATGACGCCAGACCGACGCTTGCGTTTGCCATTGGGCAAGAGCAGGGCAGGACAGGGGTGCTTTTTTTTTTTTTTTTTTTTTTTTATTATTAATTTTGCTTTTTTATTTTATTTTTAAATTGTTCCTTCCAAGTATTTTTTTTTTTATCATTTTTATTGTTATCTCAGGGAATGTAAATATCCCCTATGATAGCAATAGGTAGTGACAGGTACTCTTTTTTTGAAAAAACTGGGGTCTTCTAGACCCTAGATTTTTCCTCTGCCCTCAAAGCATCTGACCACACCAAGATCGGTGTGATAAAATGCTTTCCCAATTTCCCAATGGCGCTTTTTATATCCGGGGGGGGGCATTCCCTCCCACTGCTTGTAAAAGCAGTCCAGAGGCTAATTAGCCGCTAGGATTGCTTTTACATGAAAGCCGGCCGCAGGCTGAAAAGAATGATACCAAGATGATACCTAAACCCGCAGGCATCATTCTGGTATAAACATTCAAAGTCCAGCAACATACCAGTACGTTGCTGGTCCTTGTTGGACATGTATTGTAATCTTTTTATTTCATGCAGCCAGTTGGCTGAACGAAAAAAGAGATTGATCGGTGGGTATGCCCACCATTAGAATACCGCCCTTCATCCACCCACTTCCAATGATGGGCATACACGCACCATTTATATATGCCGAAGCATGGGGGCATCCTCCCGCAAAAAAGTTATGCCGCACACACATGGTCGGACTTTTCCACGGGCAAGCCTCCGTCGGAATTTCGACCGTATGTACGCGGCATTAGGAGCAAAATCGCTCCTCCGCCCCTGCTGCCCCAATGCTTCGGCATATTTGCTTTTTTTTTTTTTAACTGTGGTGGTGAAATCACCTCCTACAGCACTGGAGTCGCAGGGATCAGGCCTGTCTCTGCGAACGCTGCAGTTATGTGTGTTGTGTTTTGTAAGTGACAGTGATCGATCGATACTGCACTTGGGTGGCCTGGGCTGGACGGAGGGGCAAAACGCAGGTGCCAGCAGGTATCTGGGCTGATCCCGCTAACACTGCGTTTTTGGGAACCCTAAACTGCTGGGGACGCTAGTATAGATCTGATCAGATCAGATATTGATCTGTTCAGATACTATACCACTAAGGGGGGTGTATGCTTCACGCGTGGGTGTTAGCGTTACTGGCACTAACCTGACGCTGCCTGGGGTGTGACTCAGACCCTCTCTGATGCTAAAACCTAATTGATATCACCCGCCGGGCGATCAGGGGGTTAAACCTTTATTGGGTTATATACGCGACGGGTGCCCTGACACTATAAAAAGCAAACTAACTAACCAGCGTCACCCGTAACACTTATATGGTGATCACTGGTGAAAGGGTTAACTAGGGGCAATCAGGGGGTTAAAACCTTTATTAGATAATATATGGGGGTACCTGACGCTATAAAAACCTGCGGCGAACCTAAAAAAAATTACCAGCTACCGATCTGCATCACCGACACTAAGACAGCGTTTAGAAAAACGATTGCTTAGCGACAGTGGTGATGGGGGTGAAAGGGTTACCTGGGGGGGCGATCAAAGGGGTTAAACCTTTATTAGATAATATATTGGGGTACCTGACGCTATAAAAACCTGCGGCGAACCTAAAAAAAAATACTGGCTACGATCTGCATCACCGACACTAAGACAGCGTTTAGAAAAACAATTGCTTAGCGACAGTGGTGATAGGGGGTGAAAGGGTTACCTGGGGGGCGATCAAGGGGGTTAAACCTTTATTAGATAATATATTGGGGTACCTGACGCTATAAAAACCTGCGGCGAACCTAAAAAAAATTACCGGCTACCGATCTGCATCACCGACGCTAAGACAGCGTTTAGAAAAACGATCGCTTAGTGACAGTGGTGATAGGGGGTGAAAGGGTTACCTGGGGGGCGATCAAGGGGGTTAAACCTTTATTAGATAATATATTGGGGTACCTGACGCTATAAAAACATGCGGCGAACCTAAAAAAAATTACTGGCTACGATCTGCATCACCGACACTAAGACAGCGTTTAGAAAAACAATTGCTTAGCGACAGTGGTGATAGGGGGTGAAAGGGTTAACTGGGGGGCGATCAAGGGGGTTAAACCTTTATTAGATAATATATTGGGGTACCTGACGCTATAAAAACCTGCGGCGAACCTAAAAAAAATTACCGGCTACCGATCTGCATCACAGACACTAAGACAGCGTTTAGAAAAACGATCGCTTAGTGATAGTGGTGATAGGGGGTGAAAGGGTTACCTGGGGGGCGATCAAGGGGGTTAAACCTTTATTAGATAATATATTGGGGTACCTGACGCTATAAAAACCTGCAGCGAACCTAAAAAAAATTACTGGCTGCCGATCGGCATCACTGACGCTAAGACAGCGGTCAGAAAAATGATCGCTAAGCGACAGTGGTGATAGGGGGTGAAAGGGTTATCTGGGGGGTGATCAGGGGGTTAAACCTTTATTAGGGGGGGTTAGGGGGCTACACTGGACCTAAGACTAAACTTTGGTGACACTTTTACAGTCACAAATGTCACTGATTGCAGTGATCACTAAATAAATGGTCACTGCAATCAGTGACACTGTGACTGGGGGCTGGGGGGGGGTGATCTGGGGTGTCTGGGGGGGCCTGGGGGGGCGATTTATGTCCCTATGTGTCCTGGTGTCAGTGTAGTGTTGTGTGCACTGACCTGATATCTTCTCTTGTACGGCGCTCGGTATATGTGAGCGCCGCACCAGAGATGACATCACTTCCTCCTGCTCCCTCTGTCTGACACAGACAGAGGGGGCATTTCCATTCGCCGGGAGCGATCGCGAGGGGGTGGCCAGAAACGAATGGCTGCCCCCTCATCCCGGAACGCTCCCGGACACTTAGCCACCGCTCACTGTATAGAAGGGGGGTCCGATTGGACCCCCCAACTGTACAAAGGCAATCACGTACACTCTACGTGATTGTGCCTGTCGGTGCCATTCTGCCGACGTATATATACAGTGAGCGGTCGTTAAGTGGTTAAATGTCCAAGTCCCTGGGCATGATTAGTGTTAACAAACATTAAGTCCAAAACTAACTTTCTTACATTAGAGACTATTTCGACCAGAGACAAATAAGATGCCAGCATGTCTTTGGATTGTGATGAGAAACCCACACATGGAGAACATGTAAACTTCAACACAATCATTAGCATGTTGGGGAATTGAACCAGCAACCCCAATGCTGCTAGATAGAATTGCTACCCACTTAGCCAGTGGGCAGCCTCACACATGTAGTCTGCATCTCTGTGGTGTGAACCAGCCCTAAGTCCATAGCCATGCCTAGTGTCACAAGCAATATACAATATATTGTCCTAAGTATTGGGACACCTGCCTTTATACGCACATGAACTGTAATGGCATCCCAGTCTTAGTCCCTAGGTGTCAGGAAAGGCTTCACCCGCTGGTGGCGCTGTTGGTCCTATGGATTGCAGTACTAGTGTCCTCTTTCAGCCAGTATCTTTGATAGAGGATCTCACCTGCTGGTGGTAATGCCTGATCCATGGGCCGTAGTACCGGCGTCCACCAGCGGGTGTATTCCGGCAGTGTGGGGCAGGCAGCACTTCCTCCGCTCAGCTGTCACATGAGGACAATCACTGCAGTCCTATTAATACCCAGCGAGCCCTCACATGCTCGCCTTGGTATGTCTCTCTCTCCTGACCCTGAGCCTGCATCTGACCCTGAGCCTGCATCTGACCCTGAGCCTGCATCTGACCCGACTGATCCTATCCTGAGCCTGCACCTGACCCGACCCTATCCTATCCTGAGCCCATCCTGGACCTGCCCCTTCTGTTACCTGTTGACCTTGGATTCCTGCCCTGCAGCCTGTTCATCCATCCTCTCCCTGCCCTGTTGTGTTCCCGTCCTCACCCATCTGCTGATATCCCCTGGTTCAATATTGATTTGGCCCACCTTTTGCAGCTATAACAGCTTCAACTCTTCTGGGAAGGCTGTCCACAAGGTTTAGGAGTGTGTCTATGGGAATGTTTGACCATTCTTCCAAAAGTGCATTTGTGAGGTCAGGCACTGATGTTGGACCAGAAGGCCTGGCTTACAGTCTCTGCTATAATTCATCACCAAGGTGTTCTGTTGTGTTGAGGTCAGGACTCTGTGCAGGCCAGTCAAGTTCCTCCACCCCAAACTCACTCATCCATGTCTTTATGAACCTTGCTTTGTGCACTGGTCCAAATCATTTGGTGGAGGGGGGATTATGATGTGGGGTTGTTTTTTAGGGGTTGGGCTTGGCCTTTTAGTTCCAGTGAAGGGAACTCTTAAGGCATCAGCATACCAAGACATTTTGGACAATTTCATGCTCCCAACTTTGTGGGAACAGTTTGGGGATGGCCCCTTCCTGTTCCAACATGACTGCACACCAGTGCACAAAGCAAGGTCCATAAAGACATGGATGAGGGAGTTTGGGGTGGAGGAACTTGACTGGCCTGCACAGAGTCCCGACCTCAACCCAAGAAAACACCTTTTGGCTGAATTAGAGCAGAGACTGTGAGCCAGGCCTTCTCATCCAACATCAGTGTCTGGCCTCACAAATGCGCTTCTGCATAATTGTGCATAATTTTAGGATGTCAGGAGTTACAGTGGGGCAAAAAAGTATTTAGTCAGCCACCAATTGTGCAAGTTCTCCCACTTAAAAAGATGAGAGAGGCCTGTAATTGTCATCATAGGTATACCCCAACTATGAGAGACAAAATGTGGAAACAAATCCAGACAATCACATTGTCTGATTTTTGAAAGAATTTATTTGCCGATTATGGTGGAAATTTAAGTATTTGGTCAATATCAAAAGTTCATCTCAATACTTTGTTATATATCCTTTGTTGGCAATGACAGAGGTCAAACGTGTTCTGTAAGTCTTCACAAGGTTGTCACACACTGTTGCTGGTATGTTGGCCCATTCCTCCATGCAGATCTCCTCTAGAGCAGTGATGTTTTGGGGCTGTCGCTGGGCAACACAGACTTTCAACTCCCTCCAAAGGTTTTCTATGGGGTTGAGATCCGGAGACTGGCTAGGCCACTCCAGGACCTTGAAATACTTCTTACAAAGCCACTCCTTCGTTGCCCGGGCGGTGTGTTTGGGATCATTGTCATGCTGAAAGACCCAGCCACGTTTCATCTTCAATACCCTTGCTGATGGGAGGGGGTTTGCACTCAAAATCTCACGATACATGGCTCCATTTATTCTTTCATGTACACGGATCAGTCGTCCTGTTCCCTTTGCAGAGAAACAGCCCCAAAGCATGATGTTGCCACCCCCATGCTTCACAGTAGGTATGGTGTTCTTTGGTTGCAACTCAGCATTCTCTCTCCTCCAAACACGACGAGTTGTGTTTCTACCAAACAGTTCTACTTTGGTTTCATCTGACCATATGACAATTTCCGAATTCTCTTCTGGATCATCCAAATGCTCTCTAGCAAACCTCAGATGGGCCCGGACATGTACTGGCTTAAGCAGGGGAACACGTCTGGCACTGCAGGATCTGAGTCCCTGGCGGCATAGTGTCTTACTGATGGTAGCCTTTGTTACTTTGGTCCCAGCTCTCAACAGGTCATTCACTAGGTCCCCCCGTGTGGTTCTGGGATTTTTGCTCACCGTTCTTGTGATCATTTTGACCCCACATGGTGAGATCTTGCATGGAGCCCCAGATTGAGGGAGATTATCAGTGGTCTTGTATGTCTTCCATTTTCTAATTATTGCTCCTGCAGTTGATTTCTTCACACCAAGCTGCTTGCCCTGTTGCAGATTGAGTCTTCCCAGCCTGGTGCAGGTCTACAATTTTGTTTCTGGTGTCCTTCGACAGCTCTTTGGTCTTCACCATAGTGGAGTTTGGAGTGTGACTGTTTGAGGTTGTGGACAGGTATCTTTTATACTGATAATAAGTTCAAACAGGTGCCATTAATACAGGTAATGTGTGGAGGACAGAGGAGCCTCTTAAAGAAGAAGATACAGGTATGTGAGAGCCAGAAATCTTGCTTGTTTGTAGGTAACCAAATATTTATTTTCCACCATAATTTGCAAAAAAATTATTTCCAAATCAGACAATGTGATTGTCTGGATTTGTTTCCACATTTTGTCTCTCATAGTTGTGGGAGAACTTGAACAATTGGTGGCTGACTAAATAGTTTTTTGCCCCACTGTATGTTCAACAACAGAGGGAGATGAGACAACTTCTCTACATGCAGCGGCTAGGGATGAGCTTCGTGTTCGAGTCGAACAAACGTTCGACTCGAACATCGGCTGTTCGATCGTTCGACGAAGATCGAACGATTTGGGCCGTTCGCGCCAAATTCGAGTGACGCGAACGGCCCACAATGCACTACGCCATCGCAGTGTCATCCAGGCGCTGTGATTGGCCAAGCATGCACTGTGACCCCGCATGCTTGGCCAATCACAGCGCCGGCAGCGAGGAGAGCAATGATTGGCCACAGGCAGGATGCCTGTGGCCAATTATTGCTGAGGGTGTTTAGTACACGCCCCACACTATAAAAGGCCGCCAGCACGGCGGCCTAGTGTAGTGTGTTCCGGAGCAGGGAAAGAGAAGCATAGGCAGGGACAGTGACATTTATTTTTTCTTGCTTAACCTGGATTCCTTTAGTTTAGGGAAAGAGAAGGATAGGTAGGGAGAGTGTCAGTCTGTTTTACTGTGCGAATCCTTGTTTCTAGGGACAGGGAAGGACAGTGAGGGAATTCTCCTTGTGCTATAGTGTGCTTTAAAAAAACATTTTTTCTAGGGACAGAAAACTATAGGTAGGGAGAGTGTCAGTGTGTTTTACTGTGCGAATCCTTGTTTCTAGGGACAGGGAAGGACAGTGAGGGAAATTCTCCTTGTGCTATAGTGTGCTTTAAAAAAACATTTTTTCTAGGGACAGAAAACTATAGGTAGGGAGAGTGTCAGTGTGTTTTACTGTGCGAATCCTTGTTTCTAGGGACAGGGAAGGACAGTGAGGGAAATTCTCCTTGTGCTATAGTGTGCTTTAAAAAAACATTTTTTCTAGGGACAGAAAACCATAGGTAGGAAGAGTGTCAGTTTCTTTCACTGTGATAATCCTTGTTTCTAGGGACAGGGAAGGAAAGTGAGGGAAATTCTCCTTGTGCTATAGTGTGCTTTAAAAAAACATTTTTTCTAGGGACAGAAAACTATAGGTAGGAAGAGTGTCAGTTTCTTTCACTGTGATAATCCTTGTTTCTAGGGACAGGGAAGGAAAGTGAGGGAAATTCTCCTTGTGCTATAGTGTGCTTTAAAAAAACATTTTTTCTAGGGACAGAAAACTATAGGTAGGAAGAGTGTCAGTTTCTTTCACTGTGATAATCCTTGTTTCTAGGGACAGGGAAGGACAGTGAGGGAAATTCTCCTTGTGCTATAGTGTGCTTTAAAAAAAACATTTTTTCTAGGGACAGAAAACTATAGGTAGGAAGAGTGTCAGTTTCTTTCACTGTGATAATCCTTGTTTCTAGGGACAGGGAAGGAAAGTGAGGGAAATTCTCCTTGTGCTATAGTGTGCTTTAAAAAAACATTTTTTCTAGGGACAGAAAACTATAGGTAGGAAGAGTGTCAGTTTCTTTCACTGTGATAATCCTTCTTTCTAGGGACAGGGAAGGACAGTGAGGGAAATTCTCCTTGTGCTATAGTGTGCTAAAGCATTCCTCATCAACCATCTTTGAAATCCTTGTTTTTTGGACAGTCAGGGAAATTGTCGTTGTGCTATTCTGTGCAAAAGCAATCATTCTCAACCATATTTAGAAATCCTTAAGTAAAGGGACAGAGAAGGACACCTGAAGGTAGCCCTTATTGCTTTTTTCCCATCTCCCTGCAGGCCATCTATTAGAATGTCTGGAAGGCAAACAAGGAGAGGCAGACAGTCAGGAGGCAATAAAAGATGGCAAGCAGGCTCTGTGTCTGGGGGCAACAGTGCTGGTCGTGGACGCGGTGCATTGTCATCAGCACATGGCCATGGGACACGCTTGTCCTTCTTTTCGGCAGCTGGACATGTTGAGCCACATCATGCCGAAGACTTGGTAGAGTGGATGACCAAGCCCTCCTCCTCCTCCTCATCCTCTCTCACCCAGGCTCAGGGTACTGGCAAAGCAGCTGCCAAAGCGTCCTCTTCCCTGGTATCAATGTCAGATTCATCATCAGTCACTCCTTCCCTAGACCCACCATGTCCTCCTCCTGAGGAGTCCCCCGAACTGTTTGAGCACAGTGTTGGGTACATGCTCCAGGAGGATGCCCAGCGTTTCCAAGGGTCTGATGATGAAACCCAGCTACAGGAAGGCAGTAGCGTGAGAGCAGACAGAGGGGATGCTCAAGAAGGACACCAATCTGGCAGTCATGTTCCAGCAGCTGCAGCATACTGCCAGATTGGCTCCAGTGATGAGGAGGGAGGGGATGATGAGGTCACTGACTCCACGTGGGTGCCTAATAGGAGAGAGGAGGAGGAGGAGGATGAGGAGGAGGCACATCTCCAACGAGGCAGGATGCCCTTTGGTGGCCAGCGTAAGGGCAGTACACCGACGGAATCACACCGCAGAGTTCCGCCTGTGCAGGGCGCTGCCTCTGCCCATCATTCAAAAAGTTCTTTGGTGTGGGCCTTTTTTGAGGCTAGTGCATCAGATCGCACAGCTGCTGTTTGCAACATATGTCTCAAGCGTATATCGCGTGGCCAAAACATCAGCCGCTTGGGTACCACATGCCTGACCAGACATATGTTGACCTGCCATGCAGCTCGTTGGCAAGCCTACCTCAAAGACCCACACCAAAGAACAAAGCGGACCTCTCCTTGCACCGCATCAGCTGGGATCTCCAACCCCACTATAACTTCAGTCCTCTCTGAAACATGCACTGAGAGGAATGAAGGTGTAGAATTAGGTGTGTCACAGCCAAGTACTTGCGGCCACTCTGCTAGCAGTACACCGACGTCCGATTCTAGCAGGCAAATTTCCCTGCCCCAGCTGCTGGACCGTCAAAAGAAGTTCACTCCCAGCCATCCACATGCCCAGCGGTTGAATGCTAGCTTGGCTAAATTGCTAGCGCTTCAACTGCTGCCTTTTCAGTTGGTAGACTCGGCCCCCTTCCGTGAGTTTGTGCAATGTGCGGTTCCTCAGTGGCAGGTTCCCAAACGCCACTTTTTCTCACGGAAGGCTATTCCGGCTCTCTACCGGCATGTGGAAGGCAATGTCTTGGCCTCGCTGGACAGGGCGGTCAGCGGTAAGGTGCATATTACCGCTGACTCATGGTCCAGCAGGCATGGACAGGGACGTTACCTTTCTTTCACGGCCCATTGGGTCACTCTTTTGGCAGCTGGGAAGGATGCAGAACAAGGTGCAGTAGTGTTGGAGGTTGTTCCACCGCCACGCCTCCAAAATGCTACTACTGGTTGTGACACACCTCTCTCCTCCACCCCCTCCTCTTCTTCTTCCTCCATGGCCTCTTCCTGTGGTTTGTCCTATGAACCAGCGGTGCTCCGTAGCCGTTCAAGGGGCTACGCAAGTACGCAGGCAAAAAGATGCCATGCCGTGCTTGCGCTGGTGTGTTTGGGGGACAGAAGCCACACTGGGGCAGAGGTCCTGTCTGCTCTGCAGGGCCAGGCCGAGAGGTGGTTGACGCCACGCCAGCTTAAGCCAGGAATGGTGGTTTGCGACAATGGCACCAACCTCCTCTCCGCCCTCCGACAGGGACAACTGACCCATGTGCCCTGTGTGGCTCACATCCTTAACCTGGTGGTGCAGCGGTTCTTGGGCAGGTACCCGGGCTTACAGGATGTCCTGAGGCAGGCCAGGAAAGTCTGTGTGCATTTCCGCAGATCTTATAATGCCAGTGCTCGCCTGGCTGAGCTGCAAAAGGAGTTGAACCTGCCCAAGAACCGCCTTATATGTGACATGCCCACCAGGTGGAACTCAACGTTGGCCATGCTGCAGCGGCTGCACACGCAGCAGAGGGCCATCAATGAGTACCTGTGCGACTACGGCACCAGGACAGGGTCAGGGGAGCTTGGTTTTTTTTCTCCACGCCAGTGGGGCATGATCAGGGATGCATGCACTGTCCTGGCACCATTTGAGGAGGCCACGAGGATGGTGAGCAGTGACAGTGCATGCATCAGTGACACTGTACCTCTTGTCCACCTGTTGGAGCACACGCTGCGTGGAATAATGGACAGGGCACTTGAGGCAGAACAGAGGCAGGAAGAGGAGGACTTCCTTGCCTCTCAAGGCCCCCTTTACCCAGACAGTGTTCCTTCTGTCCCACCCATCGCACAGGAAGAGGAGGAGGAGGAGGAGGAGGAGGAGGATTGTGTCAGCATGGAGGTGGAGGCTGGCACTCAGCATCATCAGCAGCAGTCTTTTAGGGATGATTTACAGTCCCAAGAAACCAGTGGACTTGTACGTGGCTGGGAGGAGGTGGCTGCGGATCATGTCGTCCTTAGTGACCCAGAGGACTCCGGAGCGAATGCCTCAGCAAACCTACGCTGCATGGCCTCCCTGATCCTGCAAAGTCTGCGGAAGGATCCTCGTATTCTTCGGATCAAGGAGAGGGACCATTACTGGCTGGCCACTCTCCTTGATCCACGGTACAAGGGTAAGGTTGCGGACCTTATGTTACCGTCGCAGAGGGAGCAGAGGATGAGACAACTCCGGGAGGCCTTGCAGAAAGGTCTGTGCAACGCGTTCCCAGAGACTGGGAGGTTACAAACTCCTGGTCCTGGACAACGAGTTGCTGAGGCTTCGGCCAGTCAAAGAAGGAGCGGTGGGGAAGGTGGCCGTCTGACCGATGCGTTCAGACAATTCTTTAGTCCGCAGCCCCAAAGTATGATCGGTTCCAGCAACCATCGCCAGCGTCTGATAAACATGGTGCAGGAATATCTAGGGGCAAGGTCAGACTTGGACACCTTCCCCACCGAAAATCCTCTGGCTTACTGGGTCTTGAGGATGGATCACTGGCCAGAGCTTGCACAGTATGCAATTGAGCTACTGGCCTGTCCTGCATCCAGCGTTCTTTCGGAACGCACATTCAGTGCTGCTGGAGGATTTGTCACGGATCACAGGGTGCGCCTGTCCACCGACTCGGTTGATCGACTGACTTTCATCAAGATGAACCAGTCTTGGATCACCACCAGCTACCACACACCTGATGCTGATATAACAGACTAATTGATTTTAACATGTCACATCCCTTCAAGACTGATGCTGATGCTGAGTGCCTGTGCTGTTATGTTGACTGGCTATCCTCCTCCTCCGAGTCCTCAATGATACGATTGATGATGATAGCTTGGAAGATCATTTTTGTTTATGGGTGCCGCCACCAGTGGCTAAGGCCCAATTTTTCAGCCCCTGTTTTACAGGGGCGTGTAATTACAATTTTTTTAGCAATAATTTGCCATAGGGCTCATTGCTGTGCTCCAAGTACAGTATCTGTGAGGGGTTGGAGTGTTGTGGCACCAGTGCCTAAGGCTCATCTTTTCAGCCCCTGTTTAACAGGGGCGTGTCATTACAATTTTTGAAGCAATACTTTGCAACAGGGCTCATTGCTGTGCTCCAAGTACAGTATCTGTGAGGGGTTGTAGTGTTGTGCCACCAGTGCCTAAGGTCCAATTTTTCAGCCCCTGTTCAACAGGGGCATGCAATTACAATTCTTGATCTAATAATTCACAGCAGGGCCCATTGCTGCACCCACCAAGAGTAACTCTGAGGGCTTACAGTGTTGTGGCAACGCCACCACCACCACCACCACGAAAGGCCCAATTTTTCAGCCCCTGTTCAAAAGGGGCATGTAATTACAATTCTTGATCTAATAATTCACAGCAGGGCCCATTCCTGCACCCACCAAGAGTAACTCTGAGGGCTTACAGTGTTGTGGCAACGCCACCACCACCACCACCACGAAAGGCCCAATTTTTCAGCCCCTGTTCAAAAGGGGCATGTAATTACAATTCTTGATCTAATAATTCACAGCAGGGCCCATTCCTGCACCCACCAAAAGTAACTCTGAGGGCTTACAGTGTTGTGGCAACGCCACCACCACCACCACCACCACCACGAAAGGCCCAATTTTTCAGCCCCTGTTCAAAAGGGGCATGTAATTACAATTCTTGATCTAATAATTCACAGCAGGGCCCATTCCTGCACCCACCAAGAGTAACTCTGAGGGCTTACAGTGTTGTGGCAACGCCACCACCACCACCACCACGAAAGGCCCAATTTTTCAGCCCCTGTTCAAAAGGGGCATGTAATTACAATTCTTGATCTAATAATTCACAGCAGGGCCCATTCCTGCACCCACCAAGAGTAACTCTGAGGGCTTACAGTGTTGTGGCAACGCCACCGCCACCACCACCACGAAAGGCCCAATTTTTCAGCCCCTGTTCAAAAGGGGCATGTAATTACAATTCTTGATCTAATAATTCACAGCAGGGCCCATTCCTGCACCCACCAAGAGTAACTCTGAGGGCTTACAGTGTTGTGGCAACGCCACCACCACCACCACCACGAAAGGCCCAATTTTTCAGCCCCTGTTCAAAAGGGGCATGTAATTACAATTCTTGATCTAATAATTCACAGCAGGGCCCATTCCTGCACCCACCAAGAGTAACTCTGAGGGCTTACAGTGTTGTGGCAACGCCACCACCACCACCACCACCACGAAAGGCCCAATTTTTCAGCCCCTGTTCAAAAGGGGCATGTAATTACAATTCTTGATCTAATAATTCACAGCAGGGCCCATTCCTGCACCCACCAAGAGTAACTCTGAGGGCTTACAGTGTTGTGGCAACACCACCACCACCACCACGAAAGGCACAATTTTTCAGCCCCTGTTCAACAGGGGCATGCAATTACAATTCTTGATCTAATAATTCACAGCAGGGCCCATTCCTGCACCCACCAAGAGTAACTCTGAGGGCTTACAGTGTTGTGGCAACGCCACCACCACCACCACCACGAAAGGCCCAATTTTTCAGCCCCTGTTCAACAGGGGCATGCAATTACAATTCTTGATCTAATAATTCACAGCAGGGCCCATTGCTGCACCCACCAAGAGTAACTGTCAGGGCTTACAGTGTTGTGGCACCAGCACCACCATCAAAGGCCCAATTTTTACTACCACTGTTCAACAATTATATGTAATTACAATTCCTGATATAATAGTTGACAGCAGGGCGTTCCAGCACCAACCAAGAGTAACTGTGAGTGCTTACAGTGTTGTGCCAACACCAACAACTAAGGGGCCTATTTCTGCAGAGTATATACGGCAGGTCCCTACTTTCAAACATCCAACTTACAAACGACTCCTACTTGCAAACGCAAGAAGACAACAGGAAGTGAGAGGAAATCTACCCCTAGGAAGGAAAAGTCTCTCCTGTAAGAATTAATATGGGAGAAAGGTGTCTCCTCTGTACTGATGCTTTATCACCAATCCTTGTTTCAAGAAAAACACCACATTTCAAAAACAGTTGTCATTGGGACGGAAAGTGAGGTGAAATGTTCTGAACAGGGGCACAGACAGCAAAACAAATGTTACAGGGGTGATAACCCTTACCTATGTTTTCCAAAAAGTTTAAAAATAGATTTTTGGGCTGGAGCTACACTTAAACAATGTACCTGTTCAAAATTACAAACAGATTCTACATAAGAACAAACCTACAGTCCCTGTCTTGTATGCACCGCCTGTATACGGCTGTTCAGAGTATATAGGGCCTTTTTTATTTTATGTGCGGGGTTCCCCTTAATATCCATACAAGACCCAAAGGGGCTGGTAATGGGCTGGGGTAGGGGGGGGGGGGGTCATGGGGTAGCTATGCCATTTTTCTTAAAGATTTTCATCCATATTACCGGGACCAGACATTACATTAAAGCCGCAAGCAGTTTTAAATGGCTTTTTTTCCTTCAGAAGTGTCATTTTGTGCAGGGACAGTTCTAAACACGGGAAACACGTGGCACTTCACAGGCATACTTTAGACACCCCCCAGGTACGATATTTAAAGGAATATTTGACTTTTTTTTTTTCACTTTATGCATCATTAAAATGACTGCTCGCGAAAAACGACCGTTTTTAAAACTTCTTTTTGCATTGATACATGTCCCCTGGTGCACAACCCGGGTTCCCAAACCCTTTTTAGGACAATAACATGCATAATAGTTGTTATAATTAGCACTTTAGAATTCGAACGTTCGCATCCATTGTATTTAATAGGGTTCTAATGTTCGTACGAACTTTCGGTCCGTTCGCGGGTTCTGGTGCGAACCGAACCCGGGGGTGTTCGGCTCATCACTAGCAGCGGCATGTCTAGGATTTAAACTCAGACCCTCAGAGATGCTAAGCAGAAGTTCGAACCTCTAAGCCACGGAGCTACCACATGTGGAAACCTCCTACACATACAGTAAATACACATATACTGCATTTCTTTGGACATATAGGTGGTGCAATTACATTACTCAAGAGTTATTCTTCTTGATTTATTCTGTGATATTTGGTGGTTCTTGGTGGGTGAGTGTAGAATAGTGATTCTACCCTCTGATTTTTGGGAATTACATTTTGATTTCTGATGTTGGTACACATATCACATTTTTGGGCTCAAATTATGATTATTTGGAAATAATGAAAAAACACACAAAATTGTGACTCATTTTAAATTTGCATCAGCAATGGTATTGTTTGTGGTCTATAAAGATTCCTGTGTGCGTTTGGGTAAAGATTTTTGTGAGATGGAGAGTAACAAGTGAAAGTGACACATATATTTTATCAAAACATTCCACGATTAGGGATGAGCTCGGTGTTCGAGTCGAACATACGTTCGACTCGAACATCGGCTGTTCGATCGTTCGCCGAACAATGAACAATTTGGGCCGTTCGCGCCTAATTCGCGGCCCACATTGCACTACGCCATCGCAGTGTCATCCAGGCGCTGTGATTGGCCAAGCATGCACTGTGACCCCGCATGCTTGGCCAATCGCAGCGCCGGCAGCGAGGAGAGCAATGATTGGCCACAGGCAGGATGCCTGTGGCCAATTATTGCTGAGGGTGTTTAGTACACGCCCCACACTATAAAAGGCCGCCAGCACGGCGGCCTAGTGTAGTGTGTTCCGGAGCAGGGAAAAAGAAGCATAGGCAGGGACAGTGACATTTTTTTTTTTCTTGCTTAACCTGGATTCCTTTAGTTTAGGGAAAGAGAAGGATAGGTAGGGAGAGTGTCAGTCTGTTTTACTGTGCTAAACCTTGTTTGTAGGGACAGGGAAGGACAGTGAGGGAAATTCTCATTGTGCTATACTGTGCTAAAGCATTCCTCATCAACCATCTTTAAAAAAAAATTTTTATAGGGACAGAAAACTATAGGTAGGGAGAGTGTCAGTGTGTTTTACTGTGCTAAACCTTGTTTGTAGGGACAGGGAAGGACAGTGAGGGAAATTCTCATTGTGCTATACTGTGCTAAAGCATTCCTCATCAACCATCTTTAAAAAAAAAATTTTTTGGGACAGAAAACTATAGGTAGGGAGAGTGTCAGTGTGTTTTACTGTGCTAAACCTTGTTTGTAGGGACAGGGAAGGACAGTGAGGGAAATTCTCATTGTGCTATACTGTGCTAAAGCATTCCTCATCAACCATCTTTAAAAAAAAAATTTTTTTATAGGGACAGAAAACTATAGGTAGGGAGAGTGTCAGTGTGTTTTACTGTGCTAAACCTTGTTTGTAGGGACAGGGAAGGACAGTGAGGGAAATTCTCATTGTGCTATACTGTGCTAAAGCATTCCTCATCAACCATCTTTAAAAAAACATTTTTTATAGGGACAGAAAACTATAGGTAGGGAGAGTGTCAGTGTGTTTTACTGTGCTAAACCTTGTTTGTAGGGACAGGGAAGGACAGTGAGGGAAATTCTCATTGTGCTATACTGTGCTAAAGCATTCCTCATCAACCATCTTTAAAAAAAATTTTTTATAGGGACAGAAAACTATAGGTAGGGAGAGTGTCAGTGTGTTTTACTGTGCTAAACCTTGTTTGTAGGGACAGGGAAGGACAGTGAGGGAAATTCTCATTGTGCTATACTGTGCTAAAGCATTCCTCATCAACCATCTTTAAAAAAAAAAAAATTATAGGGACAGAAAACTATAGGTAGGGAGAGTGTCAGTGTGTTTTACTGTGCTAAACCTTGTTTGTAGGGACAGGGAAGGACAGTGAGGGAAATTCTCATTGTGCTATACTGTGCTAAAGCATTCCTCATCAACCATCTTTAAAAAAACATTTTTTATAGGGACAGAAAACTATAGGTAGGGAGAGTGTCAGTGTGTTTTACTGTGCTATACCTTGTTTGTAGGGACAGGGAAGGACAGTGAGGGAAATTCTCATTGTGCTATACTGTGCTAAAGCATTCCTCATCAACCATCTTTAAAAAAAAAAAAATAATTATAGGGACAGAAAACTATAGGTAGGGAGAGTGTCAGTGTGTTTTACTGTGCTAAACCTTGTTTGTAGGGACAGGGAAGGACAGTGAGGGAAATTCTCATTGTGCTATACTGTGCTAAAGCATTCCTCATCAACCATCTTTAAAAAAAAAAATTTTTATAGGGACAGAAAACTATAGGTAGGGAGAGTGTCAGTGTGTTTTACTGTGCTAAACCTTGTTTGTAGGGACAGGGAAGGACAGTGAGGGAAATTCTCATTGTGCTATACTGTGCTAAAGCATTCCTCATCAACCATCTTTAAAAATTTTTTTTTATATAGGGACAGAAAACTATAGGTAGGGAGAGTGTCAGTGTGTTTTACTGTGCTAAACCTTGTTTGTAGGGACAGGGAAGGACAGTGAGGGAAATTCTCATTGTGCTATACTGTGCTAAAGCATTCCTCATCAACCATCTTTAAAAAAACATTTTTTATAGGGACAGAAAACTATAGGTAGGGAGAGTGTCAGTGTGTTTTACTGTGCTAAACCTTGTTTGTAGGGACAGGGAAGGACAGTGAGGGAAATTCTCATTGTGCTATACTGTGCTAAAGCATTCCTCATCAACCATCTTTAAAAAAAAAAAATTATAGGGACAGAAAACTATAGGTAGGGAGAGTGTCAGTGTGTTTTACTGTGCTAAACCTTGTTTGTAGGGACAGGGAAGGACAGTGAGGGAAATTCTCATTGTGCTATACTGTGCTAAAGCATTCCTCATCAACCATCTTTAAAAAAAAATTTTTTTTATAGGGACAGAAAACTATAGGTAGGGAGAGTGTCAGTGTGTTTTACTGTGCTAAACCTTGTTTGTAGGGACAGGGAAGGACAGTGAGGGAAATTCTCATTGTGCTATACTGTGCTAAAGCATTCCTCATCAACCATCTTTAAAAAAACATTTTTTATAGGGACAGAAAACTATAGGTAGGGAGAGTGTCAGTGTGTTTTACTATGCTAAACCTTGTTTGTAGGGACAGGGAAGGACAGTGAGGGAAATTCTCATTGTGCTATACTGTGCTAAAGCATTCCTCATCAACCATCTTTAAAAAAAAAAAATTTTTATAGGGACAGAAAACTATAGGTAGGGAGAGTGTCAGTGTGTTTTACTGTGCTAAACCTTGTTTGTAGGGACAGGGAAGGACAGTGAGGGAAATTCTCATTGTGCTATACTGTGCTAAAGCATTCCTCATCAACCATCTTTAAAAAAAAAAAAAATTATAGGGACAGAAAACTATAGGTAGGGAGAGTGTCAGTGTGTTTTACTGTGCTAAACCTTGTTTGTAGGGACAGGGAAGGACAGTGAGGGAAATTCTCATTGTGCTATACTGTGCTAAAGCATTCCTCATCAACCATCTTTAAAAAAACATTTTTTATAGGGACAGAAAACTATAGGTAGGGAGAGTGTCAGTGTGTTTTACTGTGCTAAACCTTGTTTGTAGGGACAGGGAAGGACAGTGAGGGAAATTCTCATTGTGCTATACTGTGCTAAAGCATTCCTCATCAACCATCTTTAAAAAAACATTTTTTATAGGGACAGAAAACTATAGGTAGGGAGAGTGTCAGTGTGTTTTACTGTGCTAAACCTTGTTTGTAGGGACAGGGAAGGACAGTGAGGGAAATTCTCATTGTGCTATACTGTGCTAAAGCATTCCTCATCAACCATCTTTGAAATCCTTGTTTTTTGGACAGTCAGGGAAATTGTCATTGTGCTATTCTGTGCGAAAGCAATCATCCTCAACCATATTTAGAAATTCTTAAGTAAAGGGACAGAGAAGGACACCTGAAGGTAGCCCTTATTGCTTTTTTCCCATCTCCCTGCAGGCCATCCATTAGAATGTCTGGAAGGCAAACAAGGAGAGGCAGACAGTCAGGAGGCAATAAAAGAGGGCAAGCAGGCTCTGTGTCTGGGGGCAACAGTGCTGGTCGTGGACGCGGTGCATTGTCATCAGCACATGGCCATGGGACACGCTTGTCCTTCTTTTCGGCAGCTGGACATGTTGAGCCACATCATGCCGAAGACTTGGTAGAGTGGATGACCAAGCCCTCCTCCTCCTCCTCATCCTCTCTCACCCAGGCTCAGGGTACTGGCAAAGCAGCTGCCAAAGCGTCCTCTTCCCTGGTATCAATGTCAGACTCATCATCAGTCACTCCTTCCCTAGACCCACCATGTCCTCCTCCTGAGGAGTCCCCCGAACTGTTTGAGCACAGTGTTGGGTACATGCTCCAGGAGGATGCCCAGCGTTTTGAAGGGTCTGATGATGAAACCCAGCTACAGGAAGGCAGTAGCGTGAGAGCAGACAGAGGGGATGCTCAAGAAGGACACCAATCTGGCAGTCATGTTCCAGCAGCTGCAGCATACTGCCAGATTGGCTCCAGTGATGAGGAGGGAGGGGATGATGAGGTCACTGACTCCACGTGGGTGCCTAATAGGAGAGAGGAGGAGGAGGAGGATGAGGAGGAGGCACATCTCCAACGAGGCAGGATGCCCTTTGGTGGCCAGCGTAAGGGCAGTACACCGACGGAATCACACCGCAGAGCTCCGCCTGTGCAGGGCGCTGCCTCTGCCCGTCATTCAAAAAGTTCTTTGGTGTGGGCCTTTTTTGAGGCTAGTGCATCAGATCGCACAGCTGCTGTTTGCAACATATGTCTCAAGCGTATATCGCGTGGCCAAAACATCAGCCGCTTGGGTACCACATGCCTGACCAGACATATGTTGACCTGCCATGCAGCTCGTTGGCAAGCCTACCTCAAAGACCCACACCAAAGAACAAAGCGGACCTCTCCTTGCACCGCATCAGCTGGGATCTCCAACCCCACTATAACTTCAGTCCTCTCTGAAACATGCACTGAGAGGAATGAAGGTGTAGAATTAGGTGTGTCACAGCCAAGTACTTGCGGCCACTCTGCTAGCAGTACACCGACGTCCGATTCTAGCAGGCAAATTTCCCTGCCCCAGCTGCTGGACCGTCGAAAGAAGTTCACTCCCAGCCATCCACATGCCCAGCGGTTGAATGCTAGCTTGGCTAAATTGCTAGCGCTTCAACTGCTGCCTTTTCAGTTGGTAGACTCGGCCCCCTTCCGTGAGTTTGTGCAATGTGCGGTTCCTCAGTGGCAGGTTCCCAAACGCCACTTTTTCTCACAGAAGGCTATTCCGGCTCTCTACCGGCATGTGGAAGGCAATGTCTTGGCCTCGCTGGACAGGGCGGTCAGCGGTAAGGTGCATATTACCGCTGACTCATGGTCCAGCAGGCATGGACAGGGACGTTACCTTTCTTTCACGGCCCATTGGGTCACTCTTTTGGCAGCTGGGAAGGATGCAGGACAAGGTGCAGTAGTGTTGGAGGTTGTTCCACCGCCACGCCTCCAAAATGCTACTACTGGTTGTGACACATCTCTCTCCTCCACCCCCTCCTCTTCTTCTTCCTCCATGGCCTCTTCCTGTGCTTTGTCCTCTGAACCAGCGGTGCTCCGTAGGCGTTCAAGGGGCTACGCAAGTACGCAGGCAAAAAAATGCCATGCCGTGCTTGCGCTGGTGTGTTTGGGGGACAGAAGCCACACTGGGGCAGAGGTCCTGTCTGCTCTGCAGGGCCAGGCCGAGAGGTGGTTGACGCCACGCCAGCTTAAGCCGGGAATGGTGGTTTGCGACAATGGCACCAACCTCCTCTCCGCCCTCCGACAGGGACAACTGACCCATGTGCCCTGTGTGGCTCACGTCCTTAACCTGGTGGTGCAGCGGTTCTTGGGCAGGTACCCGGGCTTACAGGATGTCCTGAGGCAGGCCAGGAAAGTCTGTGTGCATTTCCGCAGATCTTATAATGCCAGTGCTCGCCTGGCTGAGCTGCAAAAGGAGTTGAACCTGCCCAAGAACCGCCTTATATGTGACATGCCCACCAGGTGGAACTCAACGTTGGCCATGCTGCAGCGGCTGCACACGCAGCAGAGGGCCATCAATGAGTACCTGTGCGACTACGGCACCAGGACAGGGTCAGGGGAGCTTGGTTTTTTTTCTCCACGCCAGTGGGGCATGATCAGGGATGCATGCACTGTCCTGGCACCATTTGAGGAGGCCACGAGGATGGTGAGCAGTGACAGTGCATGCATCAGTGACACTGTACCTCTTGTCCACCTGTTGGAGCACACGCTGCGTGGAATAATGGACAGGGCACTTGAGGCAGAACAGAGGCAGGAAGAGGAGGACTTCCTTGCCTCTCAAGGCCCCCTTTACCCAGACAGTGTTCCTTCTGTCCCACCCATCACACAGGAAGAGGACGAGGAGGAGGAGGAGGAGGAGGATTGTGTCAGCATGGAGGTGGAGCCTGGCACTCAGCAGCATCAACAGCAGCAGTCTTTTAGGGATGATTTACAGTCCCAAGAAACCCGTGGACTTGTACGTGGCTGGGAGGAGGTGGCTGCGGATCATGTCGTCCTTAGTGACCCAGAGGACTCCGGACCGAATGCCTCAGCTAACCTACGCTGCATGGCCTCCCTGATCCTGCAAAGTCTGCGGAAGGATCCTCGTATTCTTCGGATCAAGGAGAGGGACCATTACTGGCTGGCCACTCTCCTTGATCCACGGTACAAGGGTAAGGTTGCGGACCTTATGTTACCGACGCAGAGGGAGCAGAGGATGAGACAACTCCGGGAGGCCTTGCAGAAAGGTCTGTGCAACGCGTTCCCAGAGACTGGGAGGTTACAAACTCCTGGTCCTGGACAACGAGTTGCTGAGGCTTCGGCCAGTCAAAGAAGGAGCGGTGGGGAAGGTGGCCGTCTGACCGATGCGTTCAGACAATTCTTTAGTCCGCAGCCCCAAAGTATGATCGGTTCCAGCAACCATCGCCAGCGTCTGATAAACATGGTGCAGGAATATCTAGGGGCAAGGTCAGACTTGGACACCTTCCCCACCGAAAATCCTCTGGCTTACTGGGTCTTGAGGATGGATCACTGGCCAGAGCTTGCACAGTATGCAATTGAGCTACTGGCCTGTCCTGCATCCAGCGTTCTTTCGGAACGCACATTCAGTGCTGCTGGAGGATTTGTCACGGATCACAGGGTGCGCCTGTCCACCGACTCGGTTGATCGACTGACTTTCATCAAGATGAACCAGTCTTGGATCACCACCAGCTACCACACACCTGATGCTGATATAACAGACTAATTGATTTTAACATGTCACATCCCTTCAAGACTGATGCTGATGCTGAGTGCCTGTGCTGTTATGTTGACTGGCTATCCTCCTCCTCCGAGTCCTCAATGATACGATTGATGATGATAGCTTGGAAGATCATTTTTGTTTATGGGTGCCGCCACCAGTGGCTAAGGCCCAATTTTTCAGCCCCTGTTTAACAGGGGCGTGTAATTACAATTTTTGAAGCAATACTTTGCAACAGGGCTCATTGCTGTGCTCCAAGTACAGTATCTGTGACGGGTTGCAGTGTTGTGCCACCAGTGCCTAAGGCCCAATTTTTCAGCCCCTGTTTAACAGGGGCGTGTAATTACAATTTTTGAAGCAATACTTTGCAACAGGGCTCATTGCTGTGCTCCAAGTACAGTATCTGTGAGGGGTTGCAGTGTTGTGCCACCAGTGCCTAAGGCCCAATTTTTCAGCCCCTGTTCAACAGGGGCATGTAATTACAATTCTTGATCTAATAATTCACAGCAGGGCCCATTGCTGCACCCACCAAGAGTAACTCTGAGGGCTTACAGTGTTGTGGCAACGCCACCACCACCACCACCACGAAAGGCCCAATTTTTCAGCCCCTGTTCAAAAGGGGCATGTAATTACAATTCTTGATCTAATAATTCACAGCAGGGCCCATTCCTGCACCCACCAAGAGTAACTCTGAGGGCTTACAGTGTTGTGGCAACACCACCACCACCACCACCACCACGAAAGGCCCAATTTTTCAGCCCCTGTTCAATAGGGGCATGCAATTACAATTCTTGATCTAATAATTCACAGCAGGGCCCATTGCTGCACCCACCAAGAGTAACTGTCAGGGCTTACAGTGTTGTGGCACCAGCACCACCATCAAAGGCCCAATTTTTACTACCACTGTTCAACAATTATATGTAATTACAATTCCTGATATAATAGTTGACAGCAGGGCGTTCCAGCACCAACCAAGAGTAACTGTGAGTGCTTACAGTGTTGTGCCAACACCAACAACTAAGGGGCCTATTTCTGCAGAGTATATACGGCAGGTCCCTACTTTCAAACATCCAACTTACAAACGACTCCTACTTGCAAACGCAAGAAGACAACAGGAAGTGAGAGGAAATCTACCCCTAGGAAGGAAAATTCTCTCCTGTAAGAATTAATATGGGAGAAAGGTGTCTCCTCTGTACTGATGCTTTATCACCAATCCTTGTTTCAAGAAAAACACCACATTTCAAAAACAGTTGTCATTGGGACGGAAAGTGAGGTGAAATGTTCTGAACAGGGGCACAGACAGCAAAACAAATGTTACAGGGGTGATAACCCTTACCTATGTTTTCCAAAAAGTTTAAAAATAGATTTTTGGGCTGGAGCTACACTTAAACAATGTACCTGTTCAAAATTACAAACAGATTCTACATAAGAACAAACCTACAGTCCCTGTCTTGTATGCACCGCCTGTATACGGCTGTTCAGAGTATATAGGGCCTTTTTTATTTTATGTGCGGGGTTCCCCTTAATATCCATACAAGACCCAAAGGGGCTGGGGTAGGGGGGGGGGGGTCATGGGGTAGCTATGCCATTTTTCTTAAAGATTTTCATCCATATTACCGGGACCAGACATTACATTAAAGCCGCAAGCAGTTTTAAATGGCTTTTTTTTCCTTTAGAAGTGTCATTTTGTGCAGGGACAGTTCTAAACACGGGAAACACGTGGCACTTCACAGGCATACTTTAGACACCCCCCAGGTACGATATTTAAAGGAATATTTGACTTTTTTTTTTCACTTTATGCATCATTAAAATGACTGCTCCCTAAAAACGACCGTTTTTAAAACTTCTTTTTGCATTGATACATGTCCCCTGGTGCAGAACCCGGGTTCCCAAACCCTTTTTAGGACAATAACATGCATAATAGTCGTTATAATTAGCACTTTAGAATTCGAACGTTCGCATGCATTGTATTTAATAGGGTTCTAATGTTCGTACGAACTTTCGGTCCGTTCGCGGGTTCTGGTGCGAACCGAACCCGGGGGTGTTCGGCTCATCACTATCCACGATCTAGAATTCTTAAAAACAAAATAGATGAAGAAGAAGCAACATTGTTGCAAGGAAAAATTATTTCAGAGAAAGATACATTTCATTTCACATTAAAAGTATTTATTTGGGGAAGTTACAATTGTACCAGTAGAATCAATGGCTGAAACTTGCATTGGACTATATAGATTTTCACTCTCAAAAACACATTTTAGCCCAGTGCTAATTTTGGTATTTACTATCCCGCCCTGTAAAAAAACAATGGGAGCTAAAATGAGAGTAGTTTAAATGTCTGAGCATGCTCAGTTGTGCTGGCACCTAGTTGTACAGAGACAGGGAATTGATCTCTTCTCAGAGTTTTAAAGATATTTCAGTGTAGAAATAATTTTTTCACACAGTTTAAAAGCAGATTATCTTTAAACAATATACTGCATATTTCAGTACCATTTAGGCAATCATATGCTCTAAAAATTATTTCCACGTGCACTACTCCAGGTTTTAGCAGAGTAATGCCCTGTACACACGATTGGAGTATCCGATGGTCTAAAATCAGATGGAATTTTTCATCAGATTTCCGTTCAAGCTGTCTTGCATACACAATATCAGACTAAATTCCGACCGTCCAAAACGCGGTGACGTAAAACACTTAGACGAGCCGGAAAAAATAAGGGTTTGGGCGCTATTTGTTTTCAGGACGCTATAGTGAACTAGATTTTGGGAGTATTTTTGCACCAGCGCTATAGTGAAAATCGTTTTAGCGTTAATTCGCACGATTAGCGCTAATTAGCTGTAATTAGCATGAGGCGCTCTAGTAAATGACCCCCAGTCTCCTTGCAGCAGACTGAGAGGTTGAGCTCACAGTGCCTTGTCAGGGGCATTGAGCTCAATGAACAGCTTGGAGTCTTGGACCTATGGTAAATTACCATTGGTTCAGCTGTCCAATAAAAATGTTGCAGTGGAGGCACGCCTCTCACTGCAGTGTCATAGAAGGGGCATGTGTCTAAAAGACAAATGCTCCCTTCCAGCCCAGCCTCTTAACTACAAGGAACTTATATGTTGTAACATAATCATTTATTATTTATCTATTTACTGTGAAATTACTGGTTGGAAGTTAAAAATTCAAACTTCAGTAATTTGTTCGTTAAGCCACCTGCTTGAGTATAGATTTTTGAAAATATAGTAAATTATCTTAAAAACAATATATAATAATTATTTGTATATTACTTACTTATGGTAATTAACCCCTTGCCACCCAGGCCAATTCTGAAACTTCTCTCCTACATGTAAAAATCATAATTTTTTTGCTAGAAAATTTCTCAGAACCCCCAAACATTATATATATTGTTTTAGCAGACACCCTAAGGAATAAAATGGTGGTCATTGCAACTTTTTATGTCACACAGTATTTGCACAGCAATTTTTTTAAACACGTTAGCCCAATTTTTTTTCTAGAATATGAAAGCTGATGTTACGCCGAGTAAATGGAAAACTAACATGTCACAATTTAAAATTGCGTACACTTGTGGAATGGCGCCAAACTTCAGTACTTATAAATCTCCATAGGTGACGCTTACATTTTTTTTACAGGTTACATGTTTAGAGTTACAGAGGAGGTCTAGTGCTAGAATTATTGCTCTCGCTCTAACAATCACGGCGTATGTAACCTGTGTGTATCTGGCTCTGATACTGGCCAGTGCCTCACCAGCCACTGAACTCACCACACATCCCTGGTAAAGATGTAAGCAGTTACTTTCTATGATGTGGACCATGCTTGGGGTTGGCACTTCTGCCTTGTAGTGCTAGGGTCAATTGTTTGAATCCCAACTACGACATTTCCTGAAGGAGTTTACATGTTCTCTCTGTGTGGGTTTCCTCCGGGTACTCCAGTTTCCGTCCACACCAGAAATATGTGCTGGTAAGTAATTGGTACCTGTTCATATTGTCCCTAGTATGTGCAAGTATGCATGTGAGGTAGGGACCCTAGATTGTAAGCTCCTCAAGAGCAAGGACTGATGTGAATGTATAATATGTGTAAAGCACTGTACAAAATGTCAGTGCTATATAAATATTTGAAATAAATTAGGGCTGTTACTGATTAAAATTTTAGTGTCCGATTAATCATTTTTTTTTAAATCGATTAATCGACTAATTTTAATTAATTATAACGCACATACATTTTTTGGATCACCGCCATATATAGTCCCCACTGTAATATCCACAGACATCTCACCCACTGTAATATCCACAATCTCCCCCACTGTAATATCCACAGACACCTCCCCACTGTAATATGGTCCACATCTCCCCCACTGTATAGGAAGATTAGTGCTTGCTTACCAGACAAGCCGGCCGAACACAAGCAGTTGAGGCTGGGTCAGTGGCGTCCCTAGGGTTGGTGTCACCTGGTGCGGTAAAACATGGTGTCACCCCACCTCTCCCTCCATCATCTAAAGAAATGTGCAGAGTGCCCCTCACCCCCATATACCCCCTCCTAGCACAATTCCTCTTTCTCCTTCCCTCATCCCCCTCTCAGCACAAACCCCCCCCCAATATTCCCCCTCTTAACAAAAATCTTCACCCCCATATGCCCCCTTCCAGTACAAATACCCCCTCTCAGCACATTACTTCCCCTCCATTTCCCCCTACCAGCACAAGTCATCACCCTCATATACCCCCATTCAGCACAAATCCCCCTTCTCAGCACAAAATGCCCCCCATATTCCTCTTCCCAGTATAAATCCCCCCAAACCCCTCCTCTTATACAAATTATTTTACCCCCCAAATCCCCTCTCTCAGCACAAATCATCCCCCCATCTCCCCCCTCCCTGCACAGATCCCCCTTTCAGCACAAATCATCCCCCCCATCTCCCTGCACAGACCCCCCCAGCACAAATCACCCCCCCCCATCTCCCCCCCTCTGCACAGATCCCCCCCTCTCAGCACAAATCATCCCCCCATCTTCCCCCTTTCAGTATTAAACCCCTCTTCTTGCCCAAATTCTCTTATTCCCCCAACCAAGCCACCCTCAGCACAAATCCTCTTATTTAATCCCTCCCTGACAATTTCCCCCTACAAGCACAACTCCCACCCCAATACAAAGGCACTCGCCTCCAGATAGTCCCATAAAAAACAAAAACAAAATCTTAATCCCTTTCAGTATAAATCCTTCCTTTTATTGCACAAATCCTCAGATCCCTGCCCCCAGCCCAGACTTACCGGTTATCAGTTACCGGGTGCTCAGTGATTGATTGTTGTCCCGTCAGAAGAAACGCCAAAGCAGAGGAGGAACCTGGGAAGGAGATCTCCCGGCGCTCTGACACTGCTAACATGCAGCCAGCTGGGACAGATAGGAGCTGCTAAAGTGTCAGCCATCAGGGGCAGCAGAGCTCCGCGGATCACGTGGTGTGCCGATCGATCAAAAAAATTAACGATTAATCGAGGAATTCATCGTTAATTTCCGCAGCCCTAAAATAAATATATTAAAAAAAACTTTGCTGAGAATTTGATAGCTTTGATATTCTCTTGAAGTTCTTGAGCTACCCAACACTTGCACCGGGAAATGTTTAAGGAGAACCTATAATATTTTAGGGTCAGTTTTAAATTTAATTGATTTTCTTAACGTGTATAAGATTTTAGAGCACGATGGGTTAGCTTGAGAGTAGGGTTCAGCAGGGACCGGCCAAGATTTGAACCAGGTATGGGCAGGCTGTCAATCCATCAATTGACTTAAGTACAACCAGCATGTCGGATTTCTAATGCAATTATCCCCCCGCTGGGAGAACACAATAGCTCAGTTGGAGGGATTGTAGCGATTTTCTGTTGCAGGAAAGGAAATTGCACCATCTAAGGCTGGCTTAAAGACAATCCCCTCTCAGGCAGAATGGCTCTCATTTAAACTTTGGATGAAGTTGCCCAGTAAAGGATGAGTCACTGCAATTAGCCATTGACCCGTGTGTGTAAATGTACACTTGAATATTTATTACAGGTATTTATTTAGAGCTAACAGTCTACCTGGTACTTTAGACCTGCACACAGGAACTAAAAAATACCACTTTTTCAGGCGTTGTTTTTTCAGCCTGTTAATGCACCTCTATGTTGGCCTACGTGGCTATGCACACATAGGCCTTTCCTGCTTGAGTGTTCATTCATTGCAATGGCCAGAATAAATCAATATTCTGGCCAATGGAATTAATGAATGTCCAAACACTTGCCGCACCTAATCACGCCCCAAACACGTGTGCAAAATGCGACTATAGATGCATTTTTGAAGCTGCTTTTTTCCTGCTAGAAGCAAAGCTGTCCAGGGGAGGACCCCCTTCCACTGACTGTAAAAGTAATCCAGGGGCTTCTTAGCCACTAAAATTACTTTTTACTTTGTGCAGAATCGCTGGGGCTAAAAAATGATATCTTGCTCATAGCTGTAGCGATGATCAAGATATCACCCTTACAATCCAGTAATGGACCAGTACATCGCTGGACAGGAAGTTGATAAAAGGAAGTGGTTGGGGGGCACATGTTTACTGCCCCCCAAATGCAAGTGTAAAGCAGCATCTCACTGCATCTTCACCAGCATTATGAACATCACGCAGGCAGCACAGTCAGCATGTGTTCTGTCATGGATCTGTCAGTGTCAAATGGCTTTTGGGTTCTGACTTTGGCTGTACTGTGTGTTACAAACTATAACCCAGTATAGCCATAACAAAGTAAGCACCCAACAGCAATATGACACACTGTGACAGATTCATTACAGAGCACATGCTGACTGTGCTGCCTGCGGAAGTATCATAATTCTAAATAAACATACTGTAACTAGCCATGCTGTGTGTAAGCGATACACAGTGAGGATTCTTTCCTTTGTGCTCCACTCACTGTGTGCTCTGCAGCCACGGTGCTCGGGTTTTTGCTCCCTTGTCAGCCACAGAGCCGCCTGTTGCCTCACATCAGTCTCGGCAGTCGGCACATGAGGAGTTGAGGACGGGAGGCGGAGCGGAGCATCGTAGTATCACTCCGCCAGGGAAGGCAATGAGCAGCAGTGGCCGGGACTAATTAAAAAGCAAGTGCAATGTGCGGTGCGGTTTTATGTTTATCCGCCCGAAAAACAAGAAATAGTCCCACCACTGCGCTCACCTCCTGGGCCCCTCTGATGACCTGATGGGGCCCAGGAAAATGTAATTACACCCCCTTCCCTAAGCAAGTAGTAGCGGGGGACGGGGGTGAAGTTTAGAAAGCTCTTTTTTTTATTAGACAGAAATTAACTGTAAAGTTGCCCGGGCCCCCCTGTGGAGCTGCTGGGGTCCGGGCCTAGTGCAAAAGGGCTGCCTGTACTGCCCTATCAGCGGCCCTGCAAGGCAGGATTGCTAACCACTAAACCACCAATCTCTGTAGAGAATATTTATTTCAGTAAGTAGTAAAGAAGCTGGAAAACATAAAGCACCACTCCACCAATGGATTTGTCCATAGATAATACTGCACATATTCACTATATGAACATAAATGAAGATACTGTATATGATGTATTGCAGTTTTACAATAAATTATAATTTATATATGCCTACTGTGTCTAAGTTGACCTTGGTGGAAAACAAATGTATGTGGGACCAGATTTACCTATAGGAGACAGAGGCAAAGAGGCAGATTTTCTCTGTAAATAAAACAACAGATATAATTTTTAAGCTTATTTACACATTGTCAGGACAGGGCCAGTAAAATAAGGAAATGTTCTGTGTAAGTAAAGATGCCTAATGGCAGGGAGGAACATAGTTGCCTAAGGGCACCTGTATGCAGGGCCACCAATTTTGGGGCCCCTTACACAGCTTCAGGCATGGGCCCCCTGGAGCAGAGGAGAACCGGGGGGGGGGGGTTGCTGCCGCCGCAAATTGAGGAGTGGGGGGGGCAGTCGCGAATTGAGAAGTGGGGGGTGCCACGAATTGAGAAGCAGAGGGGTGCTGCCGCCGCGAATTGTTGAGGTCGGGGGGGCTTTGGGTGCTGACGAACAGAAAAAGAACAAAAAAAAAATGCGGGGTTGCTATCCAGGGCCCTGGGGACCTCTGGGCCCCTTACAAAAAATAAATAAAAAATTAAATAAAATAAAAATTGTGTTTTTTTATAAAAAAATACATAAAAAAGGGGGGTTACCATCCAGGGCCCTGGGGACCTCCAGGCCTCTGGGGACCTCTGGGCCCCTTACAAAAAAAAAATATTTATATTGTTTTTTTATAAAAAATACATAAAAAAGGGGGGTTACCATCCAGGGCCCTGGGGACCTCCGGGCCTCTGCGAACCTCTGGGCCCCTTACAAAAAAAAAATAAAAATATATAAAATAAAATAAAAATATTGTTTTTTTATAAAAAAATACATAAAAAAGGGGGGTTACCATCCGGGGCCCTGGGGACCTCCGGGCCTCTGGGGACCTCTGGGCCCCTTACAAAAAAAAATATATGTATATTGTGACAGCAGGAAGGTAAAGTCACCTGGTTGCATCCAGGGGGGTAGATATATTTCTCCCAGATTCAGGCTTTATGCCGACTTATACAACTAGGGAGTTGATGAAGCCCAGCTGAGGCTAGTGGGCTCATGAATGACTCATACCTCTAGGGAGAGTGCTGGGCGTCGTGAGGCAGGGAGTTGATGAGACCAGCTGAAGCCTGTCAGTTCGTTTAAGGCCTCTATAAAAACTCCCAGATTCATTAGGTGTTAGCTCATGCCTGGAACCAGACCTGTGTGGACTGTCTAGGGAGAGTGAACCCCTGTGCGGTGAGGCAAAGCCTGTGTGGCTATTTGTTTGGACTTTTACTAAACCAGGGACTTAGGGACTAGGACAGCACCAGGCTGATCCCAGTTGTTAGTTTAGGAAACCTGCATGTTTAGTCAGAGGTCAAACTGACCAGGATTTATTTTGTTTATGTTTCTTTTTGGCTTTGCTGTGTTTTTGTCACTGTACATAGAGAAATAAACCGCACCTTTTGATTTTGAAAACCACAACCTCCGTCTGCTGGCCCTGTTTTTGTGTGGGGAGCCCAACCAGGGGGTCACACACACCCGCTACCGAGTTAACCCCCTCACAGTTGGTGGAGAATGCGGGCAGTTTTTTTTAAGCCAGCATGGAGGAGATACTGAAACAGCTGGCTCTAGCAAATGCCAATCAACAGCAGACAAATGCAGGTTTGCAAAGGAGCCTTGCAGCCCAGCAGCAAGCTCATCAACAAGCCCAGCAGCAATCTGAGGCCCGCTTCATAGACCTGTTACAGAAGCAAGAGCAGAGACTACAACAAATGGAAGCAGTAATGCAGCAACGTCCGCAGACCAGTGAGGAAAGCCGTCCCACTAATACTGCGTCCTTTGGGGTGAGTCGTTTATTGACAAAAATGACTGGAGAGGATGATCCAGAGGTATTTTTGACCACATTTGAAAGGACTGCTGAAAGAGAAAAGTGGCCTGAGGAGCAGTGGGCTGGACTGGTGGCTCCTCTGTTAACTGGTGAATCGCAGAAGGCTTACTATGACCTAGAGCCTGACCAAGCAAAAGACTATGTGATGCTAAAAGCTGAAATATTGGCAAGGCTGGGTGTCACCCTGGCTGTCCGGGCTCAGCGTGTGCATAACTGGACTTTCCAGCTTGGAAAACCCCCCAGGTCTCAAATGTATGATCTCATTCACCTGAGCAGGAAGTGGCTACAGCCAGAGACTTTGTCCGCACCAGAGATTGTGGAACGTGTTGTAATGGATCGGTTTTTGAGAGCTCTTCCTACTGCCATCCAAAAGTGGGTAAGCCATGGAGACCCAGAGACGGCCGGTGGTCTTGTGGATCGTGTAGAGAAATACTTGGCTACAGAGAACCTGACGGCCTCTTCCAGAGACTCTCGGACTTTCCACCCTAAGACCAGACCATCCCCAGGGGCGGATAAGAGGATTCCAAGGGGTGAGGGTGGAGAGAGTGAGAGGGTGGGAGCTCTACCCAAAGTTTGGCGAGAACAGCCTGGGAAGTCAGGGGCTCAAGAGGCAGCCAAATGGATTGTTTGCTACCGCTGCCGGCAAGCGGGACATATTGCAGCAAATTGCCCGGTTGTGGAGGAACCCATGCAATGTGACTTTCTGATGGACAGACGTCAGTCGCTGTGTGCGACAGTCGCATGCACTGCCATTCGGGGAACTGAGAAACATTTATGCAAAATGTGTATTAATGGTAGAAATGTTGTGGTATTACTGGATTCAGGTAGCCTTGTGACCCTGATAAAGGCTGAATTAGTTAAAACAGAGGTCTCTGGGAATAGCAAGGTAGCTGTTATTTGTGTGCATGGGGACACCCGAGAGTATCCAGTGACTACAGTGTGTTTCGAGACCCCCAAAGGTACCCTCTCTCATCCAGTGGGGTTAGTATCTCAATTACCGCATGATGCCATTGTGGGAAGGGATTTTCCGAAGTTCTGGGAACTGTGGGATGATCCTGAGCCCCCCACTGGTGCCCCTATGTACCAGGAATGTGATAGCCAGAACTCCTCTGAGAGTGGTGAGGACTCTCCAGAATTTCCCTTGTCAGTATTTGCAGGGGAGACTCAAGAAACTGGAGAGGAGCCCACCTCCTCAGACGAAAACCTACCGTCTGTGGAGTTTTCTGATCTGGAGGTTCACAGGGAAAATTTTGCCACAGAACAGTTAAAAGACCCCGCCCTAATAAAGGCACGGGAAAACGTAGTGGAAATAGATGGCGAGTTAGTGAACCCAGATAATACCTGCACTTACCCATACTTCAGCGTAGAGAAGGACCTACTGTATCGGGTGGCAAAAAGGGCAGAAGAAACCGTTGAGCAGCTTGTGGTGCCCAAACCTTACAGGAAGTTGGTGTTGGAGTTGGCCCATGGGCACATTCTTGGAGGTCATCTGGGGACAGAGAAAACCCGAGAGAGGGTATTACAGAGATTCTATTGGCCTGGGGTGATGAAGGACATAGAAAATTATTGTTCCTCCTGCCCTGTGTGTCAGAGGTCGGCCCCGATGCCACATTTCCGTAGCCCGCTGGTCCCTCTACCCATCATTGAGGTCCCGTTTGAGAGAATCGCAATGGATTTGGTAGGTCCTATAATCAAGTCCGCTAGGGGGCACCAGTACATATTGGTTATAATGGACTATGCCACCCGTTATCCAGAAGCGATCCCTCTCAGAAATACCTCGGCCAAAACCATAGCCAAAGAGCTATCTCTTGTTTTTAGCCGGGTGGGTATTTGTAAAGAACTGCTTACGGACCAAGGTACACCCTTTATGTCCCGGGTTATGAAAGAGCTGTGTAAATTGCTCAAAGTGACGCAATTGCGTACATCTGTGTATCACCCCCAAACCGATGGGCTGGTTGAAAGATTCAACAAAACCCTAAAACAAATGTTGAAGAAAGTGGTGGATAGAGATGGAAAGGATTGGGACTGTCTACTTCCTTATTTGATGTTTGCTATTAGGGAGGTGCCCCAATCCTCTACGGGATTCTCCCCCTTTGAGTTACTGTATGGGAGACACCCAAGAGGGCTGTTGGATATTGCCAAGGAAACTTGGGAAAGTGAGAGTTCTCCCCACAGGAGTGTGATTGAGCATGTCGCCCTGATGCAAGATCGAATTGCACAGGTAATGCCCATCGTGAAGGAACATTTGGCCCAAGCGCAGTTGGCACAGCAGAGAGTGTACAACCGTGGAGCAAAGACCCGTACCTTTTCCCCGGGGGATAGGATATTGGTACTTGTCCCTACGGTTGAAAGTAAATTCCTTGCCAAATGGCAAGGCCCCTACGAGATAATGGAAAAAGTGAGCGAAGTGAATTACAAGGTCAGACAACCAGGAAGGCGAAAGCCCGAACAGATCTATCACGTTAATCTGTTGAAAGCCTGGAGGGATAGAGAGTCCCTAGTCGCAGAAACTTGGTCACCAGCTCAAACTGGTTGCGTGATTCCGGAGGTTGGAATAGCTGCCACCTTGTCACAACCCCAACAACAGGAGGTTAAGGAGTTTGTGCTTCGCAACAAGGAGGTGTTCTCTGAGCTGCCGGGACAAACATCTGGGGTAGAGCATGATATTATTACCCCGCCCGGTGAAAGGGTGAAGTTAAAACCCTATCGGATCCCAGAGGCCCGACGGGAGGCAATACGGGAGGAAGTACAGAAAATGCTGAACTTAGGGGTGATAGAGGAGTCCCAAAGTGATTGGTCTAGTCCCATTGTGTTGGTGCCTAAACCGGATGGGAGCTGGCGATTTTGTAACGATTTTCGTCAGTTGAACAAAGTTACAAAATTTGACACCTACCCCATGCCACGTATAGATGAGTTGATCGACCGGCTGGGAACAGCCCGATACATGACGACTCTTGACCTCACAAAAGGGTATTGGCAAATTCCCCTGGCCAAGTCGGCCAAAGAGAAAACCGCATTTGTAACCCCAGACGGGGCGTTCCAATATAAGAGAATGCCGTTCGGGTTACAGAATGCGCCGGCCACATTCCAGCGGAAAATGGACCTCACATCTGCCAAAAGTGCAAGCAGTCCTAGACTCTATCCGGGAAGCGGGGTTTACGGCTAACCCCAAGAAGTGTACCATTGGGCAGGAGGAGGCCAAATATCTTGGGTACACCATTGGCAGGGGAGTAATAAAACCCCAACTCAACAAAGTCGAGGCCATCCAGAGTTGGCCACGTCCCAACAGCAAGAAGCAGGTACGAGCCTTTCTGGGAATCGCGGGTTATTATCGGCGCTTCATTCCCCACTTTGCTTCTAAGGCTGTGCCCCTAACCAACCCGACGAAAGGGAAAGGGTCGGTCATGATTAAATGGACCCCCGAGGCTGAGGCAGCATTCCAATTCTTGAAACAAGCCTTATGTAGCCAGCCAGTGTTGTACTCACCCGACTTCTCTAAAGACTTTGTCGTACAAAGTGATGCGTCAGATGTGGGGTTAGGAGCAGTATTGTCCCAGGTCTGGAACGGGGAAGAGCACCCAGTCATTTACCTCAGCAGGAAGTTGAAGTCCCATGAGGTAAATTACGCCACGGTTGAAAAGGAGTGTTTAGCGGTGAAGTGGGCTCTAGATTCCCTTCGGTACTATCTGCTAGGTAGGCACTTTGACATGGTTACGGATCACGCTCCGTTAAAGTGGATGGCTCAAAACAAGGAGACAAATAGAAGAGTGAATAGGTGGTTCCTGGCCCTACAGGAATTCAACTCCACAGTAAAGCATCGCCCTGGCGTTCAAATGGGGAATGTGGATGCTTTGTCTCGAGTACATGAATGCCTGATTGCTGGTGTTCCAACCCCAAGGTTAAAACAAGAGGGGGGGGTATGTGACAGCAGGAAGGTAAAGTCACCTGGTTGCATCCAGGGGGGTAGATATATTTCTCCCAGATTCAGGCTTTATGCCGACTTATACAACTAGGGAGTTGATGAAGCCCAGCTGAGGCTAGTGGGCTCATGAATGACTCATACCTCTAGGGAGAGTGCTGGGCGTCGTGAGGCAGGGAGTTGATGAGACCAGCTGAAGCCTGTCAGTTCGTTTAAGGCCTCTATAAAAACTCCCAGATTCATTAGGTGTTAGCTCATGCCTGGAACCAGACCTGTGTGGACTGTCTAGGGAGAGTGAACCCCTGTGCGGTGAGGCAAAGCCTGTGTGGCTATTTGTTTGGACTTTTACTAAACCAGGGACTTAGGGACTAGGACAGCACCAGGCTGATCCCAGTTGTTAGTTTAGGAAACCTGCATGTTTAGTCAGAGGTCAAACTGACCAGGATTTATTTTGTTTATGTTTCTTTTTGGCTTTGCTGTGTTTTTGTCACTGTACATAGAGAAATAAACCGCACCTTTTGATTTTGAAAACCACAACCTCCGTCTGCTGGCCCTGTTTTTGTGTGGGGAGCCCAACCAGGGGGTCACACACACCCGCTACCGAGTTAACCCCCTCACAATATATATATATTTTTTTTCTAAAAAATACATAAAAATGGGGGTTACCATCTGGGGCCCTGGGGACCTCTGGGCCCCTTACAAAAAAGAAATAAAAATAAATAAAAAATAAAATAAAATAAAAATAAATAAAAAAATGTGTTTTTTATAAAAAAATACATAAAAAAGGGGGGTTACCATCCGGGGCCCTGGGGACCTCCGGGCCTCTGGGCCCCTTACAAAATATAAATAAAATAAAATAAAAAAATAAATATATATATATTTTTTTTATAAAAAGTACATAAAAAAGGGGGGTTACCATCCGGAGCCCTGGGGACCTCCGGGCCCCTGGGGACCTTTGAGCCCCTTACAAAAAAAAAGGGGAGTTGCCATCCGGGCCCCTGGGGACCTCCGTGCCCCTTACAGGTGTACTGCCTGTACCCCCCCGATGGCGGCCCTGCCTGTATGATAACAACTTTTGGGCCCCCCATTCGACATCTCTTGGATATTACAGACTTTGAACAGCGTAAGGGCACCACAAAGGCTAAAACTGGCCATACACTGCTAGAATTTTGTTAGAAAATTTTGGTTTTAAGAACGTTTGACTTTCTAATCATTAGTGGGGTCAATTCAACAGTCGTTTTCAACTGCAGTGATAGGAGAATTCGAAAGGAGCAAAATTTTTCTCGAATGTACAAATTTCTAACAGTGTTTGTGGTTTTTATTCAGGAAAGTCCATTCACTCCAAAACTGTAAATGTTAAAAGCAAACGTTTTTTTGAACTACTTTCGAACAACATTCATCAGTGTCAGGGTCACCTGTGGCCAGGTGACAGATGCACACCGTAGGGGGACAGGAGTGCACCGCGAGGTAGTGAACCCTATGGCTGGCTTCTGTGGATAGGAAACTGGGTGGTTGTGGAAAGCGGGACCAGAGGAGCACAACCGGGATCCCAACGGAAGCGAGAGCCAAGATTCCCCAGGGCGCGGAGTCTAAGACCCAGCTGGTCTTCTCCAGGGCCTCTAGTGGTGAGGATGTTACGCTGCAGGCTGGGACCAGGTCGCGGCCCCTGGAGTTTCCTAGCTCACGCCCCGTAGGATAAGGGGAAGCAGCAGCACACGATAGAGAGAACCGAATAACAAGCCGAAGGTCAGGGGCCACAAGCAGACAAGGATAACGAAGAACGAGCCGAAGGTCAAGGGTCACGAGCAGACAGGGATGGTCGGGGACAAGCCAATAACGTAACAGAGAGACAGACGTAGCACACGGCAGGCAGGAACCCAAACACACAATGCCTAACAAACACGTTGATCAGCAAAGCAGGCTTGCAGTGCACAGGTTAATATAGTGTTCAGTGATAGGGCCTGGGGTGGAGTCAGGCTGGGAGGAGATTATAAAGGAAGCCAGGTGAAGGAGGTCTGGTCTCTAGATGAACACATGAGGAGGAAGGTAAGATGGCAGACAGACATTAATGCATATCCATGACAGTACCCTCCCTCTTACGAGGCCTCCCCCTTCCCCGCCTGGGCCCAGGTTTAGAGGGAAACTTCAGATGAAACTCCTTTAACAGACGAGGTGCAAAGACCTCAGATGCAGTGATCCAAGACCTCTCCTCAGGACCAAACCCTTTCCAATGAACGAGGTACTGAAGAACGCCTTTACAGAGTCGGGAGTCCAGAATTTGACTGATCTCGTACTCCTGATTATCCTCCGAGACAGGCGCCACGGTAGGAAGAGGACGAGAGAATTTATTGAGGACTAAAGGCTTTAGAAGAGCAACATGAAAGGAGTTAGTGATTTTAAGGCTCTTAGGAATCTGGAGTTTGAAACAAACCGGATTCAGTTTAGCAGTTACCGTGTATGGACCGATGAATCGTGGAGCAAACTTCAGAGAAGGAACTCGGAGCTTGATGTTCCTGGTAGAGAGCCAGACTTTGTCCCCTGGCTGAAGAGAAGGCGGTTTACGCCTGCGGCGGTCGGCAAAGCCTTTGAATTTTTCAGCAGCTGCCCGGAGGGAATCATGAACGTGACCCCAAACGGAATTGAGAGACTCCTGAACCGAAGCCAAAGCTGGAATGTCTGGAGAACAGATCATAGGAAGAGGAAGTTGAGGGTGTTTTCCATAAACTGTGAAAAAGGGTGTCTTCTGCGAACTGGTATTCACATGATTGTTATGGGAGAATTCTGCCCACGGGAGTAGAGAGGACCAATCGTCATGGTGAGAAGACACAAAGGTGCGAAGAAAGACCTCTAACTCCTGATTAACCCTCTCAGTCTGTCCATTGGATTGGGGATGGTAAGAAGAAGAAAAATCCAAGACAATATTGAGGGATTTGCAAAAGGCTCTCCAAAAACGAGACGTGAATTGGACTCCCCTGTCGGAAACAATATGAGAAGGGACCCCATGTAGGCGGAGAATTTCTCGAATGAAAATGGGAACCAAGGCAGGGGCAGAAGGAAGACCAGGAAGAGGAACAAAATGAGCCATCTTGGAGAATCGATCGATTACCACCCAAATGACTGTATTATTCTCAGACAGTGGGAGATCGGTGATAAAATCCATGGCAATATGGGCCCAGGGTTCCTTAGGAATAGGCAAGGGCATGAGGAGACCAGCAGGAGCTTGTGTGGAGGATTTGGACTGAGCACAGACATGACAAGCTTTAACGTAGTCTTTGACGTCTGAGCGGAGATTAGGCCACCAGTAGTGACGACTGATGAGTAGGAAGGATCGGAGGAATCCAGAATGCCCTGCCACCTTGGAATCATGTCCCCAACGAAGGATCTTAGCTCTTAGCTCAGTGGGGACAAAGGTCTTACCAGGCGGAATTTTAGACTTCAGGGTGGTAGAGTGGGCAACAATGCATGAGGTGGGAATGATCGGCTCAGGTTCAGGGGCGGACTCCTCGTCCAAAGTGTCAAATGACCTAGAGAGCGCATCAGCCCGACCGTTGCAGGAACCAGGTTTGTAGGTAATCGTGAAATTAAAACGGGCAAAGAAGAGACTCCACCTGGCCTGTCTAGGATTCAGACGTTTAGCATTCTGTAGATACTGTAAATTCTTGTGATCGGTAAAGATCGTTATGGAGTGAGGGGAACCCTCCAAGAGATGACGCCACTCCTCTAACGCCAATTTAATTGCGAGAAGTTCCCGATCACCGATGGCATAATTCCTCTCTGCCTGAGAAAATTTTTTGGAGAAGAACGCACATGGTTGGCGTCTCTTCTCAAAGATTTGAAGAAGCACAGCTCCCACCCCCATTGAGGAAGCGTCCACTTCAATAAAAAATGCATTCCCAGGATTTGGTCTCCTCAAGAGGGGGCCAGAAACAAAGGCCTGTTTCAGGTTGTGAAATGCAGAGACAGCTTCGGGAGGCCAGTCTCTGGCATTCACACCCTTCTTGGTCAAAGCGATAATAGGCGCGGCAATGGAAGAGTAATTCCTTATGAACTGCCTATAATAATTAGTGAAGCCAAGAAAGCGCTGTGTGGCCTTGAGGCTAGCAGGAAGAGGCCAGTTGGTGATAGCCAAGACCTTCCCAGGGTCCATACGAAGCCCCGAACATGAGACAAAGCACCCCAAAAACAGGACCTCAGAACATTCAAAGGAACATTTCTCCAGCTTGGCATAGAGATTGTTCTCTCTAAGACGTTGAAGTACAGTGCGGACATGGTTTCTGTGGACGAGCAGATTTTCAGAAAAGATCAGAATGTCATCCAGATAGATGACAACAAACTGGTACAGCAGATCTCTGAAGATTTCATTGACAAAGTTTTGAAACACGGCTGGAGCATTACACAGACCAAAAGGCATCACCAGATATTCGTAATGCCCGTCTCTAGTGTTAAATGCAGTCTTCCATTCGTCACCCTCCCGTATTCGAATGAGATTGTAGGCGCCTCTGAGATCCAACTTGGTGAAAATGGAGGCACCCTTCAACCTATCGAATAGCTCAGATATTAAGGGTAAGGGGTATCGATTTTTAATAGTAACCGCATTTAAACCCCGATAATCGATGCAGGGTCTTAAGGTACCATCCTTTTTGGCAACAAAAAAGAACCCTGCCCCTGCAGGCGATGAGGATTTCCGGATGAACCCTCTCTCCAGATTCTCTGCTACATACTCCGACATGGCCTGGGTCTCTGGGATGGACAGAGGGTAGGTACGACCCCTGGGTAGAGTTGCTCCGGGGACAAGATCAATAGCACAGTCAAAAGACCTGTGGGGAGGAAGCACCTCAGCTGATTTTTTACAGAACACATCCCGGTAATCGCTGTATGCGGCGGGAAGATCAGAAGAAACAGAAGTGGCAGCAACCGGAAGACTCTCCTTGGGGGTCACCTTGAGAAGACACGACGAGAAACATGAGGAACCCCAGGCCAGGATCTGCCCAGAGACCCAGTCCACATGTGGAGAGTGGAGCTGTAGCCAAGGGAGGCCCAATACAACTGGGGTAGAGGCCTTGGGTAGAATAAGAAAGGATATCCACTCCTGGTGGAGAATCCCTACCGACATCCTAATGGGTAGCGTCTGGAAGCGAATAGGGCCCCCTGGGAGAACAGTGCCATCAATTGCCGAGACTACCAATGGGGTAGTGAGAGGTGAAAGGGTAAGCTTCATAGAAGAAGCAGTTCTCCAATCCATGAAATTGCCGGCAGCCCCGGAATCCAGGTATGCAAGGGTTGACTGAGGAGAAGTGCCTACATGAAGGGACACCGGCAAGAGCAGGCGAGAAGGTGATGTTTCTGGGTCCAATACTCCACCTTCCAAATGTATTAGACCCGAGCGTTTCCCGGACGAAGCGAGCAGGAGTCACGAAAATGACCCTTGCCCCCACAATAGAGGCACAAGCCCAGAGTTCTGCGCCTAGCACGTTCTTCGGGGGTTAGTCTGGTCCGGCCCAGCTGCATAGTTTCTTCAGCAGGTAGAGGATGCTCCACGGAATGAAGGGAGGGGAGCTCAGACTGGCTAGGACCCAGAGAGTGCTGGCGTCTTTTTTCTAAGGACCTCTCTTGAAAACGAATGTCGATCTGGTTGCATAATGAAATTACATCGTCCAGACCGACGGGAATGGCTCTTCCCGCTAATTCGTCTTTCACTCGGTCAGAGAGGCCATGTAAAAAGGTAGCGACCAGGGCCTCATTATTCCAGCTCAATTCAGCTGTGTGGATACGGAACTGAAGAGCATATTGCCCCACTGAACTAGATTCTTGGCGAAGACGTAAGACAGCACTAGCCGCTGAAGAAGCCCGAGCCGGCTCTTCGAAGATATTACGAAAGAGCTTCAAGAATTCGGACAGACTGGAAACCACCGGATCGTTCCTCTCCCACAGGGGGGCAGCCCAGGCCAAAGCTTCACCGGAGAGGAGGGAAATGATATAGGCTACCTTAGCCCGGTCAGATAGGAAGCTTTGAGGCTGAAGCTCAAAATGAATAGTGCATTGGCTGAGAAACCCCCTGCAGGCCTTGGAGTCCCCAGAGAAACGGAACGGAGCTGGCAATCTTAGTGAGTGTGAGGCTGCGACTGGTGCGATAGGTACAGCCGCTGGTTGTACTTGGGGTTGCGGATTCGGGGTTCCCAAGGAGACCTGAAGCTGCTCGAATCGAGAAGCCAGATCCTGGAGGAATCGCATCACCTGGATCTGATTTGATTCCTGGGTCTCAAGTCTGCGAACTATGCCCTGCAATGGATCATCCGCGGGAAGCGGGATGTCAGCCGGGTTCATGGCTGATCAAACTGTCAGGGTCACCTGTGGCCAGGTGACAGATGCACACCGTAGGGGGACAGGAGTGCACCGCGAGGTAGTGAACCCTATGGCTGGCTTCTGTGGATAGGAAACTGGGTGGTTGTGGAAAGCGGGACCAGAGGAGCACAACCGGGATCCCAACGGAAGCGAGAGCCAAGATTCCCCAGGGCGCGGAGTCTAAGACCCAGCTGGTCTTCTCCAGGGCCTCTAGTGGTGAGGATGTTACGCTGCAGGCTGGGACCAGGTCGCGGCCCCTGGAGTTTCCTAGCTCACGCCCCGTAGGATAAGGGGAAGCAGCAGCACACGATAGAGAGAACCGAATAACAAGCCGAAGGTCAGGGGCCACAAGCAGACAAGGATAACGAAGAACGAGCCGAAGGTCAAGGGTCACGAGCAGACAGGGATGGTCGGGGACAAGCCAATAACGTAACAGAGAGACAGACGTAGCACACGGCAGGCAGGAACCCAAACACACAATGCCTAACAAACACGTTGATCAGCAAAGCAGGCTTGCAGTGCACAGGTTAATATAGTGTTCAGTGATAGGGCCTGGGGTGGAGTCAGGCTGGGAGGAGATTATAAAGGAAGCCAGGTGAAGGAGGTCTGGTCTCTAGATGAACACATGAGGAGGAAGGTAAGATGGCAGACAGACATTAATGCATATCCATGACAATCAGGTCATTGAATGTGCTGATGAGAGTTTTTATTCATACAAATGTTAATTCAAAAATCTACTAGAGTATAGCCAGCTTACAGCGTTTGTTACCCCAACACTTAATATGTGCCTGCTATACCATGTACTTGTGTGAGAAAGTATTCTGTTCTCTTTGTACTGCTTTCTTTGTGTGAAATACCTAGTGTTCTTGCTAGCCCCCTCTGCTTTACTATAAAAAAACTGACCACACTAAGCGGGAGTGCACATCGTGGTCAGTTCTATATCTATGCTGGGAACTCAGTGTGCTCTCTTCCAATGATCAAACTTGTCCTGACATGCCCCTGCTGCACAGCTATTCACTGGGAAGCTCAGTGTACTGCTGCTGCTTCTCCTCCCCCGAGCTCTTATGCAGCTGAGAACAGAGGGATCAGAGGGAATGTGATCACTTATAAGAAAGGGAAAAAAGGTATTTAATTTTTATTTTTTTTTATATCTTAGATCAAGCTTGACATTGGATACAACGTGATAATGAGCAAATACAGTTCAAACATACAATTTGGATCAAAGGGACATTTCACAATGGCGCATACACAATTGAGTGCATAATAGAAAGTTTCAAAATGCGTTTCCCAACAAGAGTAGCCTGTAAAACATCAACACCAAAAACTTTAGCAAAGTGACTCTACCAACGCACAATAATAAGTGTGAAAGAGAGTTGGATAAATCATATAATGTTGACCGTTAATCCAATAAATGCCACAAGCAAAAAAAAAACAATAAAAAGAAAAAACAAAGGAAATTCTCCAAACAGTGCGAGCAAAAATCAGGCAATCAGTACCGGGACATAGTCAACTAGTGCCCAGGGTGAAGATGCCAAACAGCATCCCCCCAAATGTATAAGCATTGTGTGTCAGCAAAAATCCCCCCCCCCCCAAAAAAATTTGAGCACCAGTGTTTACACTCACTTCCTAAGCATAAATTACCTTTTGCAAGTCAAAATTCTCCCCCAAAAATAATTCCCCTTCTCCCAACTCCTAGCAGAATTCCTCTACCTCTCAAAACTTCCTCTCTGACCAGAAATCCACCCCCCCTCCAAATAACCCCTCTCCCAGTACAACCCCCCTCCCAATTCCCCTATCCTAGCGCTTATCCCCCCCCCCCAATGTACCCTACTAGCACAGATCCCTTTGATCATCCCTACTAGCACAAATCCTCCTCCAAAATCCCCCTTCCTAGCAGAAATTAACTCCACTTGTACCAGGGCCGTCTTTAATATTGATTGGGCCCTAGACAAACATTTTCTTGGACCCCCCAACCTAGGGTTGACACTCTTTCTTCAAGCCAAACCCGAACACCCTTGCGGCGCACAGCTAAATTAATTTTTTAGTATATACTATAGGACTGTAACAGACCTGGGACACCTTTGGGCGCTCCAAGGAGATAAGTAATGCAGAATGCATTGTGCCCCCTCACCCTCCTGTCAGGCCCTGTTCTGAGCCACATTCCTGTCTGAATAATGTGTCTGGGTTTTAGGCGGACTGAAACCCAGACACATGATTCAAAACCTGGACTTTCCGGGTGAATCCTGGACATGTGGCAACCCTACCCCAACCGCTCTTAGACATATAACAAATAGCAGTAAGACGCAAAATCAGTTTATTGCAGAAGATCAGGCAGCAATTGCAATTGCAGTTGCCAGAGGATACAGCATATTATTACCGATCACTGACTGGTTGTTAGAGGTTACAACACATAATTTCTGCTTCCTCATTCATTGCTAGAGGTTACTGCACATCATTACTGCTCACTGAGAGACGTACTACAGGAGATAACCAGAGACTGCAAATCTAGTACAGGAGAATATAGGAAAGTTCCCCCAAGGGGCTTTATAACAGCAGTATGATGAATAAATCATTAAATAAAGTAATAATGTAAAAAAGAAAGGGTTCTTTATTGATAATTACAATGTCATGGTTAGGGAATTTAAAAAGGATGTGCTGGCTATATATTACAACATATATTCAAAAGTGCAATGTACAAACACAGATATTCACAGCGTTACATTAAAAATTTTTATGACCGTGAAAAAACGCTGATGCGTTTCGACCTAAACAGTATTGGTCTTCTTCTGGGGGAAGGTTTGCTGTGGAGAGATACATAAAACATTTTATACAACTTAGGACATATTGGAACATACATCATGTTGATAGTGTGTAATAGTACTGATATTTACCACTAAAGAATGGAGTGGATGTTCTCATAGCCAGAAATATTCTAAAACCAGGCAAATGATCCAGAGGGCTCCGTGATGGTCTCCAAACTCCCCGGAGATGAGGAACCCAGCAAATGGAGGGCTTGCAAGAAGCCACACACTGTACGCCCCCTAGTACAGGAGATGACCAGAGACTGCAGATCTAGTACAGGAGATGACCAGAGACTGCAAATCTAGTACAGGAGATAACCAGAGACTGCAAATCTAATACAGGAGATTACCAGAAACTGTGGATCTAGTACAGGAGATGACCAGAGACTGCAAATCTAGTACAGGAGATGACCAGAAACTGCGGATCTAGTACAGGAGATGACCAGAGACTGCGCATTTAATACAGGAGATGACCAGAGACTGCGGATCTAGTACAAGAGATGACCAGAGACTGCGGATCTAATACAGGAGATGACCAGAGACTGCAAATCTAATACAGGAGAGACCAGAGACTGCAGATTTAATACAAGAGATGAACATAGACTGCAGATTTAATACAGGAGATGACCAGAGACTGCAGATTTAATACAGGAGATGACCAGAGACTGCGGATCTAGTACAGGAGATAACCAGAGACTGCGGATTTATTACAGGAGATGACCAGAGACTGGATTTAATACAGGAAATGACCAGAGACTGAATTTAATACAGGAGATGATCAGAGACTTCGGATCTAGTGCAGGAGATAACCAGAGACTGCGGATCTAGTACAGGAGATGACCAGAGACTGCGGATCTAGTACAGGAGATGACCAGAGACTTCAGATCTAGTACAGGAGATAACCAGAGACTGTGGATCTAGTACAGGAGATGACCAGAGACTGCGGATCTAGTACAGGAGATAACCAGAGACTGCAAATCTAATACAGGAGATTACCAGAAACTGTGGATCTAGTACAGGAGGTGACCAGAGACTGCAAATCTAGTACAGGAGATGACCAGAAACTGCAGATCTAATACAGGAGATGACCAGAGACTGGGGATTTAATACAGGAGATGAACAAAAACTGCAGATTTAATACAGGAGATGACCAGAGATTGCGGATCTAGTACAGGAGATGACCAGAGACTGCGGATCTAATACAGGAGATGACCAGAGACTTCGGATCTAGTACAGGAGATAACCAGAGACTGCGGATCTAGTACAGGAGATGACCAGAGACTGCAGATCTTGTACAGGAGATGACCATAGACTGCAGATCTTGTACAGGAGATGACCAGACTGCAGATCTAGTACAGGAGATGACCAGACACTGCGGATCTAGTACAGGAGATAACCAGAGACTGCGGATCTAGTACAGGAGATGACCAGAGACTGCGGATCTAATACAGGAGAGAACCAGAGACTGCGGACCTAGTACAGGAGATGACCAGAGACTGCAGATCTAGTACAGGAGATAACCAGAGACTACGGATCTAGTACAGGAGATAACCAGAGACTGCGGATCTAGTACAGGAGATGACCAGAGACTGCAGATCTCGTACAGGAGATGACCAGAGTACAGGAGGTGATAAACTAAGTAACCATTTTAAAATGTTAGCTATCAGCAGTGTACAGCTATACTGTTCATAAACAACAAGTCAGGGCTAGGATAACAGTCTACAAACAGTCTATCGGGAGAAGGACCTACCTAGCCAGCCAGGCTCACCACCTGCTCTCATTGATTCAGGGACAGTGCTCTCAGAGGTCCAGGTGCAGGGCCTTCAGACATCAAGGTGCGGGGCCCTCAGGGGTCCGGAGGCAGGGCTCACAAAGGTCTGGGGCGGGACTCGCAATGGTCTGGGGGCGGGACTCGAGGGGGCTCTCAGCGCTCCTACTCCAATCTCAGCTCCGAGGATACAGGCTGCATTGGGCGGGGTCAGAGCGGCAGTGGCGCTCCCAGCCCCGCCCCCACCCTGCTGGCTCGGGGAATACAGCAATGTATTTCTGAGCTCGGCGGTGTTATCATGGGACCCCAATTTGGGGGCAGCGCGGGCTCAAGGGGCAGCTGCTTTGGCGGGCCCCCCAACAATGACAGGGCCCAGGGCAGGTGCCCCTTTTACCCTGTGTTAAAGACGACCCTGACTAGTACAATCCTTCCCTCCAAATCACCCATTCTAGAACAAGCCCCCAAAATCCCAACCGTGCCCGGGGCAGCTACCCCCTCCTGCCCACCCCTTGTCCCAACCCTGCAGGCAATCACCTAGGTCCTAGGACATGTAGAAAAAGTATGGCTGGCCATACACAGTTTGAATCTCGGCCGGTTCAGCAGAAATTGGCCGAGATTCGAACCATTAATGGGCAGGCTGAATGTACCAAGTTGATTGATCCATTACCTTAGATACAACCAGCCTGCTTGATTTGCTTGCAATTATCACAAACGGCTAGCGATAATCACTGTCTTCTCCTGGCGGGGATGGCTCCCACTGCCCGTCCCCGTGCCAGGAGAAAACGATTGCTCGGCAGGATGTGTTGATGGTGGAATCGTGCAGATTACTTTTGCTGCAACCAGTGGTTGCAGGAAAGAAATTTGCACCGTCTATGGCCAGCCTAAGGAAGGGCTAAGGTTTTTATGTCTAAAGCATTCAGTGATAAAAATATAGCCCGGAGAACATTTGTAAATGCTTTAAGTTGACTTTAAAGAAATGTATGAGAGATGAATAGAATGAAATACAAACACGTCTCCATTTAGTTAGCGCTCCCTGTGGTGCCCACGTTGTTTTCAGGCACACATCCTGGTCTTGTGTATTTCCTTTTAGTGGCCAGAACTTACCAATTGAAATGTACAGTGCACAGGGAGTATATCAGTAAAACTGAATCACAATGCAGCATTCATGTCATTCCATACAATAGGGGGCCTGCAAAAGCCCTATGGAGATAACACATTACTGATTCTTTAGAAATGCATTCTGTACAATACATTCACACACAGATACACCGAAAAAATATTTACAACTCAATTAATAATTTGTTATTAATATTTATAATACTATTATGGGCTGAGTAGAAACAGCAGACTATACACCCTGTTCCAAATTATTATGCCAATGATATTTTACTCATTTACCTAAATAATTGATGTAAACAACAGTCAGCATAATTCTCATGTTATCAAGTATTAAGAGTATAATTCAAATTTTATTGAACAAACCTCCTAATGATAACAGTTTTTTTTTTCAAAATAAAAAACTTACAATGCACTGTTCTTTCAAAACACTTTATAGGTTGTAAAGAACTGAAAATTGTCATTTGTTGTGTTTGCAGCATATTTACTGAAATCAAAAGCTATTTCAATCAAACTTTGAACAACATTTTAACTTTTTAAACATTTTAACAGGTCACATTACATTTTAACATAGGACCCCTTATTTGATAGCAGCTTCACAAGTCTTGCATCCATTGAACTTGTGAGTTTTTGAACAGTTTCTGCTTGAATTTGTTTACAAGATGCCAGAATTGCCTCCCAGGGCTGCTGTTTGGATGTAAACTGCCTCCCACCCTCATAGATCTTTTGCTTGAGGATGCTCCAAAGGTTTTCAATAGGATTAAGGTCAGGGGAGGATGGAGGCCACACCATGACTTTCTCTCCTTTTATCCCCATAGCAGCCATTGATGCAGAGGTATTCTTTGCAGCATGAGATGGTGCATTGTCATGCATGAAAGCATAGTTCGGAAAGCATAGTTCTTCCTTCTGTACCAGGGAAGGAAGTGGTCAGTCAGGATCTCCACATACTTTGCAGAGGTCATCTTTACACCTTTGGGGACCCTAAAGGGGCCGACCAGTTCTCTTCCCATGATTCCGGCCCAAAACATAACTCCACCACCGCCTTGCTGACGTTGCAGCCTTGTTGGAACAGGGTGGCCATCCACCAACCATCCACTACTACATCCATCTGGACAATCCAGGGTTGCACGGCACTCATCAGTGAACAGGAAAATTAGTCTTCATGTATTTTTCTGCCCAATGCAGCCGTTACTGCTTGTGAGCATTGGTTAGTGGTGGCCGAATGGATGGTTTATGCACAGTTGCAAGACTCTGGAGGACTCTACACCTTGATGTCCGTGGGACTCCAGAGGCACCAGCAGCTTCAAATATCTGTTTGCTGCTATGTAATGGTGTTTTAGCAGCTGCTCTCTTGATCAGATGCATGGATCTGGCAGAAATCTTCCTCAATGTGCCTTTATCTGCACAAAACCCGTCTGTGCTCTGAATCGGCCACAAATCTCTTAATAGTGCGATGATAACGCTTAAGTTTTCGTGAAATATCTAATGTTTTCATACCTCGTCCAAGGCATTGAACTATTTCACTCTTTTCGGGACCAGAGAGATCCTTTTTCTTCCCCATATTGCATGAAAATGGTGCTCTGCTTAATAATGAGGAACACTCTCATTAAGGCCCCTTTCACACTGGGGCGGTTTGCAGGCGCTATTTTGCTAAAAATAGCACCTGCAAACCAAGCCTAAACAGCGGCTCCTTTCTCTCCAATGTGAAAGCCCTGAGGGCTTTCACACTGGAGCGGTGCGCTAGCAGGACGGTAAAAAAAGTCCTGCTAGCCGCATCTTTGGAGCGGTGAGAGGAGCGGTGTGTTTACCGCTCCTCCACCGCTCCTTCCCATTGAAATGCATGGGATACCGCGGTAATACCGCCCGCAAACCGCGGCTGTAGCCGCGGTTTGCGGGTGGTATTAACCCTTTATTGGCCGCTAGCGGGGGTTAAAATCGCACCGCTAGCGGACGAATAGCTCAACAATCCCGACGGTATAGCGCCGCTAAAAATAGTGGCGCTATACCGCCACCGCCCCCACCGCCCCAGTGTGAAACCAGCCTTAGTAGTTTTTCCTTTAATTGGGCTCACCTGGCAATCTAATTATCACAGGTGTCTGAGATTGTTTTCAGTGATCAAAAGAGCCCTGAGACACAATGCCATCCATGAGTTAAACTGAAAAACAAAATATTAAATCTTTGTGACAGAGAAATAGAATTTGCATAATAATTTGGAACAGGGTGTTAGGTCTTTGTTGTATTAGGACGGTTTTATTAGGACCTTTCTATAGTGAAATGTATAAATATTTAGGGGTATGTCATACATTACAAAAAAAAGTGTCAAAAATAGTAAAAAAGACAGGAGACACTTTGGGACAAGTCCTTTATTAAAAAATAAAAAAATAAAAAAATAAAAATGTCCCGCGATGTAGATCCATCTCACGCCGCCCGACGGACTGCAAAAAAAAAAAAAAAAAGCCACAACAGCTCCGCCTCCATGGGAGGCTTCCGCCGAGTGACGCTTCTTCTCTGTGAAAGCTGTTATATAGCTATGGGGGGGTACCCAGTGACATAAACGAGTGACCTCGCCTCCCTCTGACGTCACGTAATGGACTGGGGGGGAATCCATGCCGTTTTTTTCAATGAATTTTATCTATATTGCCGAGACCCGACAATTTATTACAGCCGCGATCAGTTTTAAATTACTTTTTTCCTTTAGAAATGTAATTTTGATGTGGTACTGTTCTAAACACGTGAAAAATTGTGCCACTTTACAGGCATACTATAGACACACAACAGGCACGATATTTAAAAAAAAAAATTTTTTATTGTTTCACTTTAAGCATTATTAAAATCACTGCTTCCGAAAAAACTGCCGTTTTTAAATCTTTTCTTTGCATTGATACATGTCCCCTGGGGCAGGACCCAGGTCCCCAAACACTTTTTATGACAATAACTTACATATAAGCCTTAAAAATGAGCACTTTTGATTTTTCATGTTCGTGTCCCATAGACTTTAACGGGGTTCCGCAGCTTTCGAATTTGTCGCGAACACCACATAATGTTCGTTGTTCACCGAACGTCCGAACAGCCAAAGTTCTAATGCTCGGGCCGAACCGTTCGCCCATCCCTAATACAGAGGCACGAATATGCCGCACTTATGGCCACTGATAGGTGGCACTGATGAGCACTGATAGGCGGCACTGGGTGGCACTGGTGGGCACTGATTGGTGGCACTGATGGGCACAGATAGGTGGCACTGGTGTGCACAGATAAGCAGCACGGATAGTGGCACTGATGGGTGGTACTGATGTGCATTTATGGGTGGCATGGATGGGCAGCAGTGATAGCCAGCACTGACTGGCATCACTAATGGGCACTGATTGCTGGCACTGGTGGGCACTGATTGCTGGCACTGGTGGGCACTTATTGCTGGCACTGTGGGGGCTTTTTTTGTAATTAGGGCACTGATAATAAGTAGGAATGTTGGGACGACCACAATACTCCTCCACAGATGGACATAATAGATTCTCTTGAATGTCCTGCCTATGAGGCTTCAACTGCTCTGGTAGAGTGCTCCGCCGCTGCTGCTGACGGAGGCTCATGACCCTTAAGCCCTGTACACACGATCGGATATCCTATGGATTCTAATCCAATGGATTTTTCCATTGGAAATCCGATGAAACTGTTTTCCATCAGTCTTGCCCACACACCATCAATCAAAAAACTGACCGCACCAAAACGACGTGACGTACAACACGTACGACGGCACTATAAATGGGAAGTTCAAATCTAATGGCTCCACCCTTTTGGCTGCTTTTGCTGATTTTGTCTTACCGCGGGTTAGTAAAAGTTTTTTCAGTCTCCGTGCTTTTCAGTCCGTTACAGCATGACGAACGAGCGCTTCCGTCTCATAATTCAGTCTGAGCATGCGTGGGTTTTTTAACCGATGGACTTGCCCATAGACGATCGGAATTTGCTATCGGTTTTTTATCCATCGGAAAAATGTAAAACATGTTCTATTTTTTGACACCGATGGAAAAAAGACCAATGGGGCCCATACACGATCGGTTTGTCCGATGAATAAAATCCATCGGACTGTTTTCCTATCGTGTGTACACAGCTTTAGTCCTATATGGACAACCAAGCCTGATAGGGTCCAGGCAGTAACCTCTTTCCCTTGATGATTCCCAGCTGGAATGACAAAAGGTTTATTTAAATGACCTGAAAGGGACAATTGTGGACAGATACTACTTTAAAGTTCTGAAAATGAACAGTTCGTGTGACTTTCCTGTGTGATGTTCTGGAAAGTTAGGCGATGTCCAGCTGTCTGTTAAATAGCAGGCTGTTGCTACGTTTGATGCAAGATGATCTACAAGACCCAACTCTTCTGGAAAGAAAAGAATATATATATATTTTTTTACTTTGAAGCTCCAAGAGCTTGAATCTCCGACAACCTTCTGCTTAAAGTTCTTGCAATTGATACTGCCTTGTAGGTGATAGCCTGAACTGAACACTGCTCTGTTGGAATGAACAGTTGAACTGATATGAGAATGGGGTGGGGTGGGGCCTAACTAGGCCTTTAATTTATGCTATTCACTAGGGCTGCGGAAATTAACGATTAATTCCTCGATTAATCGTAAAAAAATTTGATCGATCAAAATTATTTTGATCGGTACTCACATCTCCGCCGGGTTACGGGTCTTCAGGGAGTTCCGTCGGAGAACCGGTGACGTCACGGTCATCGACGTCACCGGACTCCTCCCCCCTTTCCCAAGTGCCTCCGTCTCCGTCGGCTCGTCCGGTTCTCTGCTTCGCCCCCTCACGGAGGCCTCTGTACATCGCGGTGACGTGCACTTGCTCCCGCGCGGCTTGGTTTTCCCAGTGGATTTCCTTACATCTCACAGTGGGGCTTGCCGTGTACATCTGAAGGGCTCCTTTGCTGTGCGTTCATATCTGCATGCCAGCGGGACCTTACTATCTGCCACACGCAAGGGCTGTTACACTTCCCTCTATCACTTCTCTCTATCAACCTGGGATTCTACAGCCATCCACTGTGAGTTGTGATAGTTCCCTTCACGGGACATCTACATGCCGACGGACTGATGTTAACCCCTCCTCATCTGGATTCTGCAGTGGTATCTTTGTACACATTTTTATACCAGTATCATACTTAGCTACATGTTTTTATGGCTGCTTTAACTACCGTTTGGTATTACTCGCACCATTTTTACAGTTTATGTAGCTACATTGATTTTATCTCCAGTGCAATATTTATTTTGTTACCTACTTGAAGACTATAAAAGTTTTAATGCTATTCCCATCGAGCGCTGCCTTTGTGTGTTTTTTGTATGATGCTATCCATTTTTCCAGTGGTAGCTGCCCTGGGAATCAGCCTGCAAGGAGATCTGCTAAAAGTAGTTGGATTTGTATGTGTGTTATAATTAATCGAAATTAGTTGATTAATCGATTAAAAAAACAAACGATTAATCGAACACGAAAATTTTAATCAGTAACAGCCCTACTATTCACTGGTCCTGATGCTGCCATGGTGGTGTCAGGAAATACAATTGTTGTTGGCTACTAACAAGACTTTTTCCTGGTGCCTCCATGGCAGCATACCTGTGATAGAGCTCCGCCTCGACTCCTCCTTCAGGACTAGTGAATAGCATAAATTAAAGGCATAGTCCCTCTCCCAACATTCTCCTTTTTTTCCTCATACCTTCTTGTGCTGGTGAAGAGTAGCAGTACATCCATACCTCTGCAGTCAGCAGCGTCCGCCGGGTTTAGCCTTTCCCATGCGCAGTCCCTGTTCTTGGGCCGCTCACAGCGCTGATAAGACTGGGAACCCCTCTGTGGATCTGTTGGGGTCATTTTCCTCACAGGAACGCAGTCTGCTATCACATCCATGATGAATGCAGTGGAAGTCGCAAAAGGATCAGCTCCATCTTCCCAGGCTGGTGGTTTCCATTTTTTATTACAGGCATTTGTGTTTTTCCCCTTTCTTTTCCTCTCTTCCCCTCCCCTCCCCTTTCCTTTGCTTGTTAGGCGCCTTCAAATGATTATTGTCTTACTTTTTTGTTCCTTTAAAACTGTGCAACTGGATAGGGCAGGTGTCTCTCTGTGCAACAACATTGTGGTGCTTATTTCCGGGTTCGGGGGGGGGGGGCTACAGGTGCTCTGTACGTCCCGCCAGGTAGGAGAGTGTCATGGCACGGCGTCCTCGCCGCCGTCTGCGCATGCGCGATTCGGGAGTGATACAGAGCCGTAGTTTCTCGGCTCTCTGTACTGGGCGACGCTGGATCTTCTGCGCGTGCGCATGCACGGTCGCTTGGTTCAGTGGCAGCCATCTTGGATTCTGGAAAGAAGGCTAGATTTGCCCTTTTTTCAATCAATTCCAAATGGTGGTTTATGGGATTAGACCACGCACCTTGAGCCTATTTAGGTTCAGATTCAGGGATTGCTGTCAGAGTCTCCTCAGCTGTGCCCTGCTAGGTCTCTCTGATGCTGCTTTGTGGTAGGTACTTTTTTATTTTCTCAAAAAAAAAAAAAAAAAAATGTTGCCGATCAAAAAATGTTATGTTTAAAAAATAAAAAGATGACGATATAAAAATGTTTATCTTTAAAAAAAAAAAAAAAGATGACGATATAAAAATGTTTGTTAAAAAAAAAAAAAAAAAAGGGACGCCAAAAACTGATTCTTTTCCCTTTCTTACTATATTTCCGGAGCTGATCCTTGTGCCCAACTCCGCAATGAGTCATTCATCTCGCAGCAAAGATCCTCACACTTCTATTAGGTATGTGACCAACTATACGTGAGTATGTAAAAAAAAAAGTGCGCTCACTGGTCTAGCGTGAGTTCCTTACATCGTAGCCCTACGCACTCCAAGGGGTCCCGCTCATCAGGGCGTAGGTCCCATTATTCACGTCGTAGATCAGAGAGGTCAAGATCCAGAGGACATGATCGGTCCCCCTCTCCTAGGACCTATAGAAAGAGAAATGCTGGACATGTGGGGCTACACCACTACCAGACAGAGTGGTCTGTAAGGACTGTTTTACGGACTATGCGTCCAACCGCGAGCTAGAAAATCAGCACGCTGTAGATCTGCTCAAGCGAACAATGAAGGACTCCTTCTCTGAGCTTTTGGCTTTGGTCCCCGCTCAACCACTTCAGCAGATATCCCAGGTTCAGGATATAAAACCTAATCTCCCTGGTCCGTCAGCAGTCAGTACACCTCTGCCGCCGTCAGGCCGACCAGCTAGAGATTCACCACCTGAAGACTCTTGAGGGGACTCTTCAGAGGAATCAGAACCTTCTGGCTTCAGTCTCTCCTTTGTAAAGCCATTCATCCAGGCAGTCAAAACTGCAATCGCCTGGAAAGACGCAGAATAGCCTCCCCAAGAGTCTACAAGCTACTTCCCATTCCTCAGATGGGCGTGATTAGTCAAGTCATTCAGAAGGAATGGTCAAAGACTGACAAACTATATACCCCTTACCAGAGTCTGGAACGCAGTCACCGAACTCCATGCCAGTGGTAGACGCGTCGGTGGTGCGACTCGCAAAAAATATAACTTTGCCAATGGAGGATTCCGCTTCCTTCAAAGACCCTCTAGACAGGTGAATCGACCTGGAGCTGAAGAGGAGCTACTTAGCCCCGGAAGCAGCATGTAAGCCAGCTATTGCCCTCACATCAGTATCAAATGCCATAAGATCTTGGACAGATAATATTGAGACGGCTTTGCGTTAGGATGTCCCCATGGAGGATATAACTAAGTCCTTAGAAGAGCTTAGATTGTTGGCAGACTTTGCCTGCGTAGCGGCCATTGACACGATCAGGTGGTCGCAAGATCCATGTTGCATTCAGTGATGGCGAAGAGGGCCTTGTGGCTGAAACCCTGGATGGCTGACTTATCCTCCAAACAAAATTGGTGCAAAATCCCGTTTGATGGGAAAGCACTATTCGGAGACAAAATGGATAAAGCTATCTCCAGGCTGTCAGGAGGGAAGTCTGGTATGCTTCCACAGGACAGAAGTAGGCGAAGATTCAGAGGTGGTTCCTCTAGGTTCCGCCAGTCAAACCCAAGGGATTTTAGGCAGTCAAGACAGCCCAGAGACAACAAAAGACCTTGGAAAGGTACTCAGGGATCCTTTTTGGACAGGAAGATGAAAGCCCTTCCGGATCACCAGGAGCAGAAGCAGTCTTTTTTTTTTACGCCAGAGTAGCCCAGGCACTCCCGGTGGGAGCCAGGCTAAAGGTTTTTACCCCAGTCTGGGCCACCCGCTGCCACGACCCCTGGGTTCTGTCAACAATTCAATGGGGGCACTTTTGGAATTTTTCTTACCCCCCACCTCAGAACTCTTTCAAAGGACAGAGATTCCATCCTCTCCACTGAAGGCTCAAGCTCTGAAAAACTTCCTAACGTCACTCCAGCTTCAGGGGGGCGGCTGTTCCGGTTCCCTTGGCAGAGCGCTTCGCAGGCTTTTACTCCACCCTATTTCTGGTCCCAAAGAGGACAGGTGGGTGGAGGCCTGTGATAGACCTAAAGAGGCTCAACCGGTATATCCGCCCCGGAAGCTTCAAAATGGAGTCCCTGCAGACGATTATTCAGACATCCAGCCATCAGATTGGATGATTTCGGTCGATCTGCAGAATGCATACCTACATGTTCCAATTCTACCTGCATTTCAAAAATACCTGAGATTTGCAGTGGGATGGACCCACCTACAGTTTCAAGCCCTGCCTTTCGGTCTGTGCACCTCTCCCAGGGTGTTCACCAAGATACTAATATCTGCTTTGGTTCCCCTGCGGGAGAGAGGCTTGAGGATATACCACTACTTGGACGACATCCTACTCCTAGCAAGCAATCCGGATCAGTTGGTATGTCACCGGGACATTCTTCTACAGTCCCTAAAAAGAGCTAGGGTAGCTGGTGAATTCCGACAAGTCAACTCAACAGATAATCTACGCGCAATGTTCGACACTCAGGAGGGGACAGTGTCATTATCACCACCGAAGGCAAGGATTGTCATCCAGAGAATGATCAAAGTCATCCGGAGCCCGTATCTGACGGCTTCACAATGCCTGAGCCTCATTGGCACAATGTCTTCCTATATACCCATGGTTCCTTGGGCACATGGCACTTGAGGTATTTCCAGACTGGTTTCTTGGCGCAGTGGAAGAAACAACAACTATCTCAGACGATCCTGCTGACGGGAAAAAATGCGCAGGAGCCTTCACTGGTGGACAGTTCCGGAAAACCTCTCCAAGCCTCATCACCTGGGCTCCCTTCCTTGGATCACAATTACGTCCGATGCAAGCAGACAGGGCTGGGGAGCCCATTGCGGGCAAACCAGAATACAGGGGAGATGGTCATGCACCACCCAGGGAGTGGTATCAAACATCTTGGAGATGAGGGCAGACTTCTTGGCACTGACCTCCTTTGGCACCCCAAATCAGAGGCCAGAGAATACTCCTACGCCTAGACAACAGGGCAGCTGTCGCTTATCTGCAGAAGCAGGGAGGCAATCGCAGCAGGTCACTCCTCAAGGAGGTAGAGCCGATCATGCTCTGGGCGGAGCAGAACCTCCTGGACCTCAGAGCGATGTATCTGCCAGGCAGGTTGAACACGGAAGCAGACACATTATCCAGAAACTTCCTGGACAACGAGTGGGCTCTCCACCCCCATGTCTTCCTTTAGATTGCCAACATATGGGATCCCCCTCAAGTGGATCTGTTCACCTCCCCGAAGAATGCCAAGCTGGACAGGTTCTTCTCTCGGCTGCCGCATCCACAAGCCGAGGCAGTGGATGCCCTGTCATGTCCCTGGAGGTTCACCACGGAATATGCCTTTCCTCCTAGGCCATTAATATTCAAATTCCTCCTGAGGCTCCTCAGGGAGCCAGTCCAGGTGGTGGCAGTACTTCCGTATTGCGCCTCAGTGTGGGCTCTCCAATCAAGATCCCTCCTTTCCCTCAACTTCTGTCGCAGGGCAGTCTAGTTCATCCAAACCCTCAGAAGTTGAATTTTCAAATCTGGAGGTTGAGAGGCGAAGGTTCGAGTCCCTAGGGTGTTCTCCAGGAGTCATATCAGCCCTTCTAAAAGCTAGGAAGCCAGCAACTAATGCCATATATTCAAAAATATGGGACAAGTTCTTGTCATTTGTTTCCGGAAATGGATTTGATCCAATCCTTCCTTCTACATCTCATGTTCTAGTATTCCTTCAGACAGGACTTGGTCTGGGACTTGGTCTGAGCTCTCTCAAAGTGCAGGTAGCAGCAATCTCTGCTGCAACAAATAAGAGATGGGCGGAGGATCCTTCAGTAGTCACTTTCCTCAGAGGTATATTGAAGATTCGCCCTCCTGTCAGACGATCATTTCCTAAGTGGGATCTGTCCCTAGTCCTGGAAGTTCTATCTGACCATCCCTTTGCTCCAGTGGAACAAGTAACAATATGGAACCTGACACTAAAGACGGCTTTCCTGCTAGCCATTACATCTGGCAGAAGAATCTCGGAATTTCACTCTTTAGGGATAGGTGACGACCACATCTCCTTCTCCCCAGACAGAGTGGAACTTCGTCCCCTTTTGGGGGTTCACACCAAAGGTTGCTACTCCAAGCCACCTGTTGGAACCCTGGGCACTACCAGTGTTTACAGACACGGATTCAGAGTCTTGTCACAAACTGGATGTATTCAGAGTGCTCAGGGCCTACCTAGAAGCCACCGGCCCCTTCAGAAATTCTGAGAGGCTTTTCATCGTACCGTTCGGTAAATACAGGGGCAAAGAAGCTTCCATCAGAACTCTGGCATCTTGGGTTGTAAAGTTAATCCAGAAGGCCTACAGGGTGAAGAATATGGAGCCTCCATCCCGAGTGAATGCTCATTCTACAAGGGCTGTCTCAGCTTCCTGGGCGGCAAGGGCTAATGTTTCATTGGAGACGGTGTGCAGGGCCGCCACCTGGTCTTCTCACCATACGTTCCTCAGACACTACCATATTGATCCAGGAGCGCTCACGACTGTTGAGTTTGGAAGGAGGGCAGTTCAGGCTGCTATGTCCTCTTCTAATTAAACATTTATTGTTAAGCAATTATCCCACCCATGTCAGCTAGTTATTTATCACAGGTATGCTGCCATGGAGGCACCAGGAAAACGGAAAATTGTATCATACTTACCAGTAATTTTCCTTTCCTGGTGCCTATCCATGGCAGCATACGCTCCCACCCTCGGTATTCTATATTACAGAGAATGTTGGGGGAGGGACTATGCCTTTAATTTATGTTATTCACTAGTCCTGAAGGAGGAGTCGAGGGGGAGCTCTATCACAGGTATGCTGCCATGGATAGGCACCAGGAAAGGAAAATTACTGGTAAGTATGATACAATTTTCCGTTTTGTTGGAAGTATTGTCTGATATGAAGTATTTAATTTTCTTTGAATCTTGAAGAAAAATACGTAAAAAAATTACAAATTTCATTCTTATGCGGCGTACACACGATCGTTTTTCATGCCATTTTTTTAACCGATGTTTTTCTCCTCGTTTTTTTTTCATGTTTCCTCTCAAGCCTGTCTTGCATCCACACGATCATTAAAAAAAACGCTCGAGCAAAGCGCAGTGACGTACAACATGTACGACGGCACTATAAAGGGGAAGTTCCATTCGAATGGCGCCACCCTTCATGTTAGTAAATTTTCTTGAGCGGCGATTCGCTCTTTTCAGCCTCGTGCTTTTCAGTCCATTACAGCGTGACGAATGTGCTATGTCCATTACGAACGCTAGTTTTACCAGAACGAGCGCTCCCGTCTCATACTTGATTCTGAGCATGCGCGTTTTTTTTCAAATATTTTTATTTAAACCACCAAAAAGGTGAGCCCAGGTCACCACAGGAACAGTATAAAACAAATACATGACATACATTACAGTTGCATAGGAATGAGACAATGTATATCAGAAGGTTTATGTTGTCTGTTTTCATCCGATCTTTCCATAGAGAACAGCGGGGCTCTGACAGGTCCCTGCCTGCACAGTGAGCAGAGACGGACCTGTCATCTGACACACCCCCGCTGCTGGAATTCAGGCGCCTGGTGTCCTGAAAGGGGCTGGACGCATGAATAAAGGATGGCCGCGGTGCTATGCATGACTCTATCCATTAACCCAGGGCTTGACAAATTTGCTTGGGATCTAGGAGCCAGCTAAAAAAGTTAGGAGCCACGTTTTTTTTTTAACGACGCATACGCGAGTAGCGCCCGTATATGAAAGCAGTGTTTAAACCACACATGTGAGGTATCGCCGTGATTGGTAGAGCGAGAGCAATAATTCTGGCCCTAGACATCCTCTGTAACTCAAAACATGCAACCTGTAGAATTTTTTAAATGTCGCCTATGGAGATTTTAAAGGGTAAAAGTTTGTCGCCATTCCACGAGCGTACGCAATTTTGAAGCGTGACATGTTGGGTATCAAATTTACTCAGCGTAACATTATCTTTCACAATATAAAAAAAAATTCGGCTAACTTTACTGTTGTCTTATTTTTTAATTTAAAAAAGTGTATTTTTTTCCTCCAAAAAAGTGCGCTTGTAAGACTGCTGCGCAAATACGGTGTGACAGAAAGTATTGCAACGACCGCCATTTTATTCTCTAGGGTGTTAGAATAAAAAAATATATATATAATGTTTGGGGGTTAACTTCTAAGTAAAGGGAAGGAGATGGGCGGGCAGTGAAACAGGCAAGCATTGCTGGTTGACTTGTCATACCAACAGCCACCACAAGATGGCGCCAGATTACAGAATGAAGCCTAGGCCTGCAGAAGGCCACAAAGTCGCGGCCTAAATTAATGGCCGGCGCGGCCCGACGAGATCAAGCGATCGCGGAGGGGGGGGGGGGCGCACGGAGATACAGGTAACCTCAGCTGTGCTGCCTCAGGTGCCAGGTCGCTAATTCTAGTCGCATTTGCGACCTGGCGCCCGGGGATTGTAGAGCCCTGCATTAACCATATGGTGTGGACAGAAGGGGTAGCGCCCATGTGCCCTTAACCGGTTCCTGACCATGTCACGCAGATATACTAAGGCACAATGGCTCCCCTGGGCGAAATTCCGTACGGGTACGTCCTACCCTTTTCCGGCCACCAGAGGGCTGCACAGTGGGGGACCCGATGCGCGTGGCCGGTGGCCACGGTCGACGGCCATACGCGCAATCGTGTGCACGATCGCTAGCACAGGGATTTGTGTGTGTAAACACACAAATCCCTGTGCTGTCAGAGGAGAGGAGCCATATCGTTTGTTCCTACTAAGTGGAAAAAACGATATGTCTCCTCTCCTAGTCAATCCTATCCCCATACAGTTAGATCACACTGAGTGAACGCACAATTAACCCCTTGATCGCCTCCTAGTGTTAAACCCTTCCCTGCCAGTGACATTTGCACAGTAATCAGTGCATTTTTATAGCATTGATCGCTGTATAAATGCCAATGGTCCCATAAAAGTGTCAAAAGTCTCCGATCTTTTACCTGAGGAGCCACAGCCGACAGCAGGACGACACGACAGCCAGTCTACCTGCTTAGGAGTAAGCATACACCATTCCAAAACCAGCCGCTGTAATATTTCATGCCATACACAGAGTGGTGCACTAACGCACCTGGTACATGTGAGTACCCCACTGGGGGGTTGTTCTTATTTGTTTAATAAAACGTTTAAAGCGATATCACACTATCAAGGCTTTTTATTCCCCATTATTCCCCAGATAGTGCGTGGGAAGCCCAGGATCCTGTTACCATTATAGAACCCAGGGGTGGTTCACAAGCGTGTACTGCCTGAGCATAATCGCTAAGTCGCACGCTCCAAGGTGAGCATTTAATACCTAGGGGGTCACTGGAATGAGAGCACCAATGCATGATCTGCAACACCTGTCAATCATTTTCAGACGCATGGATTTATAAGCATGTCAACAGTGCTATTACTGGATACCACGCATATGCACTTTTTTGAACAGGACTGTAAGGCCTCATACACACGACCGGTTTTCTCGTCATGAAACGACAAGAAAACTGTTGGGAGAGCTTTCTTGCCGAGAAAAACGTTCACGTGTATGGTTTTTCGTAGAGAAAACTGCTGGGAATCTCAACGAGAAAAATAGAGAACCTGCTCTCTATTTTCTCGTCAGGATTCTCGTTTTTCTCGTCGGGATTCTCGTTGGCCTGTTTCCCGACGAGAAAACCGGTCGTGTGTATGCTTTTCCGAGTCTTAAAAAATCGCCCATGTTCAGAATCAAGTATGAGACGGGAGCGCTCCTTCTGGAAAAACTAGCGTTCGTAATGGAGATGGCACATTCGTCATGCTGTAACGGACTGAAAAGCACGAAGACTGAAAAGCGCAAATCGTCTCTCCCCAAACTTTTACTAACACGCGGTAACACGAGATCAGCAAAAGCAGCCCAAGGGGTGGCGTCATTGGAATCGAACTTCCCCTTTATACTAGCGTCGTATGTATTGTACCTCACCGCGCTTTACAACAACGAGATTTGGAATTGACAGTGTGTATGCAAGGAAAGCTTGACAAGAATCTCGTCGAGAAAAACAACATTTTTTTTTACGACGAGATTCTCGGTCGTGTGTACTAGGCTTCAGACTCCATTCACACAGGGGCAACACGACTTCCAGCGCGACTTTGGGAGGCAACTTGGACACGACTTGAGTATGAATCACAGCGCGACTTGGGGCGACTTCGGGGCGACTTACAACACAACTTGAAGTCGCCTCCAGGAATGGGGACTTTGCCAGTGGCCAATCAAAGAGTAATCAGCTCTGTGGGAGGGAGGGGGTTTGCCGAGAAAACTATTTTTATTTCCTGTAAAGCTGCTTCAGTTAAAAGAGGGGATCCGACTTGGAGGCGACTCCCATTGAAATCAATGGGTACAAGTCGCCTAGAAGTCAGATTGAAGTAGTACAGGAACCTTTTCTGAAGTCGGAGCGACTGCAGTAGTGTGCATTAAGACGGATCCATTCACTGACATTGATTTTTTCATGTAGCACGACTTGAGGCGACTTGAAGTCGGATCCAAAGTTGCCCCTGTTTGAATGGGCTCTCACAGCATTGTTTTATAAAAAGACTTGTTTTTGCACAATAGCATTTTTGCTATTTAAAGTGGGACTAGTGTTGTTCCCTATATACCAACGGACACTTATATCTGTGTTACAAAGCACTTGGGTGCACATGAGCACTTTATTATTTATGTTTTAATTGACATAATTATTGTTTTTATTTTGGTCATATCACATCTATGTCACATATGTCACATTAACACTACATGTGTTTGTTTTAATCTTCAGCACGCATTTATTGTGTAATATTCCAAAGCGCAGCGTATAATTTACTAGGATTGACAGGTATTTTTGCACCTATTAAACAGGCATAACAAAAACATTTAATTGCAAATTTAACAGACCAAAAAAAGAGCAAATAAAGCCCCGTACACACGATCGTTTTTTTTATTTTTATTTGTGCCTCGTGATTGGGTGTTGATTACCCATACTTGTGTATAGCGGCCTCCATGGCCTTATTCCCACCTTGAATAAAAGCAAACAAACTTTAAGAAAAAAAAAAAAAAAAAAGAGAAAGGGAATAGGGGAGTGGTCTCCTCTCCTACTTCCATGTGTTTATTTATTAATTCCCCTCTACCAGGCCCTCTTAAGAGGCCACTAATGCCCCTGGTGTTTGAAAATAAGTGATTATACCTTGTGATCTCTTACCCGTGTTTCCATTCAAGCTATCCTCCTGACCTATTCTTCCCTCCAACTTTAACCCCGTATTTCCCATAGGAAAAATAAAAAAATTGTGATACCTCACCGTGGTCATATACAAACTCTATCTTATATACTACTTAAAATCCCTCTTCCCCTGTGTGTGCCCTACTCCTAGCTATGATTAAGCACTGAATCGCAGTGCGAAACGTCAGCTCATACTTGCTGTTTTTTTGCTGTGGCATGTTATTTGTGCTTTTGTTTTAAATAAAATAACCTTTTTTGGAGTGCGGCTGTCCAAGCGTTTTCCTCAGATTTTTTGCATGGTCATATGCATTGCCTGCACCCACGGCTCTGGATCTTGTGAATGAGTCACCAGTCATATCTGAGCGGTAACTCTCTGTCACAAGTTGTGGATTGTCCGCTTGCCATGTCACCTGGCCACGTCACCTGCCACAAATTGTGGATTGTCCACTTGCCACGTCACCTGGCCACGTCACCTGCCACAAATTGTGGATTGTCCACTTGCCATGTCACCTGGCCACGTCACATGCCACAAGTTGTGGATTGTCCACTTGCCACGTCATCTGCCACAAGTTGTGGATTGTCCACTTGCCACGTCACCTGGCCATGTCACCTGCCACAAGTTGTGGATTGTCCGCTTGCCACGTCACCTGCCACGTCACCTGGCAACGTCACCTGCCACAAGTTGTGGATTGTCCACTTGCCACGTCACCTGCCACAAGTTGTGGATTGTCACTTGCCACGTCACCTGCCACAAGTTGCGGATTGTCACTTGCCACATCACCTGCCACAAGTTGTGGATTGTCATTTGCCACATCACCTGGCCACATCACCTGCCACAAGTTGTGAATTGTCCACTTGCCACGTCACCTGCCATGTCACCTGGCCACGTGTACATGGTCACATAGGATAACATTGAATGTGTTCAGGGGCAGTTGAAAAAAGTGTCCAACTGGCTCTGAACGCGCGTTTAACAGCGTCCCGTGTACATGGGGCCTTAGGGTTTACATATACTTTGAAGTGGAATTGAACTTAAAAAAAAAAAAAAGAAAAAAATGCTGATAGGTAGGATTTTTATAGTAGAAGAGACCCTATTGGTTTCTTTTGTAATAAACGTCTCTCACTGCCTGTCATCTACATTTACAGCATTGCTCCGTGCCGTGATTAAGGATGAGCTTCGTGTTCGAGTCAAACTCATGTTCGACTTGAACATCGGCTGTTCGCTCGCTCTCCGAATTTCGAACATTATGGGCCGTTCGCGCCAAATTCGAGTGACATGTCACGGCCCATAATTCACTGCGTCATCGCAGTGCATTGCTGGCTGGTGATTGGCCAAGCATGCACTATGACCCGCATGCTTTGTCCAATCACAGTGCAGGCTCAGGAGGGTAGGTACATGGCTCAGGGGAGTAGGTACACGCCCCACACTATATAAGGCCGCCTGTGTTGGCCTTGTGTAGTGTGTTGCGCCGTTGTGAGAGAGATAGAGAGAGATAAAGAGAGAGAGAGTCAGAGTGTCATTTAATTTCAGTTAGATAGAGCAGGCAGGCGAATCAGGTAGCTGCAGTCAGTGTATTTAGTATATATATGCATCCCAGGAGTTGTATATGTGTATATTTATTGTGAGGGGGTTAGCTCGGCAAGCGGTGTGTGTGACCCCCGGGATGGGCTCCCCACACAAAACAGGCCCAGCAAACGGAGGTTGTGGTTTTCAAAATCAAAAAAGGTGCGGTTTATTTTCTATTTACAGTGACAAAACACAGCAAAGCAAAAGAAACATAACCAAAATAAATCCTGGTCAAGTTGACCTCTGACTAAACATACAGGTTTCCTAACTAACAACTGGGATCAGCCTAGTGCTGTCCTAGTCCCTAAGTCCCTGGTTTTAAATGTCCAAGCAAATAGCCACACAGGCTTTGTCTCACCGCACAGGGGTTCACTCTCCCTAGACAGTCCACACAGGTCTGGTTCCAGGCATGAGCTAACACCTAATGAATCTGGGAGTTCTTATAGAGGCCTAAATGAGCTGACAAGCTTCAGCTGGTCTCATCAACTCCCTGTCTGCACGACGCCCAGCCCTCTCCCTAGAGGTATGAGTCATCCATGAGCCCACTAGCCTTATACAACTCTCCACCTAGTTGTATAAGTCAGCGTAAAGCCTGAATCTGGGCGAAATATATCTACCCCCCTGGATGCAACCAGGTGACTTTACCTTCCTGCTGTCACATACCCCCCCCTCTTGTTTTAACCTCGGGGTTGGAACACCAGCAATCAGGCATTCATGTACTCGAGACAAAGCATCCACATTCCCCATTTGAACGCCAGGGCGATGCTTTACTGTGAAGTTGAATTCCTGGAGGGCCAGGAACCACCTATTCACTCTTCTATTTGTTTCCTTGTTTTGAGCCATCCACTTTAACGGAGCGTGATCCGTAACCATGTCAAAGTGCCTACCTAGCAGGTAGTACCGAAGGGAATCTAGAGCCCACTTCACCGCTAAACACTCCTTTTCAACGGTGGCGTAATTTACCTCATGGGACTTCAACTTCCTGCTGAGGTAAATGACTGGGTGCTCTTCCCCGTTCCAGACCTGGGACAATACTGCTCCTAACCCCACATCTGATGCATCACTTTGTACGACAAAGTCTTTAGAGAAGTCGGGTGAGTACAACACTGGCTGGCTACATAAGGCTTGTTTCAAGAATTGGAATGCTGCCTCAGCCTCGGGGGTCCATTTAATCATGACCGACCCTTTCCCCTTCGTCAGGTTGGTTAGGGGCACAGCCTTAGAAGCAAAGTGGGGAATGAATCGCCGATAATACCCAGCGATTCCCAGAAAGGCTCGTACCTGCTTCTTGCTGTTGGGACGTGGCCAACTCTGGATGGCCTCGACTTTGTTGAGTTGGGGTTTTATTACTCCCCTCCCAATGGTGTACCCAAGATATTTGGCCTCCTCCTGCCCAATGGTACACTTCTTGGGGTTAGCCGTAAACCCCGCTTCCCGAACAGAGTCCAGGACTGCTTGCACTTTTGGCAGATGTGAGGCCCAATCTGTGCTATGGACAATTACGTCATCCAGGTAAGCCGCAGCATACTTCCGATGGGGCCTCAGCATCTGGTCCATTTTCCGTTGGAATGTGGCCGGCGCATTCTGTAACCCGAACGGCATTCTTTTATATTGGAACGCCCCGTCTGGGGTTACAAATGCGGTTTTCTCTTTGGCCGACTTGGCCAGGGGGATTTGCCAATACCCTTTTGTGAGGTCAAGAGTCGTCATGTATCGGGCTGTTCCCAGCCGGTCGATCAACTCATCTATACGTGGCATGGGGTAGGTGTCAAATTTTGTAACTTTGTTCAACTGACGAAAATCGTTACAAAATCGCCAGCTCCCATCCGGTTTAGGCACCAACACGATGGGACTAGACCAATCACTTTGGGACTCCTCTATCACCCCTAAGTTCAGCATTTTCTGTACTTCCTCCCGTATTGCCTCCCGTCGAGCCTCTGGGATCCGATAGGGTTTTAACTTCACCCTTTCACCGGGCGGGGTAATGATGTCATGCTCTACCCCAGATGTTTGTCCCGGCAGCTCAGAGAATACCTCCTTGTTGCGAAGCACAAACTCCTTAACCTCCTGTTGTTGGGGTTGTGACAAGGTGGCTGCTATTCCAACCTCAGGAATCACGCAACCAGTTTGAGCTGGTGACCAAGTGTCTGCGACTAGGGACTCTCTATCCCTCCAGGCTTTCAACAGATTAACGTGATAGATCTGTTCGGGCTTTCGCCTTCCTGGTTGTCTGACCTTGTAATTCACTTCGCTCACTTTTTCCATTATCTCGTAGGGGCCTTGCCATTTGGCAAGGAATTTACTTTCAACCGTAGGGACAAGTACCAATATCCTATCCCCCGGGGAAAAGGTACGGGTCTTGGCTCCACGGTTGTACACTCTCTGCTGTGCCAACTGCGCTTGGGCCAAATGTTCCTTCACGATGGGCATTACCTGTGCAATTCGATCTTGCATCAGGGCGACATGCTCAATCACACTCCTGTGGGGAGAACTCTCACTTTCCCAAGTTTCCTTGGCAATATCCAACAGCCCTCTTGGGTGTCTCCCATACAGTAACTCAAAGGGGGAGAATCCCGTAGAGGATTGGGGCACCTCCCTAATAGCAAACATCAAATAAGGAAGTAAACAGTCCCAATCCTTTCCATCTCTATCCACCACTTTCTTCAACATTTGTTTTAGGGTTTTGTTGAATCTTTCAACCAGCCCATCGGTTTGGGGGTGATACACAGACGTACGCAATTGCGTCACTTTGAACAATTTACACAGCTCTTTCATAACCCGGGACATAAAGGGTGTACCTTGGTCCGTAAGCAGTTCTTTACAAATACCCACCCGGCTAAAAACAAGAGATAGCTCTTTGGCTATGGTTTTGGCCGAGGTATTTCGGAGAGGGATCGCTTCTGGATAACGGGTGGCATAGTCCATTATAACTAATATGTACTGGTGCCCCCTAGCGGACTTGATTATAGGACCTACCAAATCCATGGCGATCCTCTCAAACGGGACCTCAATGATGGGTAGAGGGACCAGCGGGCTACGGAAATGTGGCATCGGGGCCAACCTCTGACACACAGGGCAGGAGGAACAATAATTTTCTACGTCCTTCATCACCCCCGGCCAATAGAATCTCTGTAATACCCTCTCTCGGGTTTTCTCTGTCCCCAGATGACCTCCAAGAATGTGCCCATGGGCCAACTCCAACACCAACTTCCTGTAAGGTTTGGGCACCACAAGCTGCTCAACGGTTTCTTCTGCCCTTTTTGCCACCCGATACAGTAGGTCCTTCTCTACGCTGAAGTATGGGTAAGTGCAGGTATTATCTGGGTTCACTAACTCGCCATCTATTTTCACTACGTTTTCCCGTGCCTTTATTAGGGCGGGGTCTTTCAACTGTTCTGTGGCAAAGTTTTCCCTGTGAACCTCAAGATCAGAAAACTCCACAGACGGTAGGTTTTCGTCTGAGGAGGTGGGCTCCTCTCCAGTTTCTTGAGTCTCCCCTGCCAATACTGATAAGGGAAATTCCGGAGAGTCCTCACCACTCTCAGGGGAGTTCTGGCTATCACATTCCTGGTACATAGGGGCACCAGTGAGGGGCTCAGGATCATCCCACAGTTCCCAGAACTTCGGAAAATCCCTTCCCACAATGGCGTCATGCGGTAACTGAGATACTAAGCCCACTGGATGAGAGAGGGTACCTTTGGGGGTCTCGAAACACACTGTAGTCACTGGATACTCTCGGGTGTCCCCATGCACACAAATAACAGCTACCTTGCTATTCCCAGAGACCTCTGTTTTAACTAACTCAGCCTTTATCAGGGTCACAAGGCTACCTGAATCCAGCAATACCACAACATTTCTACCATTAACACACATTTTGCATAAATGTTTCTCAGTTCCTCGAATGGCAGTGCATGCGACTGTCGCACACAGCGACTGACGTCTGCCCGTCAGAAAGTCACACTGCATGGGTTCCTCCACAACCGGGCAATTGGCTGCAATATGTCCCGCTTGCCGGCAGCGGTAGCAAACGATCCTTCTTGCCGCCTCTTGAGCCGCTGATTTCCCAGGCTGTTCTCGCCAAACTTGGGGTAGAGCTCCCACCCTCTCACTCTCTCCACCCTCACCCCTTGGAATCCTCTTATCCGCCCCTGGGGATGGTCTGGTCTTAGGGTGGAAAGTCCGAGTGTCTCTGGAAGAGGCCGTCAGGTTCTCTGTAGCCAAGTATTTCTCCACACGATCCACAAGACCATCGGCCGTCTCTGGGTCTCCATGGCTTACCCACTTTTGGATGGCAGTAGGAAGAGCTCTCAAAAACCGATCCATTACAACACGTTCCACAATCTTTGGTGCGGACAAAGTCTCTGGCTGTAGCCACTTTCTGCTCAGGTGAATGAGATCATACATTTGAGACCTGGGGGGTTTTCCAAGCTGGAAAGTCCAGTTATGCACACGCTGAGCCCGGACAGCCTGGGTGACACCCAGCCTTGCCAATATTTCAGCTTTTAGCATCACATAGTCTTTTGCTTGGTTAGGCTCTAGGTCATAGTAAGCTTTCTGCGATTCACCAGTTAACAGAGGAGCCACCAGTCCAGCCCACTGCTCCTCAGGCCACTTTTCTCTTTCAGCGGTCCTTTCAAATGTGGTCAAAAATACCTCTGGATCATCCTCTCCAGTCATTTTTGTCAATAAACGACTCACCCCAAAGGACGCGGTATTAGTGGGACGGCTTTCCTCACTGGTCTGCGGACGTTGCTGCATTACTGCTTCCATCTGTTGTTGTAGTCTCTGCTCTTGCTTCTGCAACAGGTCTATGAAGCGGGCCTCAGATTGCTGCTGGGCTCGTTGCTGAGCCTCCAGACTCTGTTGCAAAGTTGCGTTTGTCTGCTGCTGGGCTGCAAGGCTCCTTTGCAAACCTGCATTTGTCTGCTGTTGATTGGCATTTGCTAGAGCCAGCTGCTTCAGTATCTCCTCCATGCTGGCTTAAAAAAAAACTGCCACTGGTTCTCCACCAACTGTGAGGGGGTTAGCTCGGCAAGCGGGTGTGTGTGACCCCCGGGATGGGCTCCCCACACAAAACAGGCCCAGCAAACGGAGGTTGTGGTTTTCAAAATCAAAAAAGGTGCGGTTTATTTTCTATTTACAGTGACAAAACACAGCAAAGCAAAAGAAACATAACCAAAATAAATCCTGGTCAAGTTGACCTCTGACTAAACATACAGGTTTCCTAACTAACAACTGGGATCAGCCTAGTGCTGTCCTAGTCCCTAAGTCCCTGGTTTTAAATGTCCAAGCAAATAGCCACACAGGCTTTGTCTCACCGCACAGGGGTTCACTCTCCCTAGACAGTCCACACAGGTCTGGTTCCAGGCATGAGCTAACACCTAATGAATCTGGGAGTTCTTATATAGGCCTAAATGAGCTGACAAGCTTCAGCTGGTCTCATCAACTCCCTGTCTGCACGACGCCCAGCCCTCTCCCTAGAGGTATGAGTCATCCATGAGCCCACTAGCCTTATACAACTCTCCACCTAGTTGTATAAGTCGGCGTAAAGCCTGAATCTGGGCGAAATATATCTACCCCCCTGGATGCAACCAGGTGACTTTACCTTCCTGCTGTCACAATATATATATATATATATATCTATATATATATATATATATATATATATATATATATATATATACACTGTATGCAGTTTAGCTAGATCTCACTTCAGAGTGTTCCTGTTATTCTCGCTGCAGTATATTAAATCAGTGTACTGTATACTGGGCTCAGTGTGCACGTAAAGCTGCCTGCAGACCATCCCTGTTCTCTTCCTTATAATATAGGCAGGCAGTTGATTGAGCTAACCTGCAGTATAATAAGTCAGTGTACTGTATACTGGGCTCAGTGTGCACGTAAAGCTGACTGCAGACTATTACTTTTCTATTACTGATAATACAGGCAGTTGATTGAGCTAACCTGCAGTATATTAAGTCAGTGTACTGTATACTGGCCACAGTGTGCACGTAAAGCTGATTGCAGACTATTGCTTTTCTATTACTGATAATACAGGCAGTTGATTGAGCTAACCTGCTGTATATTAAGTCAGTGTACTGCATACTGGGCTAAGTGTGGAAGTAAAGCTGACTACAGACTATTCCTTTTCTATTACTGATAATACAGGCAGTTGATTGAGCTAACCTGCAGTATATTAAGTCAGTGTACTGTATACAGGCCACAGTGTGCACGTAAAGCTGACTGCAGACTATTGCTTTTCTATTACTGATAATACAGGCAGTTGATTGAGCTAACCTGCAGTATATTAAGTCAGTGTACTGTATACTGGGCACAGTGTGCACGTAAAGCTGACTGCAGACAATTCCTTGTGTACCTATTCCAATACATCAAATAAAGTATGTCTGGAAAGCCAACAAGGAGAGGCAGACACACACAGGCCAATAAAAGAGGGCAAGCAGGCTCTGTGTCTAGAGGCAACAGTGCTGGTCGTGGACACGGTGCATCCTCATCAGCACGTGGCCCTGGGGCACGCTTGTCATTTTTTTCGGCAGCTGGCCGTGTTAAGCCGTAACACGCAGAACAGTTGGTAGAGTGGATGACCAAGCCCTCCTCATCCTCCTCATCCTCTCTCACCCAGGCTCAGGGTACTTTGTCTGCCAAAGCAACTGCCAAAGCGGCCTCTTCCCTCGGCTCAATGGCATCAGTCACTCCTTCCCTAGCCCCACCATGTCCTGAGGAGTCCCCCGAACTGTTTGACCACAGTGTTGGGTACATGCTGCAAGAGGATGTGCAGCGTTTTGAAGGCTCCGATGATGGTACCCAGGTTGAGGAAGGCAGTAACGTGAACCCAGAGAGAGGGGTGCCCAAGAAGGACAGCAAACTGGCAGTCATGTTCCCCCAGCTGCAGCATACTGCCAGGTTTGCTTCAGTGACGAGGAGGGAGGGGATGATGAGGTCACTGACTCTACATGGGTGTCTGATAGGAGAGGAGGAGGAGGCACATCTCCAACGAGGCAGGATGCCCTCCAGGGGCCAGCTTAAGGGCAGCCAACCGACTGCATCACACCGCAGAGCTCCACATGTGCAGGGCGCTGCTGTCTCTGCACGTTATTCCAAAAGTTCTTTGGTGTGGGCCTTTTTTCAGACGTGTGCAGCAGATCGCACAGTTGCTATTTGCAACATATGTCTGAAGCGTATCTCGCGTGGCCAAAACATCAGCCGATTGGACATCACATGCTTGACCAAACATATGTCGACCTGCCATGCAGTCCGTTGGCAAGCGTACAAAAAAGACCCACACCAAAGAACAAAGCGGACCTCTCCTTGCTCCTCATCAGCTGGGATCTCCAACCCCACTATACCTTCAGTCCTCTCAGAAACCTGTACTGAGATGAATGAAGGTGTAGAATTAGGTGTGTTACTGCCAAGTACTTGCGGGCAATCTGCTATCAGTACACCAACGTCCGATTGTACCAGGCAAATTTCCCTGCCCCAGCTGCTGCACCGCCGAAAGAAATTCGCTCCCAGCCATCCACATGCCCAGCGGTTGAATGCTAGCTTGGCTAAATTGTTAGCACTTCAACTGCTGCCTTTTCAGTTGGTAGACTCTGCCCCCTTCCGTGAGTTTGTGGAATGTGCGGTACCTCAGTGGCATGTTCCCAAACGCCACTTTTTTCACGGAAGGCGATTCCGGCTCTCTACCGGCATGTGGAAGGCAATGTCGTGGCCTTGCTGGACAGGGGTAAGGTGCATATTACCGCTGACTCATGGTCCAGCAGGCATGGACAGGGATGTTACCTGTTACCTATCTTTCACGGCCCACTGGGTGACTCTGCTGGCAGCTGGGAAGGATGCAGGACAGGGTGCAGTAGTGTTGGAGGTTGTCCCGCCACCACGCCTCCAAAATGTTACTAGTGGTGATTCTGACACACCTCTCTCCTCCACCCCCTCCTCTTCTTCTTCCTCCAGGGCCTCTTCCTGTGCTGATTTGTCCTCGGAACCAGCGGTTCTCCGTAGGCGTTCAAGGGGCTACGCAAGTACGCAGGCAAAAAGATGCCATGTGGTGCTTGAGCTGGTGTGCTTGGGGTACAGGAGCCACACTGGGGCAGAGATTCTGTCAGCTCTGGCACTTGAGGCAGAACAGAGGCAGGAAGAGGAGGACTTCCTTACCTCTCAAGGCCCCCTTTATCCAGACAGTGTTCCTGCTGGCCCGGCTATCACACGGGAAGGGGACGAGGAGGAAGGGGAGGAGGAGGAGGAGGACTGTGTCAGCATGGAGGTGGAGCCTAGCACTCAGCATCAGTAGCAGTCTTCAAGGGATCATTTACAGTCCCAAGAAACCTATGGACTTGTACGTGGCTGGGAGGAGGTGGCTGCGGATCATGTCGTTATTAGTGACCCAGAGGACTCCGGACCGAATGCCTCAGCAAACCTACGCTGCATGGCCTCCCTGATCCTGCCAAGCCTGCGAAAGGATCCTCGTATTTATGGTATCAAGGAGAGGGATCATTACTGGCTGGCAACCCTCCTTGATCCACGTTACAAGGGTAAGGTTGCGGACCGTATCCAGCCTTCGCAGATGGAGCAAAGGATGAAACATCTTCAGGAGGCCTTGCAGAACGGTTTGTGCAACGCATTTCCAGAGCCTGGGAGGTTACAAATTCCTGGTCCTGGACAATGTGTTGCTGAGGCTTCAGTCAGTCACAGAAGTAGCGGTGGAGAAGGTGGCCGTCTGACCGATGCGTTCAGACAATTTTTTAGACCGCAGCCCCAAGGTATGATCAGTTCCAGCAACCATTGCCAGCATCTGATTCACATGGTGTAGGAATACCTAGGGGCAAGATCAGACTTGGACACCTTTCCCACTGAAAATCCTCTGGGTTATTGGGTCTTGAGGATGGATCACTGGCCAGAGCTTGCACGGTATGCAATTGAGCTACTGGCCTGTCCTGCATCCAGCGTTCTTTCGGAACGCACATTCAGTGCTGCTGGTGGCTTTGTAACCGATCACAGGTTGCGCCTGTCCACCGACTCTGTTGATCGGCTGACCTTCATAAAAATGAATCAGTCTTGGATCACCAGCTACCAAGCACCTGATGCTGATGTAACCAAATAATTTTTTTTGAATGTGAGATCCCTTCAAGACTGCCTATGCTGATGCTGAGTGACTATCCTGTTATGCTGATAGCTTGTAAGAACATTTTTGGTTCTGGGCACCGCCACCAGTGCCTAAGGCCCAATTTTTCTGCCCCTGTTTAACAGGGGCATGTAATTATAATTTATGCTGCAATACTTTGCAGCAGGGCTCATTCCTGGGCTCCAACTAGAGTATCTGTGAGGGGTTGCAGTGTTGTGGCACCAGTGCCTAAGGGCCAATTTTTCTGCCCCTGTTCAACAGAGGCATGTAATTACAATTCTTGATCTAATATTTCACAGCAGGGCCCATTCCTGCGCCCACCAACAGTAACTGTGAGGACTTACAGTGTTGTGGCACCAGCACCACCACCACCACCACCAAAGGCCCAATTTTTCTGCCACTGTTCAACAATGGCATGTAATTACAATTCTTGATATAATAGTTTACAGCAGGGCGTTCCAGCGCCCACCAAGAGTAACTGTGAGGGCTTACAGTGTTGTGGCAACACCACCACCAAAGGCCAATTTTTCTGCCCCTGTTCAACAGGTGCATGTAATTACAATTCTTGATATAATATTTCACAGCAGGGCCCGTTCCAGCGCCCACCAAAAGTAACTGTGAGGACTTACAGTGTTGTGGCACCAGCACCACCAGCACCACCACCAAAGACCCAATTTTTCCTACCACTGTTCAACAATGGCATGTAATTACAATTCTTGATATAATAGTTCACAGCAGGGCGTTCCAGTGCCCACCAAGAGTAACTGTGAGGGCTTAAAGTGTTGTGGCAACACCAACACCTAAGGCCCAAATTTCTGCAGAGTACATAGGGCAGGCCCCTACTTTCAAACATCCGACTTTCAAATGACTCCTACTTACAAACGGAGGGAGACAACAGGAAGTGAGAGGAAATCTACCCCCAGGAAGGGAAATTCTCTCCTGTAAGAGTTAATATGGGAAAAGGGTGCCTCCTCTCCACTGATGCTTTATCACCAATCCTTGTTTCCCTAAAAAAAACAAATTTACTAAATCCAATTGTCATTGGGACAGAAAGTGAGGTGAAATCTTCTAAACAGGTGCACAGACAGCAAAACAAATGTTACAGGGGTGATAACCCTTCCCTATGTTTTCCAAAAAGCTTAAAAATAGATTTTTGGGTTGGAGCTACACTTTAAAAATGTACCAGTTCAAAATTACAAACAGATTCTACTTAAGAACAAACCTACAGTCCCTGTCTTGTTTGCACCGCCTGTATACTGCTGTTCAGAGTATATAGGGCCTTTTTTTACTTTGGGTGCGGGGTTCCCCTTAATATCCATACAAGACCCAAAAGGGCTGGTAGTGGGCTGGGGGGGTACCCATGCCGTTTTTCTCAATGATTTTCATCCATATTGCCGGGACCAGACATTACATTAACCACTTAAGGACCGGCCACGGCATATATACGTCGGCAGAATGTCACATAGAGGCATAATCACGTACCTGTACATCCCCTTTAACTGCCTGCCGTGTGGTCGCGCGCGCGCAGCCGGTGGCGCGCTCGCGACCCTGTCGCCATCCCCGTGAGTCGGACTGCGGGTCCCGCGGACTCGATCGCCGCAGGGATCCCCGCCATCGTCTTACGGAGGGATGGAGCGGGATGATGTTAGTGTAAACACAACATCTCCCCGCTCGCCTACTGACACTGTCACTGATCTCCGCTCTGTGTAATCAGAGCGGAGATCGGTGACGTGTCACTCGTAGCCACGCCCCCTAACAGTAGTAATCACTCCCTTAGGCACACTTAACCCCTTTAGCACCCCTAGTGGTTAACCCCTTCACTGCCAGTGTAATTTTTACAGTAACCAGTGCATTTTTATAGCACTGATCACTGTAAAAATTACAATGGTCCCAAAAATGTGTCAAAAGTGTCCCATGTGTCCGCCATAATGTCGCAGTCACGAAAAAAATCGCTGATCGCCACCATTACTAGTAAAAATAAATAAAAAAGATGCCAGAAAACTATCCCCTATATTGTAAACGCTATAACTTTTGCGCAAACCAATCAATAAACGCTATGTAGAAGAATACGTATCGGCCTAAACTGAGGAAAAAATATGTTTTTTTATATATTTTTGGGGGATATTTATTATAGCAAAAAGTAAAAAATATTGCATTTTTTTCAGAATTGTCGCTCTATTTTTGTTTATAGCGCAAAAAATATAAAATAAATAAATAAAAAACATCAATTTTGTTTGGGAGCCACGTCGCACGACCGCGCAATTGACAGTTAAAGCGACGCAGTGCCGAATCGCAAAAAGTGGCCTGGTCCTTAACCAGCCAAAATGGTCCGGGGCTTAAGTGGTTAAAGCCGCAAGCAGTTTTAAATGACTTTTATTCCTTTAGAAATGTCATTTTGTGCAGGGACAGTTATAAACACGGGAAACACGTGCCACTTTACAGGAATACTATAGACACCCCCCAGTCACGATATTTAAAGGAATATTTCACTTTTATTTTTTCACTTTAAGCATCATTAAAATCACTGCTCCTGAAAAAAAATCAGTTTTTAAAACTTTTTTTTGCATTGATGCTTGTACCCTGGGGCAGGACCCGGGTCCCCAAACCCTTTTTAGGACACTAACTTGCATATTCGCCTTTAAAATTCGCACTTTTGATTTCTCACGTTCGAGTCCCATAGACTTTAACAGGGTTCGAAAGTTCGTGCAATCTATCGGTCCGTTCGCATGTTCTGGATGCAAACCGAACCGGGGGGGGGGGGGGGTGTTCGGCTCATCCCTAGACGTGATGATGTGACTCCCGTGTGCATGTGCAGGAATGATGTCATCATGCCCCAACCAAAAAGTGGCTGAAGATTCGGGACATGGAAGGAAGACCAGGAGAAGATGGCAGCACCCGTATCCGACAGGAGTGCTGACAGCACAGCACTGGAGGGGATCGCTTGTCAATGTTAGGTAAGTCTTCCATAATCTACTAATATGCTGTGCATACTAGCACATTATGCCTAAAGCCTGGTACACACTGACAGCTCCGGTCGGAGCCGCTGTACTAATCATGTGAGGTTAGTTCAGCAGTCTCCCCTGCTGAGTTGGTGTGTTCTAAAAAGGGGTTGGCCCCCCTACCAGAACACTCCGATCAGCGCTCTCTCCCATTGGCTGAAAGCGCTGATTGGGAGTTGGTCGGCTGCTGGTTTTCCAGCATGCTCGTCCGACAGAAGACGGCCGACATATACATGGGCAGAATGTTGGGCGTTTTTTTTTTGAACCAGCCGTTGTCTCCTGACTTTCGGCCCGTGTGTACCTGGCTTAACAACTCCTGGGGCCCAATAAAAAAAAAAGTGGCAGGGGTATAAATCTGCTTTGAGGGTTTGCTCTCCACCAATGTGCTAATGTATTGTGCTAATGTGTTTGTGTCTTCGAAACATTTCCTTTTATTTACCCAAAACAGTCATATAATCAAAGCTGCTCCAGCTCCAGTTTTCTAGTAGTAGTCAGTGTTAATGGAAGATGAAAGCAGCTTTGATAGGAGCTTTTCTTATTCTGTTTAGTCAGCTCCAGCTTCCTTCTCTTATCAGATCTGTCTGGCCCAGCAGCCACACAGGGAGCTGTGAATGCCTATTCATTAACATGTTGACCCTTTACCTCTCTTGGCTTTTGTTACACAGTCCATTGTCCACCTGTCCCTCTGTTACCTAGAATAGCAAACATAACCTCTACAGCCAGAAAGTCTGTGTTTGCCCTGTGCAATACCACCACATCTGAAACCTATAGAGACATTTTTATCTGTACTAGTAAAGTACAGTGTTAATGGACATTTGGTTTTAATTAACTAATAGAAAATTATCTAATTAACTTTTCAAGGAATTTTCCCTTAACTAAAGCTGACTATACATGGATTGAAATTCAGCAGGGACTGGGCTGATCTACCAATCAAATTCTGTACAACTTTCCTGTTGGGGTTTCCCCGCTCGATCAGCTGGCAGTGCTGATCAGTGTAATCTGACAACAGGGAAGTATTTCCACTGTCAGCATACAATAGCTCAGCAGGGAGGGTTTCCCTACCCCTCTTGAATGTGTAGATAGGGAATTGGGTCCAATTTTTGGTTGAAGAAAAAAACTGATCCATCTATGAGCTGCCCTAGTAAATGTGAAGATTTGCAAGAATACCCAATCACAAGCAAGGAAAAGAAAAAAAAAACTGTATATTTTCATGCACATGATTGGACGATAGAAGTTAACAGAGCTTCAAATCATTCACTAAGTTATGGGAAAATTCCATTGCAAATTGAACAGCCTATTTGCCTTTAGGAAATCAACACCAATTACATTGTCTCTTGTTAGTGTTGGACTATCTTACGATCTTTATAATTCTTTACAGTCCTGCTACTCAGTATTCCTCTTGTTTAAAAAGTTAAGCAGCCCATAGAGGAGTCATTTCTTTTTATTCACCCAGTAGGCTGAACAAAAAAATAAAAACTTGGTTCCCCTATTCACACACTCAATGTGATCAGCTCCACAAAATGAGTGGGGGAAATCTGCAACCAGCCTGCTCATACATAGAACAAAATTGGGCAGATGCCTGCTGAACTGGTTGCATTTCGATCCATTTATTTGGATGCTTTAGTTCATCTAAAACTGAGATTATTTGCTTATCATTGCATACCATGGCAGTTGATGGTAACTTTCTTTAAAAAAAATAAAAGAATTACAAAAAAAACCAAAAACTTAGATTAGAGCTACTAGTAAGATGGCAGTGTGTCTAAAGCCCAAACATTTTTTTCGGTTTTTGTTTTTAATAAACTCTTTCCTTATTTGGCACCAAAAAGAAGAGTATAACTGAGCTTCAAAGGCACATCAAGATTAAACAGATTTGTATAGGTACCGAAAGGATGAGTCTCAAGATGGGAATGGTACATCTTATCAAGGTATGAAAGTGTCGGTGAGCATTGGTAAATTCTTTACTTATTAGGCACAAAAAAGAAGAGTATAACTAAGCTTTGAAGGCACATCAGGATTAAACAGATATGTAGGTACCGAAAGGAATCTAAGGCTACTTTCACACTGAAGCGCTGGCGGTATAGCGGCGCTATTTTTAGCGCCGCTATGCCGTAGTTTTTGCCTCGATTTGCAGGCGCTAACGGGGTGACTTTAACCCCTGCTAGCGGCCGAAAAAGGGTTAAAAACGCCTATTAAAATGCCTCTTTGCGGCGTTTTGCGGGCGTTTTCGAGGCGCTACCCCATTGATTTCAATGGGCAGGGGCGCTATAGGAACGGTATTTTTTCCGCTCCTACCGCGCCTCAAAGATGTGGCTTGCAGGAGTTTTTTTACCCTCCTGCAAGTGCACCGCTCCAGTGTGAAAGCCCTCGGGCTTTCACACTGGATACAATGGAGCGGCTTTTTTGGGGCGCATTGCAGGCGCTATTTTTAGCGCAATAGCGCCTGCAAAGCGCCTCAGTGTGAAAGGGGCCTTAAGATGGGAATTGTACATTCTATCCAGGTATGAAAGTGTCAGTGAGTGTCATTTTCACAACATAATATAACAGATAATTGTAGACACATAAATGTAGAACGCTGAAAAGAAGAAATAGGTAAGAAAGAGTAAGTATGAACGTATAAGATATGTCTTTGTTTGGTGGTAGCAGACGGGTTACTTCATGGTTTAAGTTTAAGGTGGTGGAATAAGGGGGGAATTACTGTGATTAAAGTGTGAAATTCCCCTATCAACGAACTGGCTGGGGGTAGGGGAGTGGAAGGAGCAGTAGAGAGACAATAGTAGAGCAGTAAAAGAAGACAGGGAGGCAATGGAGAAGATACAAGGATAGGACTGGAAAAATATAGATGGACAGATGTTGGATCATGGTTGTTGCATAATGGCTTTATGTTCATCTGTTGTTTAAAGTCTGATCAGGAAAACCGTGTGTTTCAGAACTTCGGGACAGTATTCCTGAGAGAGCTAGTAAGGCTTTCCATCAGCATAATATAATTCATTATTTCAAACCACTGTTTTACTGCAGATTGAGAGGAGTTTTTCCAGAGAGTGAGATTACTCTAAAAGTAAAAAAAAGCCAGGGGATCTGCAGATAGGGTAAGGTGACCAGATTTTTAAAATGAAATCCGGGGACATATTTTTTTTTTTACTAGTAATGGCGGCAATCAGCGACTTTCTGCCCTTCGCCGCTGCTGCCCGCCTCACAGCCTGTCAAGTCTTACCCTCCGGGCCCCGGCTACTTCTGGGTGGGGAGCGGAGGAAGATCACTCCGCCAGGGAAGGCAAGGAGATAAGCAGGCAGGCGGCTGGCCGGGACTTGAGCCAAGGCAGAAGAACATGCGAGCGGAGCTGAATGGGCATGCACCCGAAACTGAAGAAATATTCCCTCCGCTCCGACCAGCACATGATCATCAGAAAGGGGCACAGATAATGGAAAAAAATACACCCCCTAAGCTGGTAAGAGCAGCAGAGCGGGGGTGTATAATTCAGAATTATTTTTTATTCTGCGCTGACTGTCTTTGAAATTGCCCCAGCCCCTGTTCAAATCCAAACCGGGGACAAAACTGGGGACAGACTCGGTCCAGGGACAGTGTCTTCAATCCGGGGACTGTCCCCTGAAACCGGGGATGTCTGGTCACCCTAAGATAGGGTGACCTGTGAACTTTCAGGTGACTGTAGATACACGGTCCCAAAAGTGTTTAAGTTTGGGACAAGACCAAAAGATGTGGGGAATATTTCCGATAGGGTCTTCATATCCCCAGTAGTGGTGGGGGTGGGGGGGGGGGGTGGGGTGACTCAGAGTAGTAGCTGTGAAGGAGATGAGGCATTTTGTATCATCAGGCAAGGATTTTGTATCCCGACTCCCAATACTTATTTCTAATGGAAGATTTAGCCAACAAGTACAGGATTCTAGATTGTTTTGCAGTGAAGGTTATGCTAGGCCCTTTTCCCATCACTTAAGAAATGAGGGAGTAGAGGAGAGGTAGTATTTTTTTTTGGTGCTCCACTGGGGAGATTTCCTATCACTTCCCACATCAGATAACAATAGGAGGCAAAAATGAATTTCTCTCTCTCTGGTGGCCCTGCTCCTCAGCCCCTTTCCTCCCTACATAGGCTTTATGTAGCTGCCGGTGTTCTGTCAAGAAGTGCCCGCTATCGAAAAGTGCCCGGGACGAACGGCGCATGCGCAGCACAACAGCTGAGTTTACGATTGGCTGTTGTGACGGCGAGACGGCGCCTACGCACAATAGCAGACGGAAGAACTTTTTTCTGTCAGACTGTGCCCCGTGCTGCCGAGGCGTGTTCATGTCGGTGAGGGGTGGATTAGTACATGATGGGGGCGGATTATTAAATGATGGGCAGTGCTGCATAACACATAATTTTCTGCTATTCTTCCTGGATGCATGCAGGGCGTGTTTAGTAGACTGAAGGGCGGGGTTTTGTATCGGAAAAATATGTGTTTTGCAGCACTGGGCATCATTAAAAAATCCGCCCCCATCTTAGCAGCACTGCCTATCATTTAATAATCCGCCCCCATCATGTAAAAATCCGCCCCTCACCGACATGAACGTGCCTCGGCAGCGCGCAGTGTTTTATCGTGAAGTGCCCGCTGATCGTAAAAATCCGCTGTTGTGCTATATGTACTGCGCATGCGCAGTTCGACCCGGGCACTTCTCGATAGCGGGCACTTCCCGATAGAACACCGGAGGTAGAGTGAAGAGGAATACTATAGTGTTGAGTGATATCTCCAAGCCATTTGGAGCTGCTGACATCACAATACGTATAAACTTTGTTGCTGAAACAAATGACCTGAAAACTGGGTCTTTTTAACATTGGAATGTCTTCAGCCAGAGAAGATTGGTGTCAAAGGGGTATGCTCTGCCTCCTCCTTCTTCTATTGATATAAACATGCATAGTCATGAAATCCAAGCATGCATGTCTGTAGGAGAATTGTTTAAATACAAAGGTATTAAAACAGTTGGATTGTGTCCACATATAAGTGAGTGGGGGGCATAGCAGGGCTGCTTGCATTGCTATACTATAGTCTGGTTGTATTTAATATGCTTCTAATCAATATATAATGGGTTGTATAATGATAGTATTTCTCAATCTATTTGACAAATGTTATTACTGAACACTTGCATCTACCAGTCTGCCAATCAAATCATCAGATCCCAATCAGCTGCAGAATCAGTTGTTGATCATCATAAGAGAAGATCTAAAATATCCTAATCTGCAGTATTAATTGGCTTGACTATGCCTGTATGGGTATCTTTAATTAGAAAAACAGAGCAAAACAATTGCACAAGCCTTAGACCTTTCACAGTATGAAGTCAATTCATGTATAATGAATAGGACGGCTGACTTCAGGCACATAAGATACAACTCCAGCTGTGACAAATAGACAGAGCTCATGTTCCCATGTCACAGTCCCATGATGGATCTCCAGTAAACATTTCTGTACAATGCTGCTTACATGTTTGTGCAATTGTTAACGCTCAACTACAAGTGCTAAATCCAAAAAACTATAGTAGAGGTATTAAAGAAAAATATAGCCGGGTGGGCCTATTTAATAAGGCAAGACAAAGAACAATGAAAATCGTTAAATTGCAGTGAGACTATCTGAACTTTTTAGACACTGCCCAGGGCAAATAAACTTAGGGGGTGCAGACTTCTCAGAGTTTCACTATCAAATCCCATTTCCTTCTTATTTAGGCCTGCAAGGCAGATACAATTAAGGAAGAACAATTGCCCTCTTTATGATCTTTAACAATGGAAATACTTAATACCAACATCTGTGGAAGAGTAGAAAAACATTAACATTATAAAGTTATTGGAACAGAAGATATGGCAGCAAGTTTTGTAGCTCTAAATAAGACTTAATGGGGTTTATTTACTAAAACTAAAGAGTGCAAAATCTGGTGAAACTGCATAGAAATCAATCAGCTTCCAGGTTTTATTGCCAAAGCTTAAAGTGGTTGTAAACCCACTTTTGCAACTTGCACCTACAGGTAAGCCTAGATTAAGGCTTACCTGTAGGTGCAAGAAATAAAATATCTCCTAAACCTACACGGTTTAGGAGATATTTGCTAAAAATGATATGCGTCGGTGACAACGGCGCATTCATAGGGTTATCCCATTCACAAATCCGGCTTAGCCGCATTTGACGGCTCCCGCGCGCATGCGCGGAGTCACGTCTTCGCCGCTCCGGCCAATCACAGCGCCGGAGCGGCGCTGTGATTGGCTGTAGCGGAGATACCCGGAAGTAAGAGAGAGAGAGACGAGGACGCCTTCGGGGGCCCCGATCTAAGGTAAGTGATGCATAATGAGCTAGTATGCTATGGTGGTTATGACTAAGGCCTTATAGGCTGAAACGTGCCAACCTTTCCTATTTGCGTTTGTCTACTGTGGCTTGTCAATAAATACGTCAATTTTTTAAGAGCAACAACCGGAGTGCGGATCATCTTTTCTTTATACTAGCTCATTATGCCTTTGTCTTGCAGGTTAGTTTTTAAAAAAAAAAATTATAACAGGGTTTACAACCACTTTACAGTAATTAACTACTTCAATACAGGGCATTTTTCCCCCCTTCCTGCCCGGGACAATTTTCACCTTTCATTTCAGCGCTGTAACATTTTGAATGACAATTGAGCTTTCATGCAAAACTGTACCCAAATGACATTTTTATAATTTTTTCCCCACAAATAGAACTTTCTTTTGGTGGTATTTGATCACCACTGCAGTTTTTATTTTTTGCGCTATAAACAAAAAAATTGTGACAATTTTGAAAAAAACATAATATTTTTTACTTTTTGCTATACAGGGGGTCCCCGGGTTACAAACCCGTTAGGGATTTCCTCCTGTTTGTAAATCAGAAATGTTCGTAAGTCGGCCGCGCATGCGCAAAACGTCATTTACGGACATTTCCGATGTTCCGTCGAATGCCGTTCTGCACATGCACGGCCAATTACGGACATTTCCGACATTTTCCGAGGCTCCGTCTGGCCGCGCATGCGCAGAACAGCAGATGGACCGCGAAGAACGGCAGAGGGTCCCCGCAGTGCCCGGTTCGTAAGTAGGAGGGGTTCGTAAGTCGGAGACCCCCTGTAATAAATATCCAAAATAAAAATAAAAAAATGTTCTCAGTTTAGGCCGATATGTATTCTTCTACATATTTTTGGTAAAAAAAATCGCAATAAGCGTATATTTATTGGTTTGCGCAAAAGTTAGAGCGCCTACAAAATAGGTTATTGATTTATGGCATTTTTATTATTATTTTTTTTACTAGTAATGGCAGCGATCTGCGATTTTTATTGTGACTGCGACATTGCGGCGGACAGATCGGACACTTTTGACACTATTTTGGGACCATTGACATTTATACAGCGATCAGTGCTATAAATATGCACTGATTATTGTATAAATGTCACTGGCAGGGAAGGGGTTAACACTAGGGAACGATCAAGGGGTTAAGTGTGTTACCTAGGGAGTGATTCTAACTGTGGGGGGAGGGGACTGACTAGGGGAGAAGACCGATCGGTGTCATCGCGGCCGCCGGGCAAGCGCATCGGCTCTTTGGTGACGCGGCAGGCGTGCGTGCGCGCCCCCTATACCGCCGGGAAGCAATGGACATCATATGACGCCCACCCAGGAAGGTATGTACAGTTTCTGAGTGCACCAGTTTTAGTAAATCTACCCCAATGTTACAGGATATATCACACGCAATGACAAATTTTAATTTTTACAGTAATATTTTTATTGTAAGGCCCCTTTCACACATGCAAACCATTTGTTTCATCAGTTTAGTACATTTTTTCAAAGTAAAAATGAATGAAGTTTTTCAGTTTTTAAAAAAAATAATTTTGTCATCAGTTTTTCATTTGTTTTTGCATTACCGTATATACTCGAGTATAAGCCGACCCAAATATAAACCAAGGCACCTAATTTTACCACAAAAAAAGGGAAAACTTATTGACTCGAGTATAAGCCGAGGGTGTCCATCTGCATGCCTCACTGTGTCCATGCCTCACTCTACCCATACCTCACTGTGCCCATGCCTCACTTTGTCCATGACCAACGTTTAACATGGGAGTCTATTGAAGGGGTGCACCGGCTTTGAAAAATCGGTGCTCCCCGGTCGTAGGTCTCCCAGACAACAAACTTTGCACACTTGTAGAGGAGAAATGGGGCTACATGTGTGCCAAGTTCCGGGTCCAGGGGACCTACGACTGGCCGATACCGGGTCCCCAAATCACTGGAGAAATTACCGTTTAACATAGGAGTCTATGGAAGGGGTGCCCGGTTTTGAAAAATTGGTGCTCCCCGGCCGTAGGTCACCCAGACAACAAACTTTGCACACTTATAGAGGAAGAGTGGGGCTACATGTGTGCCAAGTTTGGGATCCAGGGGACCTACGGCCGGCCGGTAGCAGGTCCCCAAATTCCGGGAGATCAGGCCCAAGAGGTGACTCGAGTATAAGCCGAGGGGGGCATTTTCAGCACAAAAAAATGTGCTGAAAAACTCGGCTTATACTCGGGTATATACGGTACTTTTTTTTACATCCACCAGCTAGAGTCCTTAACCACTTGAGTTCCAGAGCTATTTTTTCATGAACAAACAGACCATTTGTCCATTTACGTCCGTTTTTCGTCTGATCCAAAGAAAAATAGGGCTTTGATCTGTTCCAAAAAAACGGATGATCATCCATTTACATCAGTTTTTCCATAGAGATGCATTGATGTCTGTTTTTCATCCGACAGCGGAATGTATGAAAAATAGACAAACGGTCCGAATGTTGAAAGGGGCCATAGTCTAGCCAACTGGTGCAGCCCTCTACAATGTACCCTCTGTATCTTCAATCTGTACAACAAGATACAGCAAAGCTGTGTATGTGGTTTTAATTCGGGAAAGTCCATTCAAAACAAAATTGAATGCACCATGATTAAGCTGGAATTAAGTATTTTTTTGGTTCTTGTTAGAGTAAAGTGTATGGTTGCAGCAAAAACTAAATTGAAAGTAGAAAAACCACCCAATCCCTATTAATACTATGTACCATATTTAATAAATGTATATTTTTGATATTTATGAATTTTCAAGACTCCACCCTTCAAAAGTCCCACAGAGGACTGTACCCATACCCTTGTTAGAGTAAAGGGTTACAACTACTGTGTAGTTTTTATTGCTGGGTTCATATTGCGGAAATCTCATCATACTTCTTGTTTATTTGAAGGGTATCAGGCAGAAAAGGAAATGAAGGGAAATGTTGCCAATGGGGAAAAGACAGCAATAAAAAATAATAATAATAATAAAAAAATATATATATATTTTTTATATATATAAAATAGTTCTGCCTGGAGATGCAACACAATCCTTACAGAAACTAATTTTAATATCTCTAGATATGATTGTTTTCCCCTTTCCTAATCCATCTTTTTTCTTCATCACATTTTTACTTATTTTTTCAAATTTCTTTCATGTGTTCTTTTCTTTTCATTGGTTAACAATATTTTTCCTGGTAACATCTACTGATTAGACAAATTGTGTTTATAATATAATTTAATTATTCCCAATAAAGTTTTTTAATGTACAGTATATCTCTGTAAAGACAAAGCATACACAAAAGACAAAAGCATACACTTTGCCGTGAGTTCCTAAAATGTAGTAAGAGAACGAAAAGCATTTGAAAAGCTCACTGACTCAGGTTAGGCTGCTCACAACAGACAGGGCTACTTTCCAGGGGGTACCCCAAGCAGGTTAGCAGAAAAAAACATCCAGCAAAAATGGTAGGAGAGCCAGACCAAAGGATAAAAGAATCCAATTAAATTTATTAGTTTGTACTACAGTGTTAATTTAGTCGACTAAAACATTTTAGTCGACTAAATTAATACTATTTTAGTCGACTAAAACTAAAACAATTGAGATTACTAAAATATGACTAAAACTAAAATGCCATCTTAGTCAAAAGACAAAAATGGGACTAAAACTAAAATGCCATTTTAGTCAAAAGACTAAGACTAAAACTAAATTGAAATTATACTTCAAAATGAACACTGGTCTGTAGTGCATGTTCATAACTCAATGCCATAAATAATAACATATGAGATTTTTCACTCCAGCAGTATATAATGAGTTTGGACATTGTAGAGAAATGTTAACTAATGCATTACAATTTAATTACACCATTAGATTTTAGCTGAATAAAATGAGTTTTAGTCGACTAAAATGAGTTTTAGTCGACTAAAATGTACTGGAGATTTTAGTCAACTAAAATGTAGAACATTTTAGTCGACTAAAATATACTGGAGATTTAGTCAACTAAATACGACTAAAACTAAAACAATTGCAGAATACTAATATGGGACTAAAACTAAAATGCCATTTTAGTCCTAAGACTAATGCCCCGTACACACGTTCCGATTATCGGATGATAAAAATCGCTTTCGGATAGAACGTTCGATAATCTGATCGTTAGTACATAGCTTTCGACAGCCGATCACGACAGTCCGTCCAACAAAATCCGAAGGGACAAACACGAAAACTTTGCTCGGACGCCCATCGTATGACAATCGTTTAATCAGTACAGTATGCGTCTGCTAAAAATCGATAGACAAACACCGCGCATGATCGTAAACACGAAAATAAACCAGAAGGACACAGGGGTCACACGTAATTTCAGATACGTAGCTACGCACACCGGAAGGTTTTTCCAGAATCGTACGACAAAAATCGTAATTTTCGTAGAGCACATTTTGTAATGTGGTATTCGATATTAGTTTTATACAACAAAATGCGAATGATACGTTGTATGATAATCGGAACGTGTGTACGAGGCATTAGACTAAACCTGAATCGAAAATTGCTGCCAAAATTAACACTGTTGTACTATAAGGCATCCAACTTGATTCGAGGGTCAGAAAAAACTCCCATCAGGGCTTCAGTTAAAGTAAGAACCTTGAATGGACTCAAAAACTGAAAATTTATTACCAAATACTTACCGTAATTTTCCTTTCCTGATAGGCTCCATGGCAGCATACGTGTGGGTTGGCCCCGCCTCCATAACTACCCAATAGGACCCCTTCCCTATAAATTTTGGCTCTGGGCTCTCAGCCGTGTTCCGTAACTAGCCTACTCCAAGCATTGGGAGGGACTCCTGCTGCCATGGAGCCTATCAGGAAAGGAAAATTACGGTAAGTATTTGGTAATACATTTTCAATTTTCCTGACATGCTCCATGGCAGCATACGTGTGGAAAATAACTCGCCAAACACACCCGGGCGGGCAAAATGCTGAGGCAAGAAATAAATTTATTTAACACTGTCAACCGACAGAACTTGTAAACCAAAATTCAGTGATGATAAGGCAGCTGGTTCGACACAATAGTGGGAAACAAAAGTATTAATAGACGACCAAGAGGCCGCTCTGCATATAACGTCAAGTGCGACATGACGAGAGGCTGCCCAAGAAGTTGAGATGCTCTGGGTTGAGTGCGCAGTTACTGCCTCCGGAGGAGCCAAACCTTTTGCTTTGTAAGCTCTTTGGATGGTCTGAACTATCCATGCCGCAATAGATCTGATTGAGGCCCTTTTTCCTCTGTTCTTTCCATGAAGAAGAATGAAAAGAAAATCTGTTTGTCTGAAAGACTCTGTCATTTCCAGGTATTGACTTAATGTGTGGCCCAGATCAAGGGGGTGAACATCTTGACCTTCAGAAGTTCCAAAAGTGGGTAATACAATTTCCTGATTTTCATGAAAGATAGATGTAACTTTCGGGTTTGAACCCAGCATGGGAATTAATACTGCTCTATCTGGGAAAAAGGTCAGGAAAGGCTCTTTTGAACCCAAGTTTCTGATGTCGGACACTCTTTTGGCTGAAGTGACCGCTACTAGGAAGACGGTCTTGAGAGTAAGATCTTTTGGTGAAAGAGGTTTTTCAGGATCTGTGCTGAGTGTCGAAAGATAGTCCAGTACAAGAGGCAGGTCCCATTTGGGGGAACCTCGGTTTTCTTTGTGGTCTGAGTCTGACTGCACCCTTAAAGAACTGGCGAATCAGGGGATGATTGGCCCAAGAGATTCCAGTAAATGCTAAAATGGCTGAGATTTGAACTCGAAGAGAGCTTACTGATAAAGGCAAGTCCAAACCTGTTTGTAAGAAACTGAGTACATCCTGGACTTCTGGAGAATTACAGGAATTAGCCCTGGAAGACATATGATTTGTACATTTTGACCAGATACGCTCATAAACTCTGTAGGTGCTATTTCTTCTAGCGTTAAGGAGAGTCGATATGGCTTCTTCTGGACATCCTAAGGCTTCCAGCCTTCCCCTCTCAAGAACCATACCCTGAGGTGCAGATGAGCTGGGCATGGGTGCAACGTTGTGCCCTGAGATAAGAGATCCGGTCTGAGGGGTAGGAGGATTGAGTCCCGATAACTGAGAGATGTCAAGAGGGAAAACCATGGCCTGTTGGGCCAAAACGGAATTACTGCTATGATTTCTACTCTCTCCACTCTGAGTCTGTGAAGGAATTGAAGTATCACAGGTATTGGAGGAAAGGCATAAGCCTGGCTGAATCTCCACCGATCTGTGAGAGCATCTATCCCGTAGGCTTGGGGATCCTGAGACCTCGAGTAATACTTGGTCAACTTGTGGTTGCATGGGGACGCAAACAGATCCACTTCTGGAGACACTCCCAGAGTTATAAGCCAATTGAATACCTCTATGTGTAGAGACCATTCGTTGTTGTTCATTTGAGTTCGTGACAGAAAGTCCGCTTGAACGTTCTGGACCCCTGGAATGTACACTGCAGAGATGTTGCATAGGTACTTCTGGGCCCAGGTCATGATTGGTTCTACTTCCCGGACTAAGGACCAGCTGCGGGTACCACCCTGCTTCCTTATGTAAGCAACTGCGGTTGTGTTGTCCATCCTGAGCATCACAGAAGAGTCTGTCAACAGATGACGGAAGGACATGAGCGCCTGGAAGGCAGCCCACAACTCCAGTATGTTGGACACAATTCCTTGGGACGGTGTGTTCCATCTGCCCTGGGCTATTTCCGTCAGGCAATGAGCGCCCCACCCCTGATTGCTGGCATCCGAAGTTACAGTAATCCAAGTGATGGGACGGATTGTGTGACAGTTGCGGAGATTCTTCCCCTGAAGCCACCAAAGAAGAGATTCTCTCATGGATGAAGTGAGTCTGATGCGTTGACTCTTGCTGGGGGAGTCCCATTGCTGGAGAAACCCTTCTTGGAATGGGCGAGTGTGCCACTGAGCCGACTTCACCATAGGGATGGTGGCTGTCATGGTGCCGATTACCTTTAGGCATTGGGGAGCAGACAGGTGAGAGGAAGCAAGTGTTGCGCGGATCCTGTCCCGGATTGCTGCAATCTTTTCCTCGGGCAATGAAATGGTGCCGTCTATTGTGTTGAAGAGGGCACCTAGAAACACAAGGGACTGTGTTGGAATGAGATGACTTTTCTCCAAATTCAGGAGCCACCCGAATTCTTGGAGAGTGGTGATTACTAGAATCTTGTGTTCCAAGAGTTGACATCTGTCTTGAGCTAGAAGTAAGAGGTCGTCTAGGTAGTGATGAAGACGAACTCCTTTCACTCGGAACAGAGCCACAATGGCTAACAGAACCTTGGAGAACACCCGAGGTGATGTCGTGAGACCAAAAGGTAGGCAGGTGAACTGTAAGTGTTGATCGCCTACAGCAAAGCGAAGGTACTTTTGATAGTCTGCAGCTACTGGGACGTGAAAATATGCGTCCTTCAGATCTATTGACACTAACCAATCTCCTGGATGGACTGACTGCTGGATTGTCAATAGTGACTCCATTTTGAATCTTTCCTTCCGAATAAATCGGTTGAGATGCGTTAGGTCTATTACTGGTCTCCAGGTACTGTTCTTTTTCTGTACCATGAACAACGGGGAGTACATGCCTTCTCCTCGTTCGCCCTCTGGAACAGTAATGGCTGCGCCTTGAGTTAATAAAGAGCTTACGTAACTTAGTAAGACTTGTTTCTTTTCTTATGCACTTGGAAGACTTGTGGGTATGTATCTGAGCCTGGGGGTGCTGTTGAAGACCCACGTGTGGCCTGAAGAGACCGTCTTGATGGTCCAAAAATCTTGAATTGAGGCCGCCCAAACATGCCGGAAGTGGAGGAGACGTGCTCCCACCTGACATGTTTGAACGGACCCAATTTCAAAAAGACTTCATAGACTCCCGACTACCGGACAAAGTACTTTTAGTTGGTTTCCTGAAAGAGGATTGTCTGGATTTCCAGGTCCTTGAAAATTCACGACCAGGTCTGTAGCTGCGTGCTTCTCTTGCACGATCTGTATTCTGTGCCCTCGAAAAGGTGCATTTCTGGTTTTGTAAACGCCTGTCTTGAGGGAGGAACCCCGACTTACCACCCGTGGCCCGGGAAATGGCATTATCAAGTTTATTGCCAAAGAGCGAGGAGCCTTCAAAGGGAATGCGGCACCAAGCTTGCTTTGAAGCTGGATCCGCCGACCAGGGACGGTATCAGGCTACGTACTTACCGAGGCCGAGATGCCGAGAGGGGTTCACCCTTGCACCCAAGCGCACTCCGCCCCCTGGAGGTGAGACAGGGAGAGGACGGCACGAGGGAGCACTGGCCACCAGCAGGTAGAGGTGTCTTGCTGAAGAATCTAGCAGGGATGAGTCTGAAGAACAGGCCAGGAGTCAAACACCAAGGGTAGACAGGGTCAAACAGCAACCAGTAGCAAGGCACAAGTCCGTTTAGGAGTTTAGCAGGAAGCACCAGTATAGTCAGGTTAGGCCAGAAGTCCAGGGTACAGGCAGAAGGTAGAGGACTGGAGACAGGCAGCAGATCCGGGTCACAGGCCGAGGGTCAAGCACAAGGAGAGAGGTAGAAGTCCGTTTAGCAAGCCAAGGGGGTCAGGTTCAGGAGAAGCAGAAGCGTAGTCAAATCCGGTCCGGGTCACAGCAGGAGAACTTTAACTTCTTTCAGGCACAAGAAACACAGTAAAGCTGACAAACCAGCAACCAGATAGTGTTACTGCGTCTGTTTAAATAGGCCCGCCTGTAGTCCCATTGGCGAGCTATTGCGCACGCGCATTCGTCGTTGCGCCGGAGCGCGCACCCGAGCACGCCGAAGCGCCGTCCCGCCACGCACGCGCATGCGCCGATGCGCCGTTTTGCCGCGCATGCGCACTGAGCGCAGATTGGTGACAACAGACGGGGAATTTCCCTGACAGTGCCCCCCCCGAGGGGCGGACTCCGGACGCCCAGACTGGCCATTAATTCCGGATGTTCTTGGTGAAAGGCTCGTATTAGGCGAGGAGCATGCAAGTTCCTGGATGGTTCCCAGGAGTTGTCCTCCGGGGGGTACCCCTTCCATTTAACCAAGTATTGTAACTGTCTGCCTTTTTTCCTACAGCCCAGGATGGATTCCATCTCAAATTCTTTTTCCCCATCTACTTCAACTGGTGGTGGAGGAGGTTCATCTCTTCCAGGAAAGGCGTTGGGAATGATGGGTTTTAATAAAGATGAGTGGAACACTGGGTGAATCCTATAGGAATCAGGTAATGCTAGTTCAAAAGCCACAGGATTAATAGCTCGTTTGATCTTGAAGGGCCCGATAAATCTAGGGCCGAGCTTTCGAGAGGGAATAGGCAATCTGAGGTTGGCGGCGGAAAGCCAAACTTTTTCCCCGACTCTGAACGCCGGGTTTTCCTTCCTTCCCCGGTCATAAAATTTCTTGTAGGATCCTTGGGCATTCCGCATCATCTCCTGGAGTCTTTGGAAATTCGCCTGGACAGAAGCCACTCGGTCCTGGACCGCGGGAACAGGGCTCTCGGGGATGTTTTCAGGGAGAAAGGAGGGATGAAAACCGTAATTGGCCCAAAAGGGGGTTTGATTGGTAGCAGAATGCATTGAATTGTTATAGGCAAACTCTGCGTAAGGAAGTAGAGATGCCCAGTCATCCTGGGAAGCAGAGCAGAAACAACGGAGGTATTGCTCCAGGGTCTGATTGGTTCTTTCCGTCTGGCCATTGCTTTGGGGGTGGTACGCTGACGAGAGGCAAGTTTTGACTTCTAGTGACTTGCAGAGTTCCTTCCAGAATTTTGAAGTGAACTGGACCCCTCTGTCGGAGGTGATACTCTTTGGTATTCCATGAAGCCTGGTTATCTCCTTAAAAAAGATTTGAGCGGTATCCATGGCTGAAGGTGTCCCAATCATCGGTAAAAAGTGAGCCATTTTTGAGAGGCGGTCCACAACGACCAGAATCGTGGTAAACCCTCCGGAGGAAGGCAGGTCCACGATAAAGTCCATGGACACGTCCGCCCAAGGGTGCTCAGGAATGGGTAAGGGTTTGAGCAGGCCCCAACTCTTGGTGTTTGGCCCCTTGTTACGCTGACACTGAGTGCAGGAAGCGACATAAGACAATCTTGCCTCCAGCCTGGCCACCAGAAGGAGCGGGAGACAAGTTCCGACGATTTACGTGCTCCGAAGTGACCTGCCAGTTTGAGATCGTGGAAGGTCCTCAAGACCAGCGGTCTTGTTTCCAGAGGGACGAAAATCTTGTCCTGGGACCAGAATAGGCCGTCCCGCTTCTCCAGGGAGGTAGTAACCGGATCAGAGCAGAGCCCGGAAGCGATTTTAATAGAGGTGAGTAGATCGGCCCGGGGAATCAACATAAAGTTCTGAGCTGACAGAATGGTGCCCGGTTGGGCCGACTGAGGGGTTTCCGGAAACATCCTGGATAGCGCATCCGCCTTCCCATTCTTGGAGCCGGGTCTATAGGAAATGTGAAAGTTGAACCGGGTGAAGAAAAGGGCCCAACGGGCCTGCCTGGGGCGTAGACATTGAGCTGTTCTTAAGTACTCTAGATTTTTATGATCTGTGAAGATCATGATGGGGTGCACTGCCCCCTCCAGAAGGTATCGCCATTCCTCCAGTGCGAATTTTATGGCCAGTAATTCCCGGTCCCCTACATCATAGTTTCGCTCCGGGGGAGTCAACTTTTTAGAGGCAAAGGCTACTGGATACAGGAGAGCCTTGGGGCCTCGTCTTTGAGAGAGGATGGCTCCGATGGCTGTCTCAGAGGCGTCCACTTCCAGGGTGAACGGCAGTAGAGGATCCGGGTGCTGAAGTACTGGTGCTGAAGTGAAGACGTCCTTGAGGCGAGAGAAGGCCTCCTGAGCTTCTGGAGACCAGTGAAAACGGTTATTTTGCCGGGTAAGTTGGGTTATTGGGGCCACAATGGAGGAAAAGCCCACGATGAATCTCCTATAGAAGTTGGCGAAGCCTATAAACCGCTGTACCCCCTTCTTGTCGGTTGGTGCTGGCCAATCCTGAATGGCCTTCACCTTCTGCGGGTCCATTGCGACCCCATCGATGGAAATGATAAAGCCGAGGAACTGTACGGTGGTCTTTTCGAACTCGCATTTCTCAGCTTTGAGGTAGAGTTTGTGCTTCCGAAGGATGGTGAGGACCTTCATGACATGAGCCCGGTGGAGTTCGATGTTGGTGGAAAAGATGAGGATATCGTCCAGGTACACTACTAAGAAGTCATCAAGGTGCTGTCTGAAAATGTCGTTGACTAGGTGTTGGAAGGTGGCTGGAGCATTACAAAGACCGAACGGCATGACCGAATACTCAAAGTGTCCGAAACGGGATCTGAAGGCGGTTTTCCACTCGTCTCCGGCCCTGATTCTGATAAGATTGTAAGCCCCCCGTAGATCCAGTTTGGAAAAGACCCGAGCAGATCGGAAGCGCTGAAATAGCTCCGGAATAAGGGGTAGTGGGTACCTGTTCTTAATGGTTATCTTGTTTAGGTCCCGGTAATCGATACAGGGTCTTAAGGACCCGTCTTTCTTTTCCACAAAGAAGATTCCTGCACCGGCTGGAGAGGAGGAAGGGCGAATGAATCTCTTCTGGAGGTTTTCATCAATATAAGCCTTGAGGGCTTTCAACTCGGTTTCGGACAATGGAAAGATACGTCCGAACGGAATTTTGGAGCCCGGCAAGAGATCGATAGGGCAATCATAGGGCCGATGAGGTGGTAGATGGTCGGCTTGCTGCTTATCGAACACGTCCCGGAATTCTAGATAGATGGAAGGAACATGCTGTAGGTTGTCCGGCTTGGCAATCATGGAAGCGCAGACCGTAGAGGCAGAGGCAAGACAGTTCTGGGAACAATAGGAGGAGGTGAAGCTAACCTCTTTCTTCACCCAATTTATGAGGGGCTCGTGTGCCTGTAGCCAGGGAAGACCCAGGATGATGGGGAACATCGGGGAAGGTATGAGGTCTAACCGGAGAAGTTCTTGATGACCCGAGTCAGAGATGGCAAGGATAGGTTTGGTTTCCTGCGTGATCAGCCCTGAACGGGGCAAGGACCCATCCGCCAGGTGGATCTGAAGGCAGTGGTCCTTAGGTTGAGTGGGGACATGGAATCTTGAGGCTAAGGCAGAGTCCAGGAAGCAGCTGCAGGCTCCAGAATCAATAATTGCCGGGAGGCGGATTGCCCCTTCCGGCAGCTGTAGAGACACAAAGAGAATGACATAAGACTGAGGGTTGTCAAAGAGTTGATAGTTTAAAGTGCCTTTAGAGATAGACTTACTAGGTCTTACGGGGCAGTTGAGGAGGAAGTGGCTAGCACCCCCGCAATATAGGCACAGATTGGCCTGGCGCCTTCGCTGTTTTTCCTCAGGAGTCAGGGGAGCCCGAACCAACCCGAGCTGCATGGGTTCTGGCTCAGGAAGAGGTGTGACTGCAGGCGTAGAGGTTGGTGGGTAGTGAGGTACCGTCCTGGATGGAGGCCAGTTGGGACGAGGAGATTGAAATCGCTCCGCCCGTCGTTCACGCAGACGCCTATCGAGTTGTATGGCGGATTGGATCAGGTTCTCCAAGGTAGTGGGGGTTTCGATCCTGGCCAGCTCGTCCTTGAGAGTCTCAGATAGTCCCTGGCGGTATTGGTATCTGAGGGCCGCCTCATTCCATTTGGTGTCGGCGGACCATTTTCTAAATTCCGACGTATAGTCTTCCACCGGCCTTCTCCCCTGAGTTAGGTTATGGAGGACGGACTCGGCCGTGGCTGATCGCTGGGGATCATCGTATAATTGAGCCATATGTTCAAAAAAATGTCTCTACTGAGTCCAATATGGGGCTTTGTTGCTCCATCAGGCCATGGGCCCAGGCTTGAGGGTCATCCGTTAAGAGGGAGATGATAAACCCCACCTTTACTGCTTCCGAAGAGAAGGTCCTTGGTTGGAGGGCAAGGTAGAGGGAGCAGGCGTTTTTAAAGGCCCGGTACTTTTTGCGGATACCCGAAAAACGTTCCGGAATAGGGACCCTGGGTTCAGGGGTGGCCATCACTACTGTAGAACTCGTAGGTACTTGGGAGTTGGTGGCGGTGTTGGCAGAGGTGGCAGCTGTGGGGCCTGGCCCTAGGAGACCGGTGAGCTGTTGAAGACGGCCATCAATCTGGGTATATCCCTCTTGGAGTCTTTGGACAGTGTCCGTTAGGGTGGAGACCTGCTGGCAGAGGGTGTCAAATGGGGAACGCACTCTGTCGGCCTCAGACATCTGGCTGGTTTGTACTATCAGGCTACGTACTTACCGAGGCCGAGATGCCGAGAGGGGTTCACCCTTGCACCCAAGCACACTCCGCCCCCTGGAGGTGAGACAGGGAGAGGACGGCACGAGGGAGCACTGGCCACCAGCAGGTAGAGGTGTCTTGTTGAAGAATCTAGCAGGGATGAGTCTGAAGAACAGGCCAGGAGTCAAACACCAAGGGTAGACAGGGTCAAACAGCAACCAGTAGCAAGGCACAAGTCCGTTTAGGAGTTTAGCAGGAAGCACCAGTATAGTCAGGTTAGGCCAGAAGTCCAGGGTACAGGCAGAAGGTAGAGGGCTGGAGACAGGCAGCAGATCCGGGTCACAGGCCGAGGGTCAAGCACAAGGAGAGAGGTAGAAGTCCGTTTAGCAAGCCAAGGGGGTCAGGTTCAGGAGAAGCAGAAGCGTAGTCAAATCCGGTCCGGGTCACAGCAGGAGAACTTTAACTTCTTTCAGGCACAAGAAACACAGTAAAGCTGACAAACCAGCAACCAGATAGTGTTACTGCGTCTGTTTAAATAGGCCCGCCTGTAGTCCCATTGGCGAGCTATTGCGCACGCGCATTCGTCGTTGCGCCGGAGCGCGCACCCGAGCACGCCGAAGCGCCGTCCCGCCACGCACGCGCATGCGCCGATGCGCCATTTTGCCGCGCATGCACACTGAGCGCAGATTGGTGACAACAGACGGGGAATTTCCCTGACAGACGGAGCCATAAAGCACGGCGTGCGGTAACCGCTGACAACATTACTCGTGCCACTAGGCGAATAACATCAATAGAGGCCTCCCCCAAAAAGGCAGATGCTAGCCTGATTTCCTGAATAGGAGATTTTTTCGCCATTTCTTCAGAGATACTTCTGAGGGAATCATCCACATTGTCTGACCATGCTTCTAGGGCTTTTGAGACAGCTGCTAAAGCCAAAATTGGTTTACAGACTGAACCTGCTGTCAGATAGATTCGCTTCAGGTCTTGGTCAATCCGTCTCTCTAGAGGATCTTTGAATGAGACCGTATCTTCCAGAGGAAGGGTTACATATCTAACCAAACGCATTAAAGCTGCATCAACCATGGGAGCTGAATCAAGGTGTTTTACCTCTTCTTCCCTAAAAGGATATAATTTAGCAATTTTTGACTGCATAGAATTTTTCTTGTCCGTTTTACCCCATTCTTCTGAGATAATGGCACCCACTTCCGTGACAAACGGGAAATAATGTCGCTCTTTACTGAGCTGTTTAAAAAGTTTCCTTTGTTTGGGAGGAGATATAACTGGATCTTCCCAATTCAGAACTTCTCTAACTGCTTTCACTAAAGCAGGAACTAAGGCATAATCAAATCCCATCCCAGGATCATCCACTTCCGAACCACTTTCTGAGGGAGGAGCTGAGGGATGGCTGGGTTGAGAGATTTCCAGAGTCTCATGCACCTGTCCCTGTTCTAACGAGAGAATCAGTAGGTCTAGAGGAGAATCCTGCTGCATTCTAGCATCTTTCTCTTGTAGCGACTCGTTTACGACCCGCTTAACCAATGCTTCCAGGTGTTTATCTGCACCTTCCCTCTCATTGGCTGCTTTTGTAAAACAATGGTCACAAAGGGACTTGCTGGCAGGAACCGGAGCCCTGCACCCCCAACATGGTCTCTCTGACCTCTTGCTGTGAGATGAGGGGGGGTGAGGAGTGTCTCTACTGGGACGTCTGGATCTGGAAGAATCATGGTGTCTAGAGCCAGAAGAGGAGTGCCGGTGGTGTGATTTAGAGGACCCGCTGCGCCTGCGGGAACTACTCTGTTGTTCAGACCTAGAAGGGCTGAAACAGGGAAAGACAAGCATAGAGAGAGAGAAAAAAGGCACAAGTCACAATAATGCCCTACACTCCACTCTCTTCCATCCCCCTCAGCAGGCAGAATAAAAGGAAACATTTTTCCAATCTTATCTGCTGCAAGAGGGTTGGCCACCGGGAGGCAGTGAAGAGTCCATACTGAATCAGAAATCACTGCAGGTGGAAGGTAAACATCAGACACCAGTATGAAGACAAAATGCAACTTCAGACCCTTCTGAACAGCACTTACCTGGGGTAGGCTCTGTAGGTGCTCAGGGAAGTCGCCGCTATGCCCACGATCATTCCCGTCATCCACAGGCTTCCCCAGGCTTTTAAAATTGGCGCCGCGTGACGTCACGGCCGCGCCAGGCCCGCGATTCTCGCGCGCATGCGCGAACCAGGCCTTGCTTTCGTTCCGGCCCGCGCATGCGCAGACCACGGAAGAACCCGGAAGTAAGAGGGAGCGGCGGCTGGAACGCACAAGGAACCAACCGCTTGCTGGGCATAATTTAACAAATGCAGAGAATAGCAATGAAAAAACAAACAACAAACACAAACACTGCTGCCATGAAGGTGATACAGCTTACCACCACCTACGATCGATTCGGCCAGGGACACCGCATCCATACACACACCGGGCTTGCAGCAGATAATGGCCACCTGCACATTGCTAGGTAATCAGGCCTGTGCGCGCTCCTCTCTCCAATGGAAGATATCATCCAGCTCTTCAGCGCTACTCTGCCATACACTCCATACCCTGCTTCACAGTCAAGGCTTATCGGAGGGATGAAACACCATATCGTCAGCCGATCTTGATCGTAGGAACAATCGTCTTCAGGTAGGAGAACTAAAACATCTAGTCCTTCGGAGGAGGACAAAAAAGGAAACACGGCTGAGAGCCCAGAGCCAAAATTTATAGGGAAGGGGTCCTATTGGGTAGTTATGGAGGCGGGGCCAACCCACACATATGCTGCCATGGAGTATGTCAGGAAATAGAGCTTTCCTTTGTGGATCTGTGTAGGGAAGGAAGTTTCTGGATCAAGGGACTTACTGGCCAGCAGTATCTTATTGAGTAATCAAGATAAGGGGGATTTTTTTCTGAACTCCGAAATGCTTGGATGTTTTTTAGTACAAACTAATAAATTAATTTGGACTCTTTTCTTTTTTAGCCTGTCACTCCTTCTATTTGTGTAGGTTTTTTTTCTGCCATAGATATTAGGGTCCATGTCACAACTGCTTAGTCCTTGCCACATACACAATAATATTCAATATTAAAGCATCAACATACATGTGAATTGAGGTAGCCTGTTTAATTTAGAAAGGACTGCCAATGCACAACAATGGACCAAAAAAGGGCCTGCATCTTTATTTCTAATGAAGTACACCAGAATACTTGGCATGTTTGTCATTCAGTACCTACTGTACCTGTGCATTGTGGTGCCATTGGGGTAATTAACGTGCAATAAAATGATAATTTTAGCATGCCATTATCACATCTGCACATCCGAATGCCTTTGAGCATTTATATCCAGCTTATCCAATCATAATGGTTCTATGCACATCTGTTTTCTTTGTACTGAAAATACAAATTTTCCTTGATTCATATTTTATGTAGAAGATTACATTGTTTATTTAATTTTTCTATCACATGCATAGAGCTGTACAGTCAGTTATGTGGTCATGTAGATCTCACAGCAAAAACATCAATCTTGCAAGCCCTTTGGCAGGCTAGCAGAAAGTTTAAACATTTCTGAACTGTTTGGATCTTCTTTTTTTTACCTCGGGGGGATGTTGTTTTTAAAATGGTATTCCTGTAAGACTACTGATGTATTTTACAGTGAAAATAACGAAAGTACAATAAATCTGCTGTTAACGCTGTTAAGATGATAATTCTGACTATACTGTATTTAGAAAGATAGCAAGCATCATGAGATACCATGCTCTTCTGCCCCACTCACTGCTGGTGCCCCCTGAAACAACCCAGATTTATGGGTATAGGGCATTTGTGTATATACCAACATGTAGGAAATATAAATAAATTCATATATGTATATACACCATATACAGTATATACAGTAGACTGTGTGTATATATATATATATATATATATATATATATATATATATATATATGATATTGTAATTTACATACTCCCATTTAGCCAGTAGGTTAAGCTTTAGGCTTCTTCCTAAACTTTCTCTTTGGTATACAGCCTGCAATATATAATAACTTAAGCTCAAAGTTTCACGCACAAGTGCAACAGGGTGGCAGGTAATTCCTTATGAGATCGCTTAGTCTAAAGTCTCAATCAGACATATAAAGCCTGAAAGTAGGTAGTGTCTACAGCCATGGCCAAAAGTTATGAGAATGACACAAATATTAATTTTCACAAAGTCTGCAGCTTCAGTGTTTTTAGATCCTTTTGTCAGATGTTACTATGGTATACTGAAGTATAATTACAAGCATTTCATAAGTGTCAAAGGCTTTTATTGACAGTCAATATTTGTCAATAGGTGTTGACCCTTCTTTTTCAAGACCTCTACAATTTGCCCTGGCATGCTGTCAATCTGGGCCACATCCTGACTAATGGCAGCTCATTCTTGCATAATCAATGCTTGGAGTTTGTCAGAATTTGTGGGCTTTTTTTTTGTTTATCTGCCTCTTGAGGGTTGACCACAAGTCCTCAATGTGATTAAGGTCTGGGGGGTTTCCTGGCCATGGACCTAGCATTTTGTTCCCCAAGCCACTTAGTTATCACTTTTGCCTTATGGCAAGGTGCTCCATCATGCTGGAAAAGGCATTGTCCCTCACCAAACTGTTCTTGGATCGTTAATTAAAGTTGCTCTCAGAAGATGTTTTTGTACCATTCTTTATTCATGGCTGTGTTCTTGTGAGTGAGCCCACTCCCTTGGCTGAGAAGCAACTCCACACCAGTGTTAATTTAGTCAACTAAAATGACTAAAACATTTTAGTCAACTAAATGAATACTATTTTAGTCGACTAAAATACGACTAAAACTAAAACAATTGAGATGACTAAAATACGACTAAAACTAAAATGGCATTTTAGTCATAAGACTAAAATGGGACTAAAACTAAAATGCCATTTTAGTCCTAAGACTAAGACTAAAACTAAATTGAAATTTGACTTCAAAATGAACACTGGTCTATAGTGCATGTTCATACCTCAATAAGATAAATAATAAGATATTCGATTTTTCATTCCAGCAGTATATAATGAGTTTGGAAATTGTAAAGAAATGTTAACTAATGCATTACAATTTAATTACACTCATTAGATTTTAGACGACTAAAATGAGTTTTAGTCGACTAAAATGCACTGGAGATTTAGTCGACTAAATACGACTAAAACTAAAACAATTGCAGAAGACTAAAATGGGACTAAAACCAAAATGTCATTTTAGTCGCAAGACTAATGCCGCATACACACGACCGTTTTTCATGTCATGAAAAAAAACGTTGTTTTTCTCAACGTTATTTTTCGTGTTTCCTCTCAAGCCTGCCTTGGCTACACACTATCGTGAAAAAAAATGATCTAGCAAAGTGCGGTGATGTCCAACACGTACGACGGCACTATAAAGGGGAAGTTTCATTATGTTCGCGCCACCCTTTTGGCTGCTTTTGCTGATTTCGTGTTACCGCGTGTTAGTAAAAGTTTGGGAAGAGACGATTCGCGCTTTTCAGTCTTTGTGCTTTAAAGATTGTTTTCGGAAGTTCAGTTTGTGCTTGTGGGTTCGTATCTGGCTTTCAGTGCGTGTAGTGAGTTCGTATCTGTTTTTGCAGTGAGTTCTTGTCCGCTCGTTACTGTTTTTCAGCTCGTTCTTCAGAGGCCTTGCTGTTCTTCAGTGCGTTCTTTTAGTTCGTTCTGATTAGACGACCGTTTTGAAGCCATGTTGCGGGTACGTTCTTGTCGCCGAGATCGTGCTGTGCTTGCTTCTGGGCTTGTTGCTATGTCCCAGATCCGGTCCATGAACAGGGTGAGGAGGAGTTCTTGGACCAAGAATTGGTTGCTCAAGTGGGACCAATTATGTCATATGCCTCTGCTGCGGGAGATCCAGGAGAATAACCCTGATGACTTCAGGAATTTTCTTAGGATGTCTGACCCCGTTTTTCAGCAGCTCTTGGCTTTGGTGTCCCCCTATATCACCAGGCAGGACACCGTTATGCGGGAAGCCATTACTGCTGAGCAGAGGCTCATCGCCACGTTGCGATACCTTGCGACTGGGAGAAGCTTGCAGGACCTCAAGTTCTCGACAGGCATCTCCCCCCAGGCTCTGGGCGTCATTATCCCAGAAACCTGCTCTGCCATTATCCAGGTCCTTCAGGAGGACTATATTAAGGTAAGTTTTCTCCTTTATAAACATCCCAATCTATGTTTTTTTATGCTTGCTAATGTATAGTATTTTTTGAACTGTCTCTAATTACCATGATTCGAATATGCTGTGAATGTCCCCTTTGTCCCCATGCATGTTGTAAGCTTTGAATGTTCCTTTTTTTGGGCCTACATGCATATTTTCAAAAAGCAACCTCTCCAGCATTATATCCTGGGCCCAAACACACCTAGCCTAGTCACTCCCCAATGTTTTTTGGCCGCTCCATTGTAGTGCTTAGATTGCCTGACCCCCCCCCCCCCCCTAATTATTTGCTTTTGTCTAATCTAACAAAATAAATTACATAGTACTAGAGCTTTTATTTATGATGTCCCCAACTCATCTCAACCCCCCTACCCTAAAAGAATTTCACAGGTCCATCAGAGTGGGTCATGTTTTTTGTGCTCATTTTTAGCTCTTATTAAAGCGGAGCTCCACCCTAAAGGTTATTTTCCGCTCATCGTAACCCTCCCCCCCTCCGGTGTCAAAATTGACACCTTTCAGGGGGGAGGGGGGTTAAGATACCTGTTTAAGACAGGTATTTTCACCCACATCCAGGAGTCATCTCTGCGGCCAATCTGCCGGAGACAAGTCCCTTCCCGCAGAATACCCATAGTGTTCTTGGAGACACTTGGCTCCCAGAACACAGGAGGACCAGTCAGAACTGTGCAGCACTTCTCGTGCATGTGCGGTAGGGAACCGGGCAGTGAAGCCGCAAGGCTTCTCTTCCTGGTTCCCTCACCGAGGATGGCGGAGGGGGCAGCAGAGTGACGAGCGATTGTTCGTCCTCTGCTGCGGACGTTGCTGGACTCCAGGGCAGGTAAGTGTCCAATTTTAAAAACTCTGCAGCTGCGGTAAGTGTCCAATTATAAAAACTCTGCAGCTGCTGTAGCTGTAGCTGCTGGGTAATTTGGTATTATTTTGGCTGCGGAGCTCCGCTCTAAAATCCTCCTTCTAAATTAATGCTATACTGATGTTTTGCCCAGAGTGTTTAGTGCTAACATGCTTGCAATGTTTAGGTAGCAAAGTATATTATTTTTATTTTTGGTTTGACTCCACAGTTATCATCGACGCCACAGGAATGGCAAAATGTGGCATATGAGTTTTCTCAGCGGTGGAACTTTCCCAACTGTGGAGGAGCCATTGATGGCAAGCACGTCCGCATCGTGCCACCACCCCAATCGGGATCCTTTTTTTATAATTATAAAGGGTTCCACAGTATTGTGCTGATGGCGGTGGTGTCTGCCAACTATGAATTTCTCTATCTTGATGTTGGGAAAAATGGGCGGATGTCTGACGGTGGTGTTTTTGCCCAGACCGATTTTGCCGACCGGCTTCTTTCCGAGGACCTGGCATTGCCACCTGCTGAAGAAAATTAACATGGCCTCCCCTTTGTTTTCCTGGCAGATGAGGCGTTTGCGCTTGGACCCCATTTGATGAGGCCTTTTCCACAAAGGACCCTCACCCCTGAGAGGAGGGTCTTTAATTATAGGCTGGCCAGAGCGAGAAGGGTGGTCGAAAATGCCTTTGGCATCATGGCCAGTCGTTTTCGCATTTTTCAGACTGCTCTCAACATGGCGGAGTACAAATTGAAGCATTTAATCATGTGCTGTTGCATACTTCACAATTATTTAAAAAAAAATTCTAGCAATTATCTCTCTTCAGTTGCCCTTCAGGGCACACAGTTCTTGGATGGACCATTGCCAGCCCAGGTAGCTGGCCCTACAGGCTTGGCCCCCCAAAGCGGCCGTGATGTGCGGCAACGCTATGTGAAATATTTTATGGGTAGGGGGGCCATTGCAATGCCTGATCATATTTAAAATAATTGTTGGAATAATAAAAAAAATTATACTGAAAACATCTTGTTTGCTTTTATTTTGTTGGATTTGTTCTTTCTCCTAGGTCAGTGATGGTGAACCTTGGCACTCCAGATGTTTTGCTACTACATTGCCCATGATGCTCAACTCCACTGCAGAGTGCCTTAGCAACATGGGAAATGTAGTTCCAAACCATCTGGGGTGCCAAGGTTCACCATCACTGTCCTAGGTTATACTAGTGCAGTTGTAGTGCCATGTGTTTTTGTAACAAGTAAATTACCATAATTTTGAGTGTAAACACACACATTTTTTATGGGGGGGGGGGCAACATCGAAACGTCGAAATCCTCGTTCAATACCACCCAAACGATGTTTTGGGGGAATACAGTGATAACTAAATTTGAACATGCCTATTATTAGGAATGATCAAATGTAGTTAACACTGAATCGGACCAAAAGATCGTCATTTAGTGAACGTTTGAACGCGGATTTCTACGACTGATGATTCTTGTGCCCAAGAACATGAAATAGGACATCTTGAACAGTAAAAGATGTCCTGTTTCATGTTCTTGGGCACAAGAATCAAATGTCGAAATCCTCGTTCAATAACACCCAAACGATGTTTTGGGGGAATACAGTGATAACTAAATTTGAACATGCCTATTATTAGGAATGATCAAATGTAGTTAACACTGAATCGGACCAAAAGATCGTCATTTAGTGAACGTTTGAATGCGGATTTCTACGACTGATGATTCTTGTGCCCAAGAACATGAAACAGGACATCTTGAACAGTAAAAGATGTCCTGTTTCATGTTCTTGGGCACAAGAATCAAACGTTGAAATCCTCGTTCAATAACACCAAAACGATGTTTTGGGGGAATACAGTGATAACTAAATTTGAACATGCCTATTATTAGGAATGATCAAATGTAGTTAACACTGAATCGGACCAAAAGATCGTCATTTAGTGAACGTTTGAACGCGGATTTCTACGACTGATGATTCTTGTGCCCAAGAACATGAAACAGGACATCTTGAACAGTAAAAGATGTCCTGTTTCATGTTCTTGGGCACAAGAATCAAACGTCGAAATCCTCGTTCAATAACACCAAAACGATGTTTTGGGGGAATACAGTGATAACTAAATTTGAACATGCCTATTATTAGGAATGATCAAATGTAGTTAACACTGAATCGGACCAAAAGATCGTCATTTAGTGAACGTTTGAACGTGGATTTCTATGATCGATTCGTGTGCCCAAGAACATGAACCCGGACATCTTGAACTGTACTACATACATTAACGAAAAAGCACATGCAGCACCACGCTATTAATAAAAATCACAGTAAATGTAAATATACTTACATTTTCGGATCACTTTTTTTATTTTTTTATATTGCTCCGGCTCACGCAATTTAATGTCCGACCATCGTTTGCGAATCTGTTCCTTCGACCTGTGAACCCCAAAATTCCGGAACAGCGTTTTGACCACTTTATCCATGATCTGGGCCTTCACCTTATTTGGATTTTTGTAGGGCCCATGTTTGGCGTCATAATCCTCCCTCAGCAATATGGTGACCATATCCACCATCTCCTCAAATGACATGTTAGTGGCTTTATATCTTCTGTGTCTGGCCCTGCCTCCTTCCACACTTTCCACTTCATCTCGGTCATTCTCCGCCATGTTGTCAGTCTCCGTCATTAAGGACGAGCGAGAAGAGGCGGGGAAAGTAGTCTAACGAACGTCAGGGGCGGGAAAGCGTGCGGAGCGTCACGCATGCGCACTGTATATAACGTTAAAAAAACATAGTTGAAAGCGACGTTCAGTGAGTGGAAGAAGGTCGGAAGCAACGAACGTGTAGATCGCGGGTACGTAACATTTTTCATACTTGATATGTCGAGGGTTGAGCGGCCCTGAACAGAAAATTTAGTGACCGTACAGACCTTTTTTTTGGGCTGGGTCCCGGAGCAGAAACCTAAACATTCACTGTATGTTCGGGGCCGGTGTTGGGCAATATGCATGTAACTTCGCGCTTGCTTCCCGTGCTGTTAGTACTGGCCCTGCACAAAGTGTCATTTTAGAAGTTTGAATAATCATTTAAAACTCAATCGCGGCTAGAATGTATTCTCGGCTCCTGGAAAATGGCAATACATTGCAAACTCAGTTTTCGAGACCCAAAAAAACGTGGGGGTCCCCCCAAATTCTATTTGCAGGCCCTTCAGGTCTGGCAAGGATTTTAAGGGGAACTCCACCCCAAATTCTGGAAAAAAATGGCGTGGAGTCCCCCCAAAAATCCATACCAGACCCTTATCCGAGCACGCAACCTGGCCGGCCGCAGGGGAAGAGGGGGGGACGAGAGAGCGGCCCCCCCTCCTTCCTGAACCGTACCAGGCCACATGCCCTCAACATGGGGAGGATGTCCCCATGTTGATGGGGACAAGGGCCTCATCCCCACAACCCTTGCCCGGTGGTTGTGGTGGTCTGTGGGCGGGGGGGCTTATCGGAATCTGGAAGACCCCTTTAACAAAGCGGACCCCCAGATCCCACCCCCCCTATGTGAATTGGTAAGGGGTACATTGTACCTCTACCATTTCACGAAGAAAGTGTACAAAATGTAAAAAATTACAATAGACGGTTTTTGACCATTCCTTTATTTGTTGTTTTGGCTTTCTTCCATCTTCTTCTTCCATCTTCTTCCTTCTTCTTTTCTCGATTCGTGTTTCTTCATCCATCTTCCTCTTCCTCTTCATCTTCCTTCTTCCTTCGGTATTCTCGTCCGCATCTTGCTCTGGCATCTTGCTCCGGCTTCTTCTTTCTCCGGCCGCTCCGTTTGAATTGGAGGTTCCCGCTGTGTGACGCTTCAGTTCATCAGTTCTCCTCTTGGTCCGGGAACCCCGCCCCCCTCTGACGCACATGGATTTCACGGGTACTTTCCACGTGCTGTCAGAGGGGGGCGGGGCAACCGGCTCGCAGCGGCCCTAGAGGAGAACTGCATAACTTAAGCGTCACACAGCGGCAAACTCAAATTCAAACGGAGCGGCGGGAGAAGAAAGAAGAAGCCGGAGCAAGATGCGGACGAGAAGCCCGAAGCAAGAAGGAAGAAGGAAAATGAAGATGGAGATGAAGATGGAGATGGAGATGAAGATGAAGAGGAAGAGGAAGATGGAGGAAGAAACTCGAATTCAGAAAAGAAGAAGGGAGAAGATGGAAGAAAAACAAAAACAATAATAAAGGAATTGTCCAAAAACGTCTATTGTCATTTTTTTAATTTTGTCAAGTTTTGGGGTGAAATGGTAGGGGTACAATGTACCCCATTACCATTTCACATAGGGGGGGGCCGGGATCTGGGGGTCCCCTTTGTTAAAGGGGTCTTCCAGATCCCGATAAGCCCCCCGCCCGCAGACCCCCACAACCACCGGGCAAGGGTTGTGGGGATGAGGCCCTTGTCCCCATCAACATGGGGACATCCTCCCCATGTTGAGGGCATGTGGCCTGGTATGGTTCAGGAGGGAGGGGGGCCACTCTCTCGTCCCCCCCCCTCTTCCCCTGCGGCCGGCCAGGTTGCGTGCTCGGATAAGGGTCTGGTATGGATATTTGGGGGGACTCCACGCCATTTTTTTCCAGAATTTGGGGTGGAGTTCCCCTTAAAATCCTTGCCAGACCTGAAGGGCCTGGTATGGATATTTGGGGGGACTCCACGCCATTTTTTGCCAGAATTTGGGGTGGAGTTCCCCTTAAAATCCTTGCCAGACCTGAAGGGCCTGGTATGGATATTTGGGGGGACTCCACACCATTTTTTGCCAGAATTTGGGGTGGAGTTCCCCTTAAAATCCTTGCCAGACCTGAAGGGCCTGGTATGGATATTTGGGGGGACTCCACGCCATTTTTTGCCAGAATTTGGGGTGGAGTTCCCCTTAAAATCCTTGCCAGACCTGAAGGGCCTGGTATGGATATTTGGGGGGACCACACGCCTTTTGAAAAACATTGGCGGCGGGGTTCCCCTTAATATCCATTCCAGACATGAAGGGCCTGGTAAGAGAATTTGTGGGAACCACAATGCTTTCTCAATGTTTGTATCAATGACTTTTCTATGTATTGCATTTGACGGGAGACAACAATTCATTATACCCAGGAGTGAATTTTGTGTTAATTTTGGAAAAGCACAAATGACACTTTGTGCAGGGACAGTTCTAGGTACTCCTTTACTTTTTTGGAGTCCTTTTAGTCCGCAGATTTACGGGGCAACATTGACTTCAATGGGGTTTGGGTTCGGGGTCAAGTTCGGGTCAAGTCACGTCACGAACTCTAGCTTTTTACCAAGTTTACAAAAAAGAGTTCAACACAAACATCCAGGTGTCCACTCAACTCTATGATGACTGATCAATTGCTACGTTAGTGGCCTATATATGGTGAGAAAGATTTGGAGTAGTCTTGACTGACATTCGATTTTTGGTGTGTTTTTTGACTTGCAGAAAAAATGCAGGTATTTAAGGACCCCGATTTCATGATGGAATTCCTGCAAAGATGGAAGCATCTTCCTGTTTTATGGAAGACCAAAAACAAACAAAATAAAAATAAAGAAGCCAGGAAGAGAGCACTGGAGACCTTGCTGGAATTTGTGCAATCTCAGATCCCCACAGCAACACTACAGGATGTGAAGACGAAAATTGGGACCATTAGGGGCACATACCGGACTCAAAGAAACAAAGTCCGAACATCAATGCGGTCAGGAGCAGCTGCAGAGGACAGATATATTCCAAATCTCTGGTACTACCAGCATCTCAGTTTCCTCGATGACCACCTGGAATCCAGGGAATCCCTTTCCACCCTTCCACCCAGAACGAGCTCCAGCCTTCCCTCCAGCATTCCCTCCAGCCTTCCCTCCAGCCAAGTTGAGGTCTCTTTGAAGGAACAAGCTCAACTCCTGGAGGAGCCGGATTTGAATATTTGGAGCCAGGTATAATATTTAGCTAAATATTTATATTAATAAAAGTCTAATGTTGTCAAAGTTGAAAAAATTGTGTGAAAAATGTTACCAGATAAACCAAAGTGTCTGACATATCAATAGACATCAGTGCCCAAAAATTATGGGGACATAAATGAAAAATGCTGGTGTCAGAATGATTAACTATAATATTTATTAGCATTCAATTAGCAAATGTCATGAGGTGACAAATGTGTGTGAAAGATGAAGGCTAAAATAACTATATGTAACTTTTTTTAACAGGATGAGGAGGCAGGCCCCAGTGTGACCCACGAGGAGGCAGGTGCCAGTGGAAGCCAGGAGGAGGCAGGCCCCAGTGGGACACAGGAGGAGGCAGGCCCCAGTGGGACACAGCGCAACACCAGGCCCCAGATACCTCCGCTGCGGATTCCACGAAAAAGGGCAAGGAGGCTTCTTCAAATGGAGGAGGAGACCCAGGCCCTAATTAGGGAGGCTACTGCGGCCCTCAGAGAGCCCCCCCACCGCTGCAGAGGGATTTGCTGCCCTTATTGGGCACAAACTTCCAGAAATGGAAATGGCCCAGCGTCTAAAAAGCGAGAGCCTGATATTGAAGGTTGTAAATATGGGCATGTTGGGGAAACTGAATGATTTTACGGACGTTGTGGACGTTTCTTATGTCCTTGCTCAAGTTCCTGCCCCACTCCCTGCTCCTGCCCCACTCCATGCTCCTGTCCCAGTCCCTGCTTCTATCCCTGCTCCTGCCCCAGTCCCTCCTCCACGGACACAGCCTCCAAGGAAGGCTGCAGGCCTGCAGCGAAGGCAAAAAAGAAAAGCAGCAAATGAGCCCAGGATATGTCCCTCAGATGGTCCCAATTTTCGTCTTCTCATCCTTTGGTGTTTGCTGTGGTGATCTGGGTCTGCACTAATTTCAGCAGGGTCTCCAGTGCTGTCTTCCTGGCTTCTTTAGATTTACTTTACATCTGGTTTTGTTTTGGCTTACCCTTTAATTTGTTTTTAGGCCAGAATAAATGGAATTTTTGTTTGATGTTACAAAATGAACATGTGTTTTTCTTCTAAATAGACAGTTTGGTAGTGAGTAGGCAGGGACAGTGGATAAAAAATTGGGAAATTAACAAGGGACACTAACCTCCTTGAGGGTAAATTCGAAGAAATAATAATGTTGTTGGGGTAACTTGACACACTCAAAAATATCAAATAATATGGAAAACCAGTCTAAAATATAAAAAAATAAAATAAAATAAAAAACATCTTCAAAACAAGATGGAAACTCTAAAATATTGGGTATTTAGGGAGATCTGGCTTACAATAAATAGGAAGGCTGGTATGCCAGCCTGAAATTATGGGAGGAGTTCGAGGGGTACTTATACAGACCATCCACCAGGGTCAGTGTCGGCTGTAGTGCGCGGTAATCGTCATCAGCCGACGCCTTACGACTCGCAACGTTCGCGTAGTTGCTTTCGTACCTTCCAGCTTCGCTCGCAGTTGATCGTATCCCCGCTCGCGGTCGCAGGTAGGACCGGCCGTTACTGTTCGTACGAATCGTAGCGCCGGTACACGTTTCTTCTTTTACAAAATCACACGGTCCATAACCCCGTGTTTTCCGTCTGCATCGTATGTTTATCGACTAGTCCAGTTGTTTTCGTACCCTGTCACACCCACGTTGCCACCGGTAACGGTCCGTCCAGTCACTACGGCTCTCAGAGCTGTTGTACGAATTACTCACAGCTCGCAAAGCTCTCGCCTCAGTCGCACATCCGATACCCAGTCGTCGGACTGGTATCCCACACTGCACTTCCTTATCCCTAGTCACTGATGCCCTACACCTCCTACGATACTCTCCCTTCACCTTACTGATGCCCCACACCTCCTACTTACACCATACACCAAACAGTCTGGGCCGGCTCTTGTCGCTAACAATCGGCACTACAGGCCGGACCCTCGACAATCACAAGCCCCTTCAACTTCAAACATCGAACACCCGTCCGAATCCAGCCGTATCTCCGGCGCTACGATTCGGACCCGGGAAATTCAAATCCCCGCCTTGCACCCGTTATCAGCCCGTATACAGGCACAGCATCGGCTTAGAGATTCGGATCTCTGGCATCCACGTTGGTTCCGAGCACAGTCGCACCACCGGCTCATCGGCTCGGACCTACAAACATCGAACCGCCAAACCATCCGAATTCAGTCGTAGCATAGGCTCAAACTTTCGAACCAATGGCATTCCCAAGCGATCCGAATCCAGTCGCTTCACCGGCTCAATCGACTCAGATCTCTAGCAACAGACCCTCCTATCCGATCCGAACCCAGTCGTAGCATCGGCTCAAAGGTTCGGATCCTCCGCTTACATGGCCGATCTGGGCCCAGTCGCACCACCGGCTCGTCGGCTCGGGTTCACAAACATCGAACTTTCGAGCTGATCCGAATTCAGTCGTAGCAGCGGCTCAATTTTTCGGCTCTATGGCATTTTCAATCGGTCGAGTCACAGTCGCACCATCGGCGCATACCGCTCCGATCTTCAGCAGTAAACTTCTTTAACCGATCCGAATCCAGTCGTAGCATCGGCTCCAAGTTTCGGATCCTCGGCTGAAACAACCAATTCGTTCGCGGCCCATACCCGGCTCTAAACAGCTCCGACCCATACCTCCGATACAACGTCGAACGTCTCAGAACGTTACGAATCCAGCCGTAGCATCGGCCACAATGATTCGAACCCCAAGCCGCTATACACACGCATTACTTACCACTCCCGTTTCATCACGAAACGGCCATCCCCACACACTTGAAAGTCACAAACTCTTCTTCTTTCGTCTCCTTAAGGCATTTGTTCCTCGCAAGCGCTGCGAGCATTCGACGAGTGGTTGCACACCAGCCACTCACCTCCTCCAGTAGTCAAACGGCTACTCACCGATTTCTCTATCCCTTTCCACCACACACGTCAGTTCAGATTGAGTTTCCATCCCGTCCACCCTGCAATCCAGGTCGGACGATATTTCCCGATAAAAAAAAAAAAAAAAAAAAAAAAAAAAAAATATATATATATAATAATAATAAAAAATATAAATAAATAAATTAAAAAAAAAAAAAATAAAAAAATAAATAAATAAATAAAATAAATAAATAAATAAAAAAAAATATATATATATATATATATATATATATATATATATATATATATATATATTTAATAAAAAATAAATAAATTAATTAATAATAAAAAAAAGAAAAAAAAAAAAAAGGGGCAGGGGGTCTTACACACTTCTTCACCTGGAGCTACCTACCGCTCCCACAACTCTTCAGGCCTACAAAAAAAAAAAAAAAAAAAAATATATATATATATATATATATTTAATAAAAAATAAATAAATAAATAAATAAATAAAAAAAATTAAAATAAATAAATATATATATATATATATATATATATATATATATATATATATATATATATATATATATATAATAATAATAATAATAATAATAATAATAAAAAAAAAAAAAAAAAAAAAAAGGATTATATATATATATCTCCATGTCACCCTCCTCACAGGTCCCGGTCGACCCATGTCTCGACCTCAACCAAGACAGGGCTCAAGTCAGGTGCGTAAACGCAAGGCCCCTCCTTGCTTTCTCTCCGCACTCTTTCACGACATCCGAGTCTTCACATACACAATTCGACCGCTCATCAGGCGCTAGCAACTGTCACATACCTCTACGCACGACACTCTGTTTTCGAAGTCGATCCGAGATCCTTCACTACGCAGACAAGGTCACCAACATCCACCTTGCTGGCAGTGCAGGAGTTGGCAGACCGACCACACGTCACTGGACTACAGATCGAAACATTCCTACTTAGCATACCAGACTTCAGCTACTCGCCCCAGTACGCCCTGGGGGCTCTGGTTCATCAGTCTGTGCCAAGCACAGGCGGCACCCGAGCTATCGGTTACCTAGCCAGTCACCTCCTGGCTCACCTCGGTTGCCACGCAGTCTTTTGAGTTTTCTAAATTTCACTCAACAAGCGCTCGTACGCAAAACTTGGCTATCCTCTGCGCCTGTCATTCCTTATTCTGTCCATCCTCCCTTCCTTCTCCCTACCCACTTTCGTACCTCTTCTATCCCCTCCATACCTGGCATCTCACTCTATAAACATACATTCCCCCCCCCCCCCCCTTTTTCTTTCTCGTTTCTCCAGCCCCCAACATATCGCAGACCGACTGCGATGACTTTACCTTCATCCCTCCCTCACCACGTTCGGGTTCAGCGGACGACTCCACACAGTCCCTCAGGGCTGGACCATCCCCAGGCTTACGGCCGAACTACGCCATAGGGGCATCCCCTACCCGGCCACGGCCAGGAAAACCAAGCTGTTAGGCTGCCGTTCCATAACCAGCGGCAACTCTACCAGACAAATTCCGCTGCAGTCGATATCCTCGGCATGTACTCAGCTACACGCCTCAGTGACCACACTGGCAACCAGGCCTGGATGCTTTCCTAAATGTACATAATATAACTGAGTACTAACAGTCTAGGTAAAGTTGATCCAGGGTAAATCCGATTGCCTCTCGGGGGACCGGGAAGGAATTTTTTCCCCTGCTGTAGCAAATTGGATCATGCTCCGCTGGGGTTTTTTGCCTTCCTCTGGATCAACTGTGGGTATAGCATTGGGTATATGGGATTGCACGATATTTTTATTTTGTTTATTTTATTACTTTAGTGTATTAGTGCAGGGGGCACTACAGGGTTCCACACCAGACTCATTACACTGCCTGACTCATTCCAAAACTACCCAGTCAAACTCCTGCATACCCTCACAGGAGTTCTCCCGATGGTTTAGAAATCTTGTGAGATCTAAGAAATCCAAGAGAGGTCTTTAAAACCTTGACGTGCCCATAACCGTGAAGAAAGTAGGAAAACCGGCACAGTTCATCTCCTTCCTGGTAATCGTTCTAGACAAACGCGCCATGCGGGCCAGCCCACCTCTCGGTAGATTGACCCACATCAGGGCAGTCATCCATACGTCTACCGACACGCAGGGGGGCACTAACCCACAGCTACAATCCCTACTGGGCATGCTCAAACCACGATGAGGATCGTCCCTCAAGGGCGTTCCTTTATCGCACGCTTCTTAGTGTTCCTCTCCCAGGCACGAGACATTGTCCAAGTCATTAAGCTAGACACAGCCTCCGTAGCAGGAGCTGGCCATGGGGGACCAATTCCTTGAGACCGGATAGGTAGACCCTTGTTTATCCCATCAGCATCCTCTTCGTCGCCTCAGATGACCACGGACGTAGCAGCTTCCACAAGCTTCGCTGCAATTTTTGGCCATCATTGGTTTCAGGAGATCCGATCCATCAGAGATGCTCACAATTCCGCTTTTTAGTCAGTCCTCCTCTCTATTTGAGATCTACCCCATAGTCGCAGCAACACTAGTACGGGGCAGCCCCGGGCAGGACAGACCGCCATGTTCGCCACAGACAACCAGGCTACAGCCACAGTCATTAACAAAGGCAGGTCAATAAATCATTATCCGTCATGTCCTTCCCACGCAGGCTGTTGCTACTTTCCCTACAACGTCAGCTCAGTAGCCTCAGGGTCCACATCCCTGGCCAATGCAACACCTCGGCCGACGCGCTATCCCGCCTAACCATGCCACATCCTTTCACAGAAGCCTGGAGCCGACTCGACCATGTCCGGCATCCCACATTAGTCCCAACCAACTTTGGAATCGGATAACACCTCCATGGTGCTACCTCCCTCATCAATGCATCCTGATCCGCCAACACACTACAGGTGGCGGCAACCACACTCCAGTACCGAACGCTTACCAGTGACCAGCACCATTCTCCGGGACATGTCTGCTATCCTTCACGTTCCCCCTTCAGTCTATGGCCCAGCCTGGTAAATCAAGCAGCCATTTACCTAGCCTTGTTACGGTCTCACGGCCCGGCGAATTACTATCACCAGCCCTAAATGCCAAGTACTACTCAGGCACCACCCGTCTCGCCACCAAAGTCATTTCATCCTACACCCGACGGTATCGGAAACAATACAACCCGGTCCCGGAGTAGACATTAAACCTTTCAGGACACATAACCCCATGGCCGTTCTGGTGCAATCGGTAAACTCGGCTGTCCGATCCATCAGAGGACAGCCCTCTACTACCTTTCCCAACTGTACCCCTAAGCGGGAAACAGTTCATCAGCCACGTCAGAACACCCCTGAGCATCTCGGGCCTTAACCCAGGGTGTTACTCAGGACTTGCTTTCGCATTAGAGCAGCCCCAACAACATCACGAAACAGAGTTCCTGACCACGCAATAAGGAAGATGGGCAGGTGGAAATCCTTGTGTTTCGCCCGACACATTCCCGATCCTCAGGCAGAAATATCACGAGCCTTTAACAGTCTCGCTCTATAGTGGTTTACCTGTCATAATAGAACAATTCCTCCCTAACCTTGTGTGACTTTTTGGCCCCTTTATTTGGCATACCGTACAAAAGGCCAGGCCACACTTCAGGTCTTATTTGTGTTGTTAGTCTTGTGACGTGTCTATGTGATCCATATCTCTTCAGACAGAGGGCTCCGACCATAAATAGGAAGGCTGGTATGCCAGCCTGAAATTATGGGAGGAGTTCGAGGGGTACTTATACAGACCATCCACCAGGGTCAGTGTCGGCTGTAGTGCGCGGTACCCACCCACCCATATCTCCCTTTTTTAGGGCACTCCTCTACAACCAATTCTCAGCAGAATTATCTATTACTTCTATTCAGGTATGGCCCCTTTATTTGGCATACCGTACAAAAGGCCAGGCCACACTTCAGGTCTTATTTGTGTTGTTAGTCTTGTGACGTGTCTATGTGATCCATATCTCTTCAGACAGAGGGCTCCGACCATAAATATAGATTAATCATGAGAAAACAATGAATACTAAAGACCAAACTTTTTCATAACTCTGTGAGAATATCAGCAGCAAGAGAATTGGATTATTGCAGCATTAGAACGAAGAAAAGAATGCGCTGCATTAAACGATGCAATAATTTCCTGCATGACGAATGTGCCATCTCCATTCTGAACGGTAGTTTTACCAGAACGAGCGCTCCCTTCTCATCACTTGCTTCTGATCATGCGCGCTTTTTTCACGTCGTTAAAGCCTACACACGACCATTTTTCATGACGAGAAAAACGACGACGTGCAAAACGGCGAGAAAAAATAGAGCATGTTCTAATTTTTCTCGTAGTTTTTAATGTCGTTTTTCTCGTCGAGAAAAACGACATAAAGCCCACAGACGATCGTTTTTCTCGTCGAAAGGAAAAAATGCCGTTTTCCACGTCGAGAAAAACGGTCGTGTGTACGTGGCATTAGACTAAAACGAAATATAAATTTTCTGCCAAAATTAACACTGCTCCACACATGAATGGTCTCAGGATGCTTTCCTGATGGCATGACACAGGACTGATGGCAGTGCTCACCTTTTCTTCTCCGGACAAAGTTTTTTTCTGGATGCCCCCAACAATCAGAAAGAGAATTCATTAGAGAAATTGACTTTACCCCAGTCCTCAGCAGTCCAATCCCTGTACATTTTTATAATATCAGTCTGTCCCTGATGTTTTTCCTGGAGAGAAGTCGTTTTTTTGCTGTCCTTCTTGACACAAGGCCATCCTTCAAAACTCTTTGCCTCACTGTACATGCAGATGCACTCAGACCTGCCTTCTTCACAAATGCAATGGAAATTTATTTTTATGTGATTATGTTCATTTTCATGACAAAGAGGGACTTTGCAAATAATTACAATTCATCTGATCACTCTTCATAACATTCTGGAGTATATGCAAATAGCCATCGTAGAAACCTGAGGCAGCAGACTTTGTGAAAATATATATTTGTGTCATTCTCAAAACTTTTTACCACGGCTCTAATGTGACATCCTTTGAACTAACCCATTTACTTTCTCCAGTGGCAGTGTTTCCTTGTTGGCTGGACCAATGAGTTATCACTTCATTACCACTCCATTTTGTAATGATTTAGATACTGCAGCATTCCAGGTCAGTGAGGGTACAATGATATATGGGAAAATATTAGCAAAAGAATCATTGAACTAATATCAGCCTTAGTGAATCCTTTTTTCATGCATTAAATGTTTATTTGTGAAACAAAATTAGTAGAGATAGTGACAGTATAAAATAACTGAAACAAATAAACACAAATAAAATAAGATTCATTACAAATAATTATAATTTTGTAAATTGCAGCATGGTTATAAAAATCTAGTATACATGAAAAAAACAAGAAAATTAAATCTAAAAAATAATAATGATAAAGAATATTAAAACAATTTAGATGATCAGCTGGTGAAAGGAAATCAGAAGAATAAGGGTGGGCAAAGAAAGAATGGCCAGAGTGTGATAAAAGGAGGAATGGAGAGAGAGAAAAAATAAAGACATAATGAAATGAAATTAATTATTTTATAAAAAGAAGTCCTAAAATGATTATATTATAATTTATTTTTAATGAAATTAAATGCATAATCACAAGCCAAGAGTAGGGTAGAACACTTTTTCACAATACAGTCACTGCTTTAACTTCTATAGTATAATGGCAAAAGGGTCTCCATCCATTCATAATTATGACATTATGTTTAACAGATTTATTCCTACAAAACACTCTTTTCAATTTACCTCTGGGAATGTTAATCTGTTTTCTTTAATTCATTTAAAAAATATGAGTTTTTTTTTTCTTTTAATAAGAATATAATGAATTTATGTATTCTGAGAAAATAAAATATCAGGAGTTTTTGCATGCCAAGCGCAAATGGTAATGAGAAGCTTTAGGATTTTCTTTGACTATCTTTGAATTATACACCATACATATTTTTTCACACATCACATATGAAAAACAGGACTTGGCTTGTCCATATTAAGGTGCTTGGTGAGAAAAGAGGGTCTGCATAGATACTGAAGCAGTGACCACGTAGCACATACTTGAGAGTGTTGCTCTGTAAAATTCATAAGTAATATGTTTCTTTAATATAGTGATATTTATTGTGTATCTAAAGGTGAATGTTCTAGTAATAAATAATTTTCTTGTTTATCTATTCAAACAAACCATAATTAAATGTCTAAAGCCTCGTACACACGGCCGAGATTCTCATCGAAAAAAACATGTCGTTTTTTTCGACGAGATTCTTGGACAAGAAACTTGTCCCGGCCGAGTGTACACACGCTCGATTCAAAGAACCCGCGGTTCTTTGAATGGAGCGTACGCGGTGACGTCATCGACTACGACGAGCATGCGCTCGTCACATTCGATGCCGTCGCCGCCATCTTGGTATACCCTACGTATGCCTAGGAAGCTACCGTGCATGCGTCGAATTCATTTCGAACATGCGCGGGCTTCCCGGAGGACAGGTAAGTGTACACACACTCACTTTTCTCGTCGAGAAACAGGCTGACGAGAATCTCGACGAGAAAATAGAGAGCAGGTTCTCTATTTTCTCGTCGAGATTCTTGTCGCTTTTCTTGACGAGAAACCATACACACGAACGAATTTCTCGGCAAGAAATCTCTGCCAGCAAGTTTCTTGCTGGTTTTTGCCGAGAAACTTGTTCGTGTGTACGAGGCCTTACAGTGTTACAAAAATACCCTATTACCTTTACAAAATTGTTTCCCTTTTTTACAGTGCCTCATATTCTTAGTAAGAAAGGAGATATAAATATAAAAATATTAATAGTAATAACTAGAAAATGAAGTAGCAGAAAACAACCAATTGGATAATTCTTTCATGCATCAGAAACCTGAAAGGCAACATCTGATTGCTAATGTTGGTAACCAGTGATGGATTATAATACCAGTAAAATGGGCAGCTAGCTGGGGCTCCGGTTTCAGGGGGGGCCGTGAGGTTGCTAAAAAGTTTTGCACCTCAGTGTTCTTCATGGCAATTTTATTGCAGCCTGCAATTCATTTGGTTCCTTTAAGATAACCCCATAGGCGTGCGCACAGGGCGTGCCAGGTGTGCCCAGGCACACCCTAATCACACTGTGCAGCACAGATTTCCCCTACTACCCTGGCTTCCCCCCTCCTTCCCCTCGCAGCACTTCCAGCTTCCCTACTCTCCTCTCCCACAGGCTGTTGCTGCTGGGGATGTTTTAGGATGAGTGGGGGAAGGGGCAGGTAAATATGTAACTTACCGGCCCCTTCCCTTTCACCGTGAGTGATCGGTAGTATGTGTTGAGCTTTGGGGTGCACACCCTAATGCAATAGGCTGCGCACGCCTATGGATAACCCTTAGGTTTCCTTTAGTGTTAGTTCACCTTTGCAGAAAAAATAAAAAGGTGAACTAACCCCGTACACCCTTCCCACATCTCCTGGTTCCAGCCATACTTACCTCAGTAGATGCTGAGTTGTCAGTGCCCACGCAGCCAGTGCAGAGGTCCAGAGATTTGAAATCCCAGCCCTTCTCCCTTTTCTCTGTGCAGCACTTATGAAATGGATCAAAGCGATGCTCTGTGCTGGCACTGACCAATCACAATCGCTCTAATCTGTCCTGGAAGCTCTGCATAGAGAAGGATCACTGCACTGGCTGGCTGGATCACTGCACTGGCTGTGTGGGCACTGACAGCTCAGCATCCACAGAGGTAAGTACAGCCAGGACTGGGGGGTGGGGAGGGTGTATGGTGTTAGTTCACCTTTTCATATTTTTTTTTTAAACGTGAACTAACACTTTAAAATACCCAAACAATTAGACTCACATCGTAAGCATATCCCCCCCTGTACCTGAAAGCTTTGTTTACATATTATATGCTACCATGTTATGATTACGTTTGTAAAGAGTATACCGCTGCATAATATGCAATTCAACACAGTGCTGTTGGTAAATGACCAATATGGACCATGCCCTCTAAGGAGCTTTAACATGATGCCTTTTATATATTTTTTTAATATTAAATTTTCTGTGTGTACATGGCTGTAAGTGTATCATGTGCTCTTTCAGGAACAGTGCTTTGCTGTCTCATCATGAACCCCTACACGTGTAGTAATAAAAGAGATGATTAAGGTAGGAAGTTAAGCAGAGAACAGAATACACATCCTATAGGATTTCCTCTGATGGTGGCATAGTAAAGACCTCACCACTTAGGAATGCAGAGGAACAGCTGAAACCCCTCACTGCTTGTACAGCAGCCTCCCCAGCCACAATGCTAATGCTTGTAATTCTATTCTATAGGGTAGCAGGATTTCCTATGCAGGTCACAGTGTACAATCAATAACTGAAGCTGTGTACACCTGAAGGGCCTACAGCTAACATTCAGTTACCCAATGTTAGGTACACTCATCCATGCTACAGTCATGTTGTTAAATATAGGTGGACATACCCTAAATCTTTCATACTCAGACCTTAAAGTGAAACTAAAGTCTAATTTTTTCATTTAAAAAGAACAAACATTACCTATATAGTGAAATATGATCAGTGCAAACATCCACTAAATATATCAATGAAATCTTTAGCCTACTAAAACAAGGCTAAGACTGCTGTTAACACCTTTTCAGAGTGTGTCCACCAAACTCACATTAAGGCTGGGTTCACACCACAGCACGAAGCAGCTCACATCCCTGTTCACCGTTTCAGGTCTGACTTCAGTCCGAATTTTTGGCTGAGTTCAAGACCTGAAACTGACCAGAAGACGCACAGGGCCCCTATGCAATTCGCACCAGTGCCGCTCCGGAGATGTGTGGACCGGCTTCATAGAGAGCCGGTCACAATCTCCTGACATGTGAATTGGATGCAGAGAAACCCGCATCCAATTCGCAATAGTGTGAACCCAGCCTTAATCAAAAAATGCAAAATATAAATGCAGCGCAATCATGAAATAAATTATATATATATATATATATATATATATATATATATATATAAAGTACAACTCAATAGTTCTTGTAGTGACAAAATATGTAAAAAACACAATTTAGCTAAACAGCTAATGTGATAACAAAATATTGTCCCAATTCAAAGTCTCAAAATATAACTTCACTGTAGCGATAAAAAAAGTAAAAATTAAACACATCCAGAGTGTTCGGTGCCCACCTTTAAATAAAGTGCCTGCTCACCTTTAGTATTTGACCCCACTACAGAGTCATATCGGGCTTAGTGAAATCCACTTAGGATAATACTGGAATACTTGAGACCTCTGTTTGTAGAATTCCACTACTATAAGCTACAGTGGGTATGACACCTCCAAAACTGAAAGATTGGCAAAATGTTGGTTTGTGGTCTGATATTCAATTGGTAGTGTCAGTATCTGGATTATACAACAATATTACACAGATCAATCCTGTGTCCTGTAAGATGTTGAGTCTTCTGATATAATAGTCTTCTGAATGGACTTTTTTTTTTCTTCCAAATTCTTAATTTAAAATGAGCATTAAGAGAAGTGTACAAACGTAATTACAACTTTAAATGTCACATGATTTGTATCATACATAGTACATTGCTTGTATAGCAGAGAAATCCCCAATAAGTCATACATACCACAAATGAAACAATAAAAAAATCACCTTATATTTGAGTGTTTCTCTCACTCCTTTTCTAGATATTAAATGGGGGTAACTTATGGTAGAAATTGGGGGAAAATGGAACAGGAGGGTAAAAGTTATTATAGAGGGGTAGGATGAGGAGAAGTAGGGGGGATTGTTGTGTTGGTATGGGTGTGTGAGAAAGCTATCTCCGGTGGGGGGATAAGTAGACATGTGTGATTCGTTTTGTTATGAACCAAAATTCAGACACATTTTTTGTTATTTGTATCTGAATCTCTGAATCATAATAGTAACAAATCGGATGTATCTGAATCTCTGAATCATAATACCCAGATAGCAAGCAATTGTGCTTCAAGTTTTAAATTGTCTTGCTAAGCTATTGCTAGACTTGCCAGACTTCACACATTAGTTGCACAATTGCTGCAAGTCTGCATTGCATGACTCCGGATCAACTTTCTTTGCAAACATTCTGCAGGGCTTCAGCTATGTTGTGCTATAGTCATCCCACTTCAGGGGTCACTGTGACTGAATTCTCATGCTGTAGACTTGCAGAGCTCTTGCTGTAGACTCACCACTTCAACTTTGCACTTGCTAGAGACTTGCCATGCAAATTTGCTACAAATTGGAAAAGTATCAACTAAAACTTGTGCATCTGTGCTCTGCAAGCAGGCCCGGACTGTGACAAAAAATAGGCCCGGGCATTCTAAACTGAGCAGCCGGGGGGGGGGGGGGGTTGTCGCGGCGGCGCTTTGCGGCGGCGGTTAATGATGGGATGTGGGGTTCCAGCACCTTGTACCTCTGGACCCCTTTACATTACACAGCACCCTGCACCTCTGGACCCCTTTACATTACACAGCACCTTGCACCTCTGGACCCCTTTACATTACACAGCACCCTGAACCCCTTTACATTACACAGCACCGCACCTCTGGACAATTTTACATTACACAGCACCCTGCACCTCTGGGCCCCTTTACATTACACAGCACCCTGCACCTCTGGACCCCTTTACATTACACAGCACCCTGTACCTCTGGACCCCTTTACATTACACAGCACCCTGCACCTCTGGACCCTTTTACATTACACAGCACCCTGCACCTCTGGACCCCTTTACATTACACAGCCCCCCACAGTTTGTTACACAGACACCCCCTAACAGTTCTGGACCCCCTGCATGTTACACAGACCTCCCTACAGTACAGACCCCCTCCCTATAATGCAGACCGCCTCCCTACAGTGCAGATCCCCCTACAGTACAGACCCCCTCTACAATACAGACCCCCCCTTCATTACAGCCCCCCTCTACAATACAGACTCCCCCTACATTACAGACCCCCCTACATTACAGATCCCCTCCCTACAATACAGACCCCCTCCCTACAGTACAGACCCCCCTACAATACAGGCCCCCCTACAATACAGCCCCCCTCTACATTACAGACCCCCCTACAATACAGACCCCCCTCTACAATACAGACCCCCCTACAATACAGACCCTTCTACATTTCAGACCCCCCTAAAATACAGAACCCCCCTACATTTCAGACCCCCCTACATTACAGACCCCCCTACAATACAGAACCCCCCTACATTTCAGACCCCCCCACAATACAGAACCCCCCCTACATTTCAGACCTCCCTTCAATACAGAACCCCCTACATTACAGACCCCCTACAATACAGAACCCCCCACAATACAGACCCCCTATATTACAGACCCCCCTTCAATACAGAACCCCCCTACATTACAGACCCTACAATACAGAACCCCCCTATAATACAGACCCCCTCTACATTACAGACCCCCCTACAATACAGACCCCCCTACAATACAGAACCCCCTACATTACAGAACCCACTACAATACAGAACCCCCCTACATTTCAGACCCCCCCTACAATACAGAACCCCCCTACATTACAGACCCCCTACAATACAGAACCACCCTACAATACAGACCCCCCTACAATACTGAACCCCCCTACATTTCAGACCCCCCCTACTATACAGACCCCCCTACAATACAGAACCCCCCTACATTTCAGACCACCCCTACAATACAGAACACCCCCTACAATACAGACCCCCCCTTCAGACCCATAATGTACCTCAGATCAGCGCAGGACTGCATGTTGGGTCCCCTCCCCCTGTGTGGACATAAAGGAGGAGGGGGAGGCGGCTTCTCTCTGCTCGGCTGTGTGAGACAGCCGAGCCAAGACTGATCAGATCATCAGTGCCGCAACCACCTTGCCAGAGAGAAGGGGATCGTTGCGGGTCCCGGCCCCCTGATGTGCCGACGGGTGTCACTGTCACTCGAGTGTGGCTCCGACTCGCAGCTGAGAGTGCACTGGGGCAGTGGGGTCACTAGGGTTGGTGTCACCTGGTGCGGCAAAACATGGTGTCACCCCTCCTGTCTATCATGCCCAGCGCCCTGCAGGCAGCGCACGGTCACGAGGCGCACCCCAAAATGACCCCTGTAAATTAAAGTATAGGGTGGTATTGGGTCGGCTGGGGCGATATAGGGCAGGTTGGGGTAATATAGGGCAGGTTGTGGTGATATAGGGAAGGCTGGGGTGGCATAGTGCAAGTTGGGGTTGTATAGGGCAGGCTGGGGTGGTATAGAGCAGGTTTGGGTAGTATAGGGCAGTTTGCGGTGGTATATGGCAGGCTGGGTGGCATAGGGCAGGTTGGGGTGATATAGAGCAGGTTGTGGTGGCATAGGGCAGGTTGGGGTGGTATAAAGCAGTTTGCGGTGGCATAGGGCAGTTTGCGGTGGCATAGGGCAGGCTGGGATGGTATAGGGCAGTTTGCGGTGGCATAGGGCAGATTGGGGTGGTATAGAGCAGTTTGCGGTGGCATAGGGCAGGTTGGGGTAGTATAGAGCAGTTTGCGGTGGCATAGGGCAGGTTGCGGTGGCATAGTGCAGGCTGCGTTGGCATAGGGCAGGTTGCGGTGGCATAAGGCAGGTTGCGGTGGCATAGGGCAGGGTGCGGTGGCATAGGGCAGGGTGCGGTGGCATAAGGCAGGTTGGGGTGGCACGCATAAGGCAGGGTGCGGTGGCATAGGGCAGGCTGGGGTGGTATGGTGCCAGGTTTGGACTCTACACTCCCAGCTGCCTCCGGATACATTGGAGATGATGGGGAAGACGTGACATGCTGTCCGGCGGGCCGTCGCGGGCCGCAGCGGGCCGTCGCGGCCCACCAGGCATTTGCCCGGTATGCCCTATGGCCAGTCCGGGCCTGTCTGCAAGTGTACAACTTGCCAGTGAAAATGTGCAGCAAGTTAACAGACTTACAATTCAAACTGCCACAAATTTGTGGAAAGTTATCCTTGCTATCTGGGTAGTAACAAATTTCAAGGAATCCAAAATAAATTATAACGAAAACAACAAATTAATTCGTATTCATTTGTTTCATTCAGGTGACATAATGCGATAGCTTGGGCCTTTTGGTAATATTTGAAGCATCTGAAATAATGTAACGACATAATGAATGATCCGAACTGATTCAGATCCGTTCGTTTTTATTTTAGTGAGTGTAGCATGAAAATTCTATCAAGATTCTTTTTATTTTAGGGTTGAACTCAGTCAGTTGGGAATAAGGAAATTAATTAAACTTGATAACATAACAAATTAATATTAATGTTTCTGATTAGAGTGGCGCAATAGTCTTTGACTCTTGGATAATCAGACGATTCTTTTTGCATTAACATTTTTCATTATTATAAAAAATGCACTACTTGTGAAATGGAAATATATTGCAATATATACAGTAAGGTATAAAAGTGAAATAAGATGTGGATCCATCAGGATCTCTGAATCATAACATAACGAATAAATCCGAAATTTAAAACGAATATAGCCAATATTCCGAAACAACTTCTGAAAATACAAATCGATTGGGAACAAGTATACAAAACGAATACAAATATATGATACAAATTTCAAAATTTAATCATTCTAACACAATGAATATGATGAAACCAAATGATTTACTTAATAAATAAATCTTAAACAAAACAAAATTATCCATCGTGCACATCTCTAGGTATAAGCATGGTCTGAATAGACATGGATTAGGGGGGAGAAACAGGGAAAGATGATAGATGGTCAGCCCCAACACCATCCCAGAGGGAATGGATGTTTTTACCAAGTCAGGGGTGCTTTGTGCACCTGAATTTTAAGGACTGTAGAAGTTTCCATATACATTTGCCATATAGTGTAATTGCAATCAAACATAAGCCTCCTGAGAAGTCATAGGGGTTGATTGACAAAGGCAGTTGACTATTCACTCAGCAAAGAGAATCTTCACTGAATTGGTAAATTAGCTGAATCTGTGTTTACTTCAATTATCCAATCACATGCAAGCGAAAGTGAACACAGTTCATATTTAGTAAGCTGAAGTAAGTAAATCTAACCCAATAGTCCTTATCTTTGAAAAGTTACACACGTTGTAATGTAATCATTAAGTGTTTTAAGAAAAATTATACCACTTTTACAATGAAATTTGTACAAATGAAACTTTTGAGTAAAACCAAAATGAAAAAATATTTATTATTACAGATACTTATATAGCGTTGTCAATTTACGCAGCACTTTAAACATACAGTATTTCATAAAAGTGAGTACACCCCTCACATTTTTGTAAATATTTTATTATATCTTTTAATGTGACAACACTGAAGAAATGATACTTTGCTACAATGTAAAGTAGTGAGTGTACAGTTTGTATAACAGTGTAAATTTGCTGTCCCCTCAAAATAACTCAACACACAGCCATTAATGTCTAGACCGCTGGCAACAAAAGTGAGTACACCCCTAAGTGAAAATGTCAAAATTGGGCCCAAATTGTCAATATTTTGTGTGCCCACCAATATTTTCCAGCACTACCTTAACCCTCTTGGGCATGGAGTTCACCAGAGCTTCACAGGTTACCACTGGTGTCCTTCTCCACTCTTGCATGACGATATCACAGAGCTGGTGGATGTTAGAGACCTTGCTCTCCTCCAACTTCCATTTGAGGATGCCCCACAGATGCTCAATAGGATTTAGGTCTGGAGACATGCTTGTCCAGTCCATCACCTTTACCCTCAGCTTCTTTAGCAAGGCAGTGGTCGTCATGGAGGTGTGTTTGGGGTCATTATCATGTTGCAATACTGCCCTGCTGCCTGGTCTCTGAAGGGAGGGGATCATGCTCGGCTTCAGTATGTCACAGTACATATTGGCATTCATTGTTCCCTCAATGAACTGTAGCTCCCCAGCACTGGCAGCACTCATGCAGCCCCAGACCATGACACTCCCACCACCATGCTTGACTGTAGGCAAGACACACATGTCTTTGTACTCCTCACCTGGTTGCCGCCACACACACTTGACACCATCTGAACCAAATAAGTTTATCTTGGTCTCATCAGACCATAGGACATGGTTCCAGTAATCCATGTCTTTAGTCTGCTTGTCTTCAGCAAACTATTTGCAGGCTTTCTTGTGCATTATCTTTAGAAGAGGCTTCCTTCTGGGAGGACAGCCATGCAGACCAATTTGATGCAGTGTGCGGTGTATAGGCTGAGCACTGACAGGATGACCCCCCCACCTCTTCAACCACTGCAGAAATTCTGACAGCACTCATACGTCTATTTCCCAAAGACAACCTCTGGATATGAGGCTGAGCACGTGCACTCAACTTCTTTGTTCGACCATGGCGAGGCCTGTTCTGAGTGGAACCTGTCCTGTTAAACCACTGTATGGTCTTGGCCACTGTGCTGCAGCTCAGTTTCAGGGTCTTGGCAATCTTCTTATAGCCTAGGCCATCTTTATGTAGAGCAACAATTCTTTTTTTAAGATCCTCAGAGAGTTCTTTGCCATGAGGTGCCATGTTGAACTTCCAGTAACCAGCATGAGAGAGTGAGAGCGATAACACTAAATTTAACATACCTTCTCCCATTTCACACCTGAGACCTTGTAACACTAACGAGTCAAATGACACCATGGAGGGAACTCACTTTTGTTGCCAGCGGTTTAGACATTAATGCTGTGTATTGAGTTATTTTGAGGGGACAGCAAATTTACACTGTTATACAAGCTGTACACTCACTACTTTACATTGTAGAAAAGTGTAATTTCCTCAGTGTTGTCAAATCAAAAGATATATTGAAATATTTACAAAAATGTGAGGCGTGTACTCACTTTTGTGAGATACTTTATATTGTACATTCACATCAGTCCCTGACCACAATGAGTTTACAGTCTAAAGCCCCATACACACAGGCCGAATATCGGGAGATATCGGCCGGTTCAATAAAAACCGCCCGACATTCAGCTCGTGTTAATTGAGCCAATTAACCTACCAGCATGTCTTTGGAGTGTGGGAGGAAACCCACGCAGGCACAGGGAGAACATGCAACCTCAGTGCAGGTAATTGCCATGGTTGGATATGAACCGACAGCCTAGTGCTCCTATGCGTAAGTGCTAACCACTTAGCCACTGTGTAATATAAGGCTAAACTAAAAAAGAGGAGGAGACGAAAAGAAGAGTGAAAAAACAGAGATGCAGAATGGAAAAAGAAAAGGGTCCTGACATGGCAAGAAGCCCCAGATGTGTTATAGATATTCATTTGTGCCAAGTGGATTTAATCCTTGAATACATTTGATACATTTCTCAGGGTGTTGGAAAAGAGAAAAATTCCTGAGTTTCTTCCATTTTACACAGCCTGTCCTCCCAGCTATATGGTAGTCAATTATGGAATTCGTCTGTTGACAGACTTGTGCTTACTATTATATGGACCTTGTACTAAACTTTTACAAACTAGTTACATTTTTGAAACATACTTCCTGAAAAGACATCCCAACAAGGTCCTGTAAATATAACATTCAGGTTGATTTATAAGAAAGCCAAACTAGCAAACAATAAAAGCACCGACTGGAAATACTGTATGTAAAACAAGCATTTTTTTTTAGAAGGCCATTCTAACAATATGAGCTGGAATTGTTTCTCATGTATTGCCATGTATTTCCAGCCAGTAAGGGACTGTATGCATGTTAATTTTCTCCTAGAGAGCTGCAGCATCCCCTAAAGCTCAGTTCACACTACTACGACCCCAAAGCCACGTGACTTACGTTACGGCTTTCAGGTCCAATCAACTGCAAGGAAAATAAAAAATTTTTTTTGCTTGCTCATGATTGGATAATAGAAGTTAGCAGAGCTTTACTTTGCCAGGCAACTTCCTGGCGATTTGCTGGCGACTTAAGTGTTACATTGATATGATTTTAGAAGTGACTTTCAGGGAATGCCTGGGTAATCTTCCTGTAAATTCAGATCTAAATCACATCAATATAGATGAGGATCCGACTTTGAGGCGACTTCCATTAAAGTCTATGGGCACAAGTCTGATAGAAATCGCCTTGAAGTAGTACAGGAACCTTTTCTAAAGTCGGAGTGACTTCAGTAGTGTTAATTAAAGTGAATGTAAACCCACTCTCATCCTTTCTAAACTACTGCCATAGTGCTGATCTATAAGGATATACATGCCTCCTGCATGTATCCTCATCTGTCAAATGTCTCCCCTCTGTTTGTTATTAGAACTGAAAAACTGCAGATTCTGTGGGTGGATCTGTTGTCTGGAGCTCGGTGGGTGGAGTCGTGATGTCAGTAGACTCCCCGCCCACCTCTACACTCCCCTTGTCAACATGCATTTTCTCATGTTCATGCCTTACACTGAACTTCTGCTATGATCACTAACATCCAGTCAAAATCCAGAAAAGTAACCACATGACTTCAGAAAAGGAGTGTGGGTGGGAATTACAAAATAATGCCTGTCTCAGGCTTAGTGCATGAGATATGTAAATAACCTGTCACTCACAGCAAGGGGCGGAACGGACAAAATTTCTCCTGTTTGTCCGTTTATCTTACTGAAAAAAGAAAAGAGGATTGCTCAGAGCTGGATTAACTCTTTGTGGCAAGACCTGGCACAGATGATAGGAAATCTTATACTCTACATTGTGACAGCAAAAAAAATAAAAAATTGGGTTTACATCCACTTTAAGACAGCTCTTATTGACTAAAATGGGATTTCGCATGTCATGCACCTTGGGGTCTCACAAGTCAGATCCCAAGTCGTGGCAGTGTGAACCGAGCCTAAAGTAAAGCCTAGTTGAACTTGAAGTTTAAATTAGCCAAAATTATTCCATTTGCATCAAACAAAAAGTGTGAGTCGTGCAAACATAATTCTGTCTTTTTTTAATCAGCCACAGCTTGATTAGAAAAGCATGCTCTTTGCCAGCATGCGGCCAAGTGGAACCCTTGCAGATTTGACTTACTTAAAGGCAAAAAGGAATTTTCTCTTAGCTTAGTGAATGGGGTGAGAATTCACTTGGCAAAGAACATCCAATCAACTGCAAGGAAAATAAAAAATAAAAAATAATAATTTTTGCTTGCTCATGATTGGATAATAGAAGTTAGCAGAGCTTTACTTTATTCACTAAGCTAAGGGAAAATTCCCATGCAAAGTGAATAGCCCATTTGTCTTTAGTAAATAACCCCCTAGTTCTCTGTGAGCACTTTGCAGAGGTTTGATAGGCTCAGTGTTGAGTCAGAACCTGAGATCTCCGATTAATGAGCTTTTGTGATTGCAGAGCTATAGCTCTGATTTAGTAGGGTGTGTGTTGGACCTTTGCAATGGGACCACTGCTTCCTACAGGGAGTAGGAGTCCCACTCTACAGCATTCAAATCTGTGTACCTTGTGAGCGGCTATGGTTCTGATAAAAACTCTATATTTAGTGTTTTATTAAACAGCTGCCAGCAGCTCAAACACACTCCCATATAAACATCTGCCTAACCGATCACAAACCCAAAATCACTTCTAACAAAAAAGTCCACGTGACTTCCTCAGGGGGATTTCCTCAGGCAGAGCTGTATGTATATGGTGTTATATAGAGCCAAATTAACAACAGGGAACAGCAGTTTAAACATAGTAAGAGAGAAATATGTACAGTATATAAATGCAGATGTGAGTTTTTAATTGCCATTTGATGAGTAAATGTTTTTAAAGGATAAAGCACTATTGCACTGTTCTCTTTCTCTGGGAGAATGGATTAAAAATATCAGGAGCAACAGCTACTTGTTTACAGAGCTTTATGGACCTCACCCTTGTTTTATCCAACTGAAGAGGGAAACCATTCTAATATACAAAGTTCATGTATTAGAGAGACCAGGTGAGGGCACATCTGGTAGATCTGCAGGACATGCGAACTCCCAGATTACATTGCGGGAGGATAGAAACGCCTACTCCCGCGGGAGTGAGTACCCGGAAGCCGAAATTGACATAGCCATAATACGGTATGTACAAAAGAAAAAAAAAAAAGATGTGGCTACTGGACATGTTAGTAGTGTAAGGAGTGTGCTCGTATATAGATGTTATTTTGGGTGACACTCCGCTTTAAAGCAGAACTATAAGCAAAACGTTTTTTTCTTTTTGGATAAAGCAAGGAAGGGTTATAACCCCTGTCAGATTATTTTGTGGAGATTTCCCTTCACTTCCTGTCCCATAGCCAAACAGGAAGTGAGAGAAAATCCCTGTAAATCAAAGGAATTCTTTGGGGACCACCAGGTCACTAGTACTAGTGTCCCCATTGGAAGATTTCCCCTCTATTACTTTTCTGGGGACAACCCAAAATTGGGGTAATTTCTCTTACTTTCAATGACAATGGTAAAACAGGACGAATAGAGAGGGTGAATCTTCTTATCGGGGGCACAGACCGTAATAAAAACTGGCAGGTCTTCTAATCCCTCTCCACTCTATCCAAAACAAAAACAAAAAAAGTTTTGCCTTTAGATATGCTTTTATTGTATATACATAAAGCACTGTGAATTTGATTTATGTGAGTACTACAAACTTAAAGCAACATATGATTATAAAAGGATAAGTACTATATATCTTTTATGTTTTCACACGTCCCACTGAGTACTTTGGAGAGAGAGAGGAGGAATTGATTGGAGTACACAGAATATTTGGATTGGTACAAGATTCATTTGGAAATTGGAGGATGTATATAATATAAAGTGTTAATTGACCAAGGTCAAACAAATTAGGTGAGAACACAACTTAACTGGATAATAAGAACGGGAAGAATCACAAATCATATCATAAAGACTATTGTATGGATATTTATATAGACTTCTTTGTTAGAAGCCCACTATACAGCATGCTGGCAGGAAATAGTCTTTTCTAGTCAGGGTGTGGCTGTTTTCTAAAGAAAACAATTTGGAAGACATTAAACACCTTTTGGTTTGATGCACATAAAAATGTATTTAACAGAGTTAAACTGAAGATTTTCTACTTGCTGACCGCCCTATAGCAGTTTTACTACTACAGGGTGACAGCTTGGCTTTTCTGGGTAGCAGGCACGAATGCATGTCGCTAGCGGCTCGCTCCCGCTGCGATTATACACAGCATGAGCCAATCAGCAGGTATCGTGGACTCGATGTCCACTGGCATCTGTCGATCATCCTGCACACACACAGAACAGCGGTCTGCCTAGGTAAACAAGGCAGATCGCCGTTCTAATAGGAGGGAAGACATGGATCCTGTTCCTGCAAAGCAGAGACTAGGATCCATGTCTTCCCCTAGTAAAAGCACCTCCCACAATGTAGTAAAACAAAGGCTAGGCACACAGTTAACCCTTTGATCGCCCCTGATGTTAACCCCTTCCCAGCCAGTGTCATTATTACAGTGACATTGCACATTTTTTAGCACTGATCACTGTATTAGGGTTACTGGTCCCCAAAGTGTCAAAAGTGTCAGTTAGTGTACAAATGTTCACTGCAATATCACAGTCCCGCTAAAAGTCGCTGATCGCCACGATTATTAGTAAAAGAGAAAAAAAATAGCCCATACTTTGTTTGCAAAAGTTATAGCATCTACAAATCAATATACACTTTTTTTTGCCAAAAATATGTAGCAGAATACATATTGGCCTAAATCTATGAAGAAATTAGATTTTTTTTCAATAATTTTATTGGATATGTTTTATAGCAGAAAGTAAAAAATATAGTTTTTTTTTTAATTATTAGTCTTTTTTTGTTCATAGCGGCAAAAAAATTAAATCTAAAAAAAAAGGAGAGGTATATTACCAAAAGAAAGCTCTATTTGTGGGAAAAAGGGACATAAATGTTATTTTGGCACAGCCTCGCACGACCACGCAACTGTCAGTTAAAGTTACACACTGCCGTATCGCAAAAAATGGCCTGGTCACGAAGGGGTTACGTAAATTTTCTGCAGCTGAAGTGGTCAATTGAGCTTTGAGGCTGGGTTCACACTGATACGACACGACATTCATCCGACTTTCATCCTACTTTCATCCTACTTTGCTCTGCGACATCAGTCCTACATTGATCCTACATTGGTCCGACATCCACCGGACATTCATGAACAGGATACTACTTTGATCCGACTTTGTGATAGTCTGACTTGTCCTTTGACCAATCAAAACAATCCCAGGGTGAGATAAATTCCTTTTACTGCTGCTGCAATCACCATGTCGGATGTCAAATGTCGGATGGTTAGGACAAGGATCCTACTTTGATCCGACTTCAATGATAGTCAATGGGCTGAAGTAGGATCAAAGTCGGACAGAAGTAGTACAGGGAGCATTTTTAATGTCGGACCGACTTGTGTCGGACCAGTTAAGACGGCTCTCATAGGGATTCATTGATTTTCACACGTCATGCGACATGAGCTCCTAATGTCGGAGCGTTTGTCGGACAAGTGTGAACCAGGCCTAAATGTTTAACATTTCTTTAATGCACAAGAGAGAAACATACTTCCGATGAAGGGCCTGTTCACATTATGCAGTTACTTTGCAATAAGGCAGCCTATTTGTTCTGAATAGGCTGACAGTGCACCTTAACAAACCAAACATTTAGCTTTATTTTTTTAAGGCAAAACACTGTGCACAACATGTACAGGTCCTTCTCAAAAAAATAGGATTTTTATAACAGCTTACCTGTAAAATCCTTTTCTTAGGAGTACATCACGGGACACAGAGCGACATAGTCATTACTAATGGGTTATATAGATACCGTCAGGTGCTGGCACTGGCAACTTCCAAAACCGGAAGTACCCTCCCCTATATAAGCCCCTCCCATCCGGGAGCACCTCAGTTTTGTAGCAAAGCAATAAGTGTCCCCAAAGAGGGGCGGGAGCTCTGTGTCCCGTGATGTACTCCTAAGAAAAGGATTTTACAGGTAAGCTGTTATAAAAATCCTATTTTCTTTCTCGTACATCACGGGACACAGAGCGACATAGTCATTACTAATGGGATGTCCTAAAGCAATGCCCAATGAGGGGGGGGGATACACCATATATAAGCTGAGCGCTATCAGACATGAGGATCTTTTGCGGCCTGCAACACACTGCGCCCAAAGGCGACATCCTCCTGACTTCTAACGTCCACCTGGTAGAACCTAGTAAACGTGTGAACTGAAGACCACGTTGCGGCCTTACAGATTTGAGCCAGGGAGGCCTGGTGATGCACTGCCCATGAAGTTCCAACTGCTCTCGTGGAGTGCGCTCTAACTTTGAACGGAGGCGGTCTCCTTCTCAAGCCATAAGCTTGCATAATGACCTGTCGAATCCACTTGGCTAAAGTAGATTTTGACGCTGCCTGACCCTTTCTGGGGCCTTCCGGCAGAATAAACAAAGTATCCGTTCTGCGAATCTGAGCAGTGGCTTTTAGATAAGCTTTAACTGCTCTTACTACATCCAAAGAATGCAATAACTTTTCCTCTACCGAAGTAGGTTTGGGGAAAAAAGAAGGAAGAACCACATCTTGGTTCAAATGAAACCTCGATACCACCTTAGGAAGAAAGGCTGGATGAGGACGTAACACTACTCTGTCCTTATGGATAACCAGATATGGCTCCCTACAGGACATAGCTGCTAATTCCGATACTCTTTTAGCCGAACAAATGGCTACTAGAAAAATCAATTTCCTGGTGAGAAGCACCAAGGAAATATGCTGTAATGGTTCAAATGGTTGTTTCTGTAGAACCGACAGAACCAAGTTTAGATCCCATGGACATATGGGAATATTAACCGGAGGACTAATACGCATCACTCCTTGTATAAAGGCTTTGACTAGTGAATGCGAAGCCAAGGGCCTTTGAAAAAATATTGACAAGGCCGAAATCTGACCCTTGATAGTACTCAAGGCAAGCTTTCTATCTACAGCCCACTGTAGGAAGTCCAGAATCCTACCTATTACGTACTTATGTGGATGCCATTTCTTGGCCTCACACCACGCGATGTACGCCTTCCAGATTCTATAGTAGATCTGCCTGGATACCGGCTTCCTGGCATTGATCATGGTAGATACCACAGCATTAGAGAGCCCTCTCTTTTTTAGAATGTGGGCTTCAATAGCCAGGCCGTCAAACCTAGGGCTGGTAAGGAAGGGTGGTATATCGGTCCTTGCGAAAGCCGGACGACGTGGGAGAGTCCAAGGACTCCCCACTGAAATTTTACAATCTCCGCGTACCACGCTCTACGGGGCCACGCTGGAGCCACCGGAATCACTGGTTTCTTTTCTACCCTGATTCTGCGGAGTAATCGAGGTAACCATTGTGGCGGTGTGAATGCATATATCAGCTTGAACTGATCCCAAGGGAACACTAGGGCATCAGAGCCGCAAGCTAGGGGATCCCTTGTCCGAGAGACAAACCTGTCCCCCTTTGCGTTGAATCTGGATGCTAGAAGATCTACATCCGATGTTCCCCACCGCTGACATATTGTCCAGAAAACCTCGGGGTGAAGGGACCCTTCCTCTGGGCCTAATTGCTGGCGACTTAGAAAGTCCGCCTTCCAATTCTCCACTCCTGGAATGAATACCGCAGATATGGCTGGGACATATTTTTCTGCCCATTTCAGGATGTAATTTACTTCCCTCTGGGCTGCACGACTCCTGGTGCCCCCCTGATGATTGATATATGCCACTGCTGTGGCATTGTCTGATTGCATTCTGACAGGGGACCCTTGGAGTTTGGATGTCCATGCTACTAGGGCATACCGGGCTGCTCGTATCTCTAAGAGATTGATGGGCAGGGCCTTTTCTGCATCCGACCATCTGCCCTGGAGAGACTATTGCTCCAGTACTGCTCCCCAGCCTATAAGGCTGGCATCTGTAGTGACCACCTTCCAAGAAATCGGACTGAAGGATTTCCTTTTTTCCAGATTCTGGGGAACCAACCACCAACGGAGGCTCTTGCGAACGGAAGGGGACAAGGACATTGTAAGTCTAGGGCCTGAACTTTTTTGTTCCAGGCTGACAGTATGGCCCCTTGCAAATTCCTTGAATGGAATTGACCGTAGGGTACTGCTTCGAATGATGCCACCATTTTTCCCAGCAGCCTCATATACAGGCGTATGGACGGCTGTCTTTTTTGTACCCACTAAGTGGATCAAATCTTTCAAAGACAACACCTTTCCTCGAGGCAAGAATATTTTTCTCTGGCCTGAATCCAACCTTAGCCCCAAGTATTCCAGACTTTTGACTGGTTTTTAGGGCTGACTTGTCTCGGTTGATAATCCAACCGTGAGATTCCAGATACTTGATCGTCTTGTGAACGACCACGTCTAGTTTTTTCACTGAGTGGTCTATCAGCAACAAGTCATCCAGATATGCCATTATCATTACACCTTGTGTTCTTAGATTGGCCAATAAAGGGCCAGAATTTTTGTAAACACTCGTGGTGCTGTGGCCAAACCGAAGGGTAAGGCTCTGAACTGAAAATGGCGCCCTTCTACTGCAAAGCGTAGAAATTTTTGGTGGACTGGAAAGATGGGAATGTGCAAATAAGCATCTTTGATGTCGATCGTGGCTAACCAATCCTCCCCTTGTAGGGCAGTGGCCACCGATCGGATCGACTCCATCGGAAAGTCCTGATATACAGGAATTTGTATAGCCCTTTTAGAATTAATATGGGCCTCCCGTCCGCGTTTGCTTCGGGACTGTAAAGAGGTTTGAGTAAAACCCGAACCCTCATTCTTCCAGGGGAACCTCCATAATTACTCCTTGGAGCAATAGTTGTTCTAGTGCCAACAGGAGGGACTCTCTCTTCCGGGGATCCCTTGGCACGTTTGACCTCAAAAATGGGAAGGAGGAGAGTCTTTTAACTCCAAACTGTATCCCAAACCTACTGCGGAGAGCACCTATCTGTCTTGATCGTGTCCCGCCAGGTCTCTTGCGAACAACTGGAGTCCTCCCCCCACCCGACTGAGTGGGGGCTTCATGAATTTAACTTTGGGGGAGGTTTTGTACCTCCCCTGACCCAGGGTTTCTCATTACCCTGCTACTGTCCCTGTTTTTTACCCCCGGGATTTGACCGAGGAGGCCGTCGGAACTGTTACACAGCCGATGCCCCAGGGACTGGAGAAGCAGGCCTCTTAAAGAGGGACCTCTAACTCTGCTTTTAACCGGCAAGAGCGTATTTTTACCGCTGGAAATTTTCTGGATATATTTGTCCAGGTTTTCCCTGAATAAGCGTTCACCATGAAATGGGACGCTAACCAGCCATTCTTTACAGGGAGCTTCAGCAGACCAGTTTTTGAGCCATAGGAGCCTACGCATATGTACTATAGACAGCGTAAGGCGGGAGGCCTGATGGACTGAATCCTCTATGGCGTCAACCGCAAAGCCTAAGGCTCTAGGTAGATCAGCTAGGGCAAAGCCTGCTGATCTGTCAAGTCCCTCAAGACCTGTTTCAACTGATCCTTCACTGCTTAGCAGACCCCAATAGCTGCTACTGCTGGTTGTATCACCAAGCAGATTTTCATAAGGACTCCAATCTTTTATCTATTGGGTTCTTGAACATTTGGACATTATCCACTGGACATGTCAGTGATTTATACATACAAGAGATGGCTGCGTCCATTGTAGGGACCTTCCATTTTTCTTTTTTTTTTTTTTTGATGAACTTATCCTCCATGGGATAGACCACCGGAAATCTCTTGGGGGAATAAATATTTTCTCAGGACGTTCCCAATCCTGGTAAATGAGCCCTTTCAGTAAAGGGTGAAGTGGAAAAGAACAAACAGTCTGGGGGCTTCTAGCGACCCCAACGAGGATACAGTAGTGGTTGATGGTTCCGCAAGGTGCATTTTTAAATGCTGATCGGACCATGTTAGTCAGAGACTGAACCCATAATCTTTCAGCTTGAGATGCTGAGAAAAGGTTCCCCCACTGTTGATTCCTCTATAACAGAATCAACCTTATCCTGATCCCCTTCAGGCAGGTCGATCCCTGTATGGGACTGTTGCTCTGCTAACAGGCATTCTGAAGGAGGAGACGGAGATCGGGCGTGCTTTCCCTGACAGGGAGGCAGCGATAAATGTTGACAATCTCTCTCTAATCCTCCCAGAGCTGAGGAAAAAACCTCCTCTGTTACATACACAGGAGCAGGTGACTGAGGACAGCCACAGTACCAAGTACCCCTGCGGGGTCTCTACGGTCACTTACCTCTGAACTTCAGGGGAGACTGGTGCAGCAGGAGTATGCCCAAGATCCTCCGAGCCCGATGAGACCCCCTTCGCTTCCTGGAAGATTCAGTTCCGGAGCTTCTGGACGGCATATTCCTAAGCCTAAAGCTGAGGTATTCCAGCCGTAATACACCACTTTTACTGAGAATAGTCTAGCACAATTGCTGCTATATCACAGTTGGTGTCTACTAATGTGCCTTTCTAGGGGATGCCTGTATCAACCGCTTGCTGTATGCCTTTAAATGTTGCCAGCTCTGTCTCTGTACTTCATAGCCAGCTCACTACAATATTGTGTTTTTTTTTTTTTTTTTTTTAAAACTGCTGGGACGCCCGCACATGCGCAGAAGCGCTGCGGCGCGCACAGAGCGTCATCCCCCAGGCTCCGCCCCCTTTCCCGGCTCACCTCTATATATAGAGGCGCGTGCACACGCACGCGCGCGGGCACGTGCGCCTTCGGCGCTAATTTCAAATAGGGTAACAAGGGACAGGAGCCAGGGCCCCTCTTTGCCGCAGGCCGGGGGATGGACGAGCACTGCAACATGGCAGAGGAAGCAGTTTCCTATAAGAGAACTCACCATCTGCCTGGACTTTGCTCTGCTGAGAAGAAGCTAGTCCACATGACAAGAAAACATTCCACAGCGGCCTCTAGTGGACAAACACAGGTACCGCAGTCTAATATATTAAATATATATATATATAAAAAAAAAAATTTTTTTTTTTTTTTTTTTTTCTTGACCACCATTAAAAATTATTACATTTTTTTAGTAGTTACAGGCATGCACAGAATTTTGCGGGAATACCATTAGGTAACAGACAGAAAGACAAATTAGGCTTGGGGGTCCCCCAATAGAACCAAGTTCCTGGGGGCCCCCACTTACCTGTTCCCCGCCGCAGGACTTTGTTTGGTCCACAAAAGACCAAACTTCACCTATCACGGCAGGCATTGTAATCAAACCTTCAGGGACCGGGTTCCCAAGGATTCCACTCCCCTGGACCTGTATAGCACCCTGCACAGAAAACATCTTGGTCGTGGGTATGACCAGAGCTCTGGATCCCAGGGTCCAGCTCTCCTAAGAGAAGCATTACAGGCAAAACCTTGCTCTTCTCTGCAAGGCCCGGGTACCGACCGTTTAGCTATGAAGCTTTTTTGGTCGGATCCGGAATAGCTTACTGAGGCCCAAAAGAACCTGTACGCAAGCTCAGTGAAAAACACATGTTTCTTCTTGGCCAACACCTTAGACACTGGCAAAAAACTGAGGTGCTCCCGGATGGGAGGGGCTTATATAGGGGAGGGTACTTCCGGTTTTGGAAGTTGCCAGTGCCAGCACCTGACGGTATCTATATAACCCATTAGTAATGACTATGTCGCTCTGTGTCCCGTGATGTACGAGAAAGAAATTAGCATATTGTGATAAAGTTCATTATTTTCTGTAATGTACTGATAAACATTAGACTTTCATATATTTTAGATTCATTACACACAACTGAAGTAGTTCAAGCCTTTTCTTGTTTTAATATTGATGATTTTGGCATACAGCTCATGACAACCCAAAATTCCTATCTCAAAAAATTAGCATATTTCATCCGACCAATAAAAGAAAAGTGTTTTTAATACAAAAAAAGTCAACCTTCAAATAATTATGTTCAGTTATGCACTCAATACTTGGTCGGGAATCCTTTTGCAGAAATGACTGCTTCAATGCGGCGTGGCATGAAGGCAACCAGCCTGTGGCACTGCTGAGGTGTTATGGAGGCCCAGGATGCTTCGATAGCGGCCTTAAGCTCATCCAGAGTGTTGGGTCTTGCGTCTCTCAACTTTCTCTTCCCAATATCCCACAGATTCTCTATGGGGTTCAGGTCAGGAGAGTTGGCAGGCCAATTGAGCACAGTAATACCATGGTCAGTAAACCATTTACCAGTGGTTTTGGCACTGTGAGCAGGTGCCAGGTCGTGCTGAAAAATGAAATCTTCATCTCCATAAAGCTTTTCAGCAGATGGAAGCATGAAGTGCTCCAAAATCTCCTGATAGCTAGCTGCATTGACCCTGCCCTTGATAAAACACAGTGGACCAACACCAGCAGCTGACATGGCACCCCAGACCATCACTGACTGTGGGTACTTGACACTGGACTTCAGGCATTTTGGCATTTCCCTCTCCCCAGTCTTCCTCCAGACTCTGGCACCTTGATTTCCGAATGACATGCAAAATTTGCTTTCATCCGAAAAAAGTACTTTGGACCACTGAGCAACAGTCCAGTGCTGCTTCTCTGTAGCCCAGGTCAGGCGCTTCTGCCGCTGTTTCTGGTTCAAAAGTGGCTTGACCTGGGGAATGCGGCACCTGTAGCCCATTTCCTGCACACGCCTGTTCACGGTGGCTCTGGATGTTTCTACTCCAGACTCAGTCCACTGCTTCCGCAGGTCCTCCAAGGTCTGGAATCGGTCCTTCTCCACAATCTTCTTCAGGGTCCGGTCACCTCTTCTCGTTGTGCAGCGTTTTCTGCCACACTTTTTCCTTCCCACAGACTTCCCACTGAGGTGCCTTGATACAGCACTCTGGGAACAGCCTATTCGTTCAGAAATTTCTTTCTGTGTCTTACCCTCTTGCTTGAGGGTGTCAATGATGGCCTTCTGGACAGCAGTCAGGTCGGCAGTCTTACCCATGATTGCGGTTTTGAGTAATGAACCAGGCTGGGAGTTTTTAAAAGCCTCAGGAATCTTTTGCAGGTGTTTAGAGTTAATTAGTTGATTCAGATGATTAGGTTAATAGCTCGTTTAGAGAACCTTTTCATGATATGCAAATTTTTTGAGATAGGAATTTTGGGTTGTCATGAGCTGTATGCCAAAATCATCAATATTAAAACAAGAAAAGGCTTGAACTACTTCAGTTGTGTGTAATGAATCTAAAATATATGAAAGTCTAATGTTTATCAGTACATTACAGAAAATAATGAACCTGTATATTATAGTGCTACACAGCCAATTTTAGTAGTAGTTAAATCAAGCTGCTTCAAAATTCCCTTGACCGATATCTTTATAATACCTGTGATCTGCTAAACAATAGATTTGCGGTAGCAGAAATATGTCAACAATCTCTCATGATTGCACATTGCTGCAATGGTATCATTTCATTGCAGAAACTATTAGCAATTAATCTCCTCTCTTGTCCTGCACAGACTTGAATGGGAGTTGGAGAACAATCACTCAACAATCGCTCATTCAGCAGATTGTCAAGTGTTTTGTTTTTCCATCCAAGTATGCCCCTGTGGGATTAATTTTATGTGACCAATCTCATCACAGACTCCAAACAATCTCTTGCAGTAGCACTAAAGAGAGATTTCTGCAAAGATTTTTTTTTTCTGTGTATAAGACTAAAAATCGCCAGTGTAGCCCTAGCCTTAGGTGAAATTTCCATTCCTGTAATATGTAACATGTATAGTCTTATTCACACTAGATGTTAAATCATTTTCCATCTGACCTTTCACTATACTGCAAATAATTGAATTTTGATTAGGAATAGAACTATTTTTATAAAATGTACATACAATAAATATTTTATTCATTATTTTTTTTTAAATATTCATCTTAAATTTTCCATGGTCAGGGTTAGATTAGGACACTAGGGACTACCAGAGAAAATGAAATTTGAGGCCCAAATTAGAATAATGCGCATCGCACTACACTTTTTTGGGGGGGTTTGATAGTGCCCCTGGAGTATATCATATTATGATTCTTTAACACACTATCTATATAAAGCCAAAATGGTACATTATATCAGGGTTTCTCCACCCCAGTCCTCAAGGAACCCCATCAGGTCATGTTTTCAGGCTTTCCATTATTTTGCACAGGTGATTTGATCAGTTTCACTGCCTTGTAATTACCACAGCTGTTTCATCTGAGGGAAATCCTGAAAACATGACCTGTCGGGGCGCCTTGAGGACTGGAGTTGAGAAACGCTGCATTATATTATGACACTATAGCATATTATACATAAACTTAGGAACTTTTCAAAGTTGGTAACCCTAAGACTGTGGCAGGGTCAGTGATTGGCAGCAATAGTGGTGCACACAGAATGTCGCACTGAATGTATTTATTTTTTAATTTATTACAGATACTTATACAGTGGAACCTTGGATTACGAGCATAATCCGTTCCAGGAGAATGCTCGTAATCCAAAGTACTCGCATATCAAAGCGAGTTTTCCCATTGAAGTCAATGGAAACGAAAATAATTTGTTCCGCATTGACTCTAATGGGATGCAATACCGCATGCATCAAAAGGCGGGGGGCGCCGGAGAGCCTCGGAAACGGCCGAAAAGGCCCGAGGACACCTCGGCTGACCTCGGAAAGACTTAGTTACCGGGATTTGCCGAGATCAGCCATGCTGTCCTCGGGCCTTTCCGTGCATTTCCGAGTGGCGATGTTCGGCTCTGCTCGGCTCCGGCGCCCCCCCACCTCAGGCCAAACGCGGTACTGCACACCGCTTTGGCCTGAATCATGCTCGTGTTGCGAGACAACACTCGCAAACCGAGTCACGATTTTTAAAAATACAGTGCTCGTATTGCGAAACGCTCGTTAACCGCGTTACTCGCAATCTGAGGTTCCACTGTATAGCGTCATCAATTTACACAACACTTTACATATATATTTTTACATTCACATCAATCCCTGCCATCAAGGAGCTTACAGTCTATGGTCCCTAACTCACATTCATACATACACATACTAGGGACAATTTAGACAGCAGCCAATTAACCTACCAGCACGAGTGTGGGAGAAAACCACAGACTCCAGGCACGTAGTGTCACGATAAGGATGGATATTTTCTAAGTGGTCTATTTGCAGCACACATGGTGTGCTGCAACCAAAAATGGGACTAACCGTGTTGTGGTTTGCTATTGACAGGACTGCAGGGGATTATATTATACAGTAGTATGGTCCTCTAAACATTGCAGCTTTACTATGACAAAATTTAGCTTCTTCCACCTGACCGAGGTCAAATGTGTTGATAGGCAAGATGGTTAAAGTGTGGCAAGTGGGATTCATCCCAGGTAGGGAGGGGAGGGACAATGGTGTGAGAGCATTGTTCCTTCTCCAGAAAATAAAAGAGAATGAGTCCAAGTCTACTCCTGTCGGTAGATGCAGAGAAGGCATTCGACAGGGTAGACTGGGGACTCATGATACAAACCCTGGAAACTATGGGCCTAGGAGCTAGGATGATACAGTGGATTAAAACATTGTACCAACATCCTATGGGTAGGGTTAAAATAAATGGCACACTGTCTCAAGCTTTTGAGATGAAAAATGGGACAAGGCAGGGATGCCCCCTGTCCCCCTTCTTATTTGTCCTGTCCCTAGAACCCTTACTTGCGACGGTACGGAATAATCCAGACATTAAAGGGATTAGATTGGAGGAAGATGAACACAAACTCGCAGCTTTTGCGGACGATGTCTTGTTCTTTATTAACAATCCCAGGACCACATTACCAAACTTACTCAAAACACTTAAACAATATGGAGAAATATCAAATTTTAAAATCAATATAGCTAAAATTGAGATTCTAAATGTCAATATTGGAAAGGCAGAAGAACAGAGCTTAAGAAAAGAGTACAGAAGGAACTTAAGTACTTAGGGGTAAAACTGGCCAACTCAATAAAAAAAATATACAAGATAAATTATATCCCTCTGTTAAATGAAATAAAAAGTGAAATTAGAAAAATGATAAACCGCCCGATATCATGGATAGGAAGAATTAACATCTTAAAGATGGTTCTGTTGCCGAAAATCTTGTATAAATTCCAGATGCTACCAGTTGCAATACCTCAACCGTACTTCAGAGTGTTAAAAAAGATGCTAATGAACTTTGTATGGAATAATAAAAAACATAGAATCTCTTTCTCTGTATTAAAACAGGAAAAAAAGCATGGAGGGCTGGCAGTGCCAGACATTAAAAAATATTATGATGCGGTGGTGTTGTCCCGGGTAGTGGAGTGGGCCAAAGATAGGCACGAAAAAAGGTGGGTAAATATTGAAAAGGCAATGGCAAAAACACAATTAGGAGGTGTAATATGGAACCCCCCCCCCAGTTTAGAGCACTAGGAGAAAACACTCATGTCATGACACGAATAGCACTGAAAATTTGGGATAGATTACATAAACAAATAGATAGGGAATATAACTCTCCCCTTATAGAATTAAAAGAAAACGAATATTTTGCACCGGGAAAAAAAATAGTGGGAGGAAATTGGATTAAAAAAGAGAGAGCACAGTTAAGAGATATAATAAAAAAAGGGAAAATTATACCACTTCAAGAATTGAGACACAATAGGGAATTAATGATAGTAGATGAATGGAGGTACCGCCAGTTGACCCACTTTGTACAAAGCCTTCCCCAGACAATTAGGTCTGGGGAGGAACTTACGACGTTGGAACGGCTTTGTATGGCCGATAACTTAACAGGAACTATATCAAAACTCTACAAATTACTGATGACAGTGGATAAACTGGCGATGCCCCCATTTATAAAGAAATGGGAAAGAGAATTGGGAACATGTAGGGATAAAAGGACTATAGAGAAAATAATAAAATTGGCCCACTCGTCTGCCATGGACAGCAGGACCGCAGAGATGAACTATAAATGTATTACAGGCTGGTATGCCACACCAGATAAATTGAGTAAATTTCAAGTGGAACAGAAGGCAGAATGCTGGAGAGAATGTGGGGGGAGGGGAACAATGGCCCACATATGGTGGCAATGCCCTAAAATTCAAACTTACTGGGAAAAGATACTGGAAATGATAAAAATAATTACAGAGAAGGAGATTAAAAAAGATCCTTGGATAGTTTTATTCCATGGAGGGGATGGAGGAATGAAACAGTATAAAGAGTCACTGATCCCACATTTATTAAACGCGGCCAAAAGGTTGATCCCAAAAAAAATGGCGAAAAGTGGAAAGTCCATCTATATGGGAGTGGGTAGATTCCGTGGAAGAAACATACAGTATGGAGGGACTGAAGTACGGCGTAGAGGAGGAAAAAAAAAGGATTTAAAAACAAGTGGGAATGTTGGAAAGATTTTAAGAAAACATGGAGCTATGTAGAAAATCTGAGAAAATAGTAGAGAAATGGTAGAAAATAAGAGGTAGAAGGGGGGGAGGGGGATATAAAGGGGAAAGGGGGGGGGGGATGAAATCGAGATTTTAGAAATGTGAGTATAAGGAGAAGAGCCAGGAATCTCTTAGTACACAGTATTATTTTTGTATGTTTATTATCTTGGCTGGATCAATGGAAATGTATTGATGTAACACAATTGAAATCTTGATAAAACAAAATAAAGAATAATAAAAAAAAAAAAAAGTGTGGCACCATATTGACATAACAGCAGAGGACACAATCAGTACTATGCTAACAAAACCAGAAAAATGTCTACCATTGCAATCGTTACCATTCTGACGCAACCTTACAGTGGGGAAAATAATTATTTGATTCCCTGCCGATTTTGTAAGTTTGACCACCTACAAAGAAATGAAGGGTCTATAATTTTTATCACAGGTGTATTTTAAAATGATAGAGACAGAATATCAACCAAATATCCAGAAAAAACACATGATATAAATGTAATAAATTGAGTTGCAGTTTAGCGAGTAAAATAAGTATTTGATCCCCAACCAAAACATGACTTTGTATTTGGTAGAGAAACCATTGTTGGCAAGCATAGAGGTAAGACATTTCTTGTAGTTGGTTACCAGGTTTGCACACATTTCAGGAGGGATTTTAGTCCACTCTTCTTTACAGATCTTCTCTAAATCCTTAAAGTTTCTTGGCTGTCCCTTGGCAACTCAAAGTTTCAGCTCCCTTCATAAATTTTCTACAGGATTGAGGTCTGGAGATAGGCCAGGCCACTCCATGACCTGTGTTTCTTCTTGAGCCACTCATTTGTTGACTTGGCAGTATGTTTTGGGTCACTGTCATGCTGGAAGACCCATCCACAACCCATCTTCAGTGTTCTGGCTGAGGGAAGAAGGTTCTCATCCAAGATTTTACAATACATGGCCTCATCAATTGGCCCCTCAATGCGGAAAAGTTGGCCTATATCTTTAGCAGAGAAACAGTCCCAAAGCACGTTTCCACCTCCATGCTTGACTGTAGGGATTGTATTCTTAGGGTCATAGTCAGAATTTTTCTTCTTCCAAAACGCATCGAGCCGAGATAATGCCAAAAAGCAAAATTTTGGTCTCATCTGACCACAGCACTTTCTCCCAATCCTTCTCTGAATCATTTAGAGGTTTATTGGCAAACTTCAGACAGGCCTGTACATGTGCCTTCTTGAGGGGGACCTTGCGGGCGTTGCAGGATTTTAATCCATGGCGGCATATTGTGTTACCAATGGTTTGTTTGGTGACTGGTCCCAACTGCCTTGAGATCATTCATAAGATCCTTCTGTGTAGTTCAGGGCTGATCTCTCACTTTTCTCATGATCATCCTTACCCCATGAGACTAAATCTTGCATGGAGCTCCAGACCGAGGGCGATCGATTGTCAGTTTGTATTTCTTCCATTTGCCAATAATCACTCCAACAGTTGTCTCTTTCTCACCAAGCTTCTTGTAGCCCATTCCAGCCTTGTGCAGGTCTACAATCTTGTCCCCGATATCCTTTGACAGCTCTTTGGTCTTGCCCATGATGATGAGGTTTGAATACAATAAAGAGATGTGGACAGGTGCCTTTTATACACATAATGAGTTGTCGTTAGGAGCACCTTCTTAAATTGTCAGGACTAATCTGTGTACCACGTGAGCATATACTGTAGCTAGTCTGTGGGAGCCAGAATTATTGTTAGTTGGTAGGGGATAAAATGTGTTTTTTCTGTATTTTTGGTGGATATTGTGTCTCCATCATTTAAAATACACCTATGATAACAATTAGACCCTTAATTTCTTTGTAAGTGGGCAGGGAACCAAAAAATTATTTTCCCTACTGTAAAATATGTCACGGAAGGGAGTTTAACAAGACTCATGGCCACTCATTAAAATTAGAAGACAAGAGGTTTAACCTTAAACTACGTAGAGTTCTTTACTCTAAGAGCGGCAAGGATGTGGAATTCCCTTCCAGAGGCAGTGGTCTCAGCGGAAAGCATTGATAGTTTCAACAAATTATTAGATGAGCACCTGAACGACCACAACAGACAGGGATATACAAGGTAATACTGACATATAATCACACACATAAAGTTGCACTTGTGGCTTTTTTTTTTTTTTCCACCTCACCTACTATGCAACGATGTCTGGAGGATACAATCAGTATTGTATAGACACAACCATAAATATCTATAAAGATGCCATTAGTAGCATACTGAAAAAAGCAAGAACCGAGGACAAAATCAGTACTGGACAGACACAACCGGAACCTGAAGGTGTTTCAGTAATAAAGCAGACTACATACAAAAGGGGATGCAATTCATGTGACATTTATGTTCCAAAAATCCATCTGCCAGCTATGTTGCGTATCTGACACATGGCACCTGCTGCAACAATCGATGCGGTTTTACCAATGCTGCAACAATCCATGTGTTCCCTATGCAGTAGTTGGTTTGTCGGGATAAGCGTTTGAGCCAAACAATAATCCTTACCTTCCTAAGGCCCTTTACACACAGGGCAGGCTCCTTTGATGTCATGGGAATTGTTTAAGATTTGATCTGTGTATGACCAGCTTAACTTCATTACAGAGAAACTACAGACCGGCCCCATTCCTGGAGATGTTAAAATACCCAAGAGACTGACCCGGAGTGCTTGGAAATCAAATCAGGGAGGCCAAGGAGAGTGGGCTGTGTCAGTGGTGTGAGCAGCTAGGGGTCCTGGAGAATAAGGCCCACTTTCTGATCAGCGGTGACAGACATTAACTTTCAGAGACTCTCTGCTCCCATCCTACACTTCACTTCTATAAAAGAGAAGAGGAAAGTCTGTCTAAGGCTGGGTTCACATATATCAATGAAGCCGGTTCACACAGGTCCGGGGCAGCTGCAGTCTGTATTGCAGAAGGGTCCTGTGCGTCTTTGGGTCCAGTTAAGGTGCAAATTCAGACCTGAACTTGGGTACAGAAACGCTCTGGATCCATTACTGTGAACCACAAATGCACATATGTGAACCCAGCCTAATGGGAGAAGTAAAGCCAATGGTGAAAGTAGCTGCATAATATGTCACAGACTGAGTGGGACATGAGACACAACGGATTTCTAAATCTCAGACCTGGCCTCGCTCCTTATCCTCCTTTATATTATCCCTTAACCGGATAATGTTTCTAGACTCACCTCCTATTCCCTTAGAATTTTCCCCTACCGTGATAGCATCCTAGGCTAGGACTTAGTCAAGGCTCAGCTCATCACGCTTGGTTTCCCTCAGTCTTGAGCAGCACATGTAGTTTCAAGTCCGCATCCCACACCACAGGCATTGCATCAGCGTGCAATAAATAATCTTAATTTCACACTGGTGAGTGGAGTTTGGGTGAACAGAGGTAACAGGACACAGAGAATACTGCTGCGGTTCCCCTCTAGGAGCGGAAAGTGGTGCCTGGAGTCAAGGGTCTATGAGCCTAGGCTATTAGGGCTCACTAGAAATTGGGGCCCACTGGGGGGGGGGGTGATCCTCCAGCCCTTAGGTGGGCCAGTCTGAGCCTACAGCCTCTGTCCCCCTTCATGGAGTGCTGTCAGTTTTTTTTTTCTAATGCCATCTGTGCGTCATTAGGGAGACTTCTCTTCACTTTCTGTCCTGTAGCGCCAATAGGAAGTGAAATGATTTGGTTACACTTTAAAACGGAGGTTTACCAGAATTTATTTTTATTTTTTTAAAAGCCAGCAGCTACAAATAGTGCAGCTGCTGACTTTTTAAAAATGGACACTTAGCTGTCCAGGTCGCCCGCGACGCCGGCAGCCGAGCTACCACTCGGCTTCCCCCGCCGCCATCCTCGGTGAGGGAATCGGGAAGTGAAGCGCTGCTGGGAGGGGGGGGGGCGGTATTGGGTGACGCGAAGGGGCGGGACTCCCGCAGGAGTCTATACCCAGAAGTGGTGCAAATATGGGCTGACAACTAGGGGTGCAACGGATCAAAAAAACTCACGGATCGGATCGATCCTCGGATCAGAGCCACGGATCAGATCATTTTCGGATCGGCAAAAAAATAAAAATTACTAATATCCACGTCACCCCCCCCCCCCCACTGTAATATCCACAATCTCCCCCAGTAATATCCACAATCTCCCCCAGTATGTAATATCCACAATCTTCCCCCAGTATGTAATATCCACAATCTCCCCCTGTATGTAATACCCACAATCTCCCCCACTTACCAGTTTCTCCCACCGGCCAGTTCAAATCCACGAGCAGCGAGGGGTGATGACGTCACAAGGCGGCCGCCGCCGCCCCCAGGTGTACCAAGATGGCCGCGGCCCCGGAGCTAGGCCGAAGCCGCGGCCTTTCCTAAGGCCGAGGCCGCGGATCGTCACCGATCCGTTGCACCACTACTGACAACACTCAGCATTCTTGCACCATTGTAGAAATACACAGATTAATGCTGCAGCCATAGGCTGCCTTTGCTGGTTTTCCAGCAGGGCCATCTAACAGCCAGTGTCTGTTGAGCAGAGAGGGCTACACACACGTTGAAAATTTGTCCAGTTCCTGTTAAACTAGCCAAAATTTCGAAATGTTTATACCCCGCTTTATTTATAGTTTTCCAGAATCCTCCCCCCACTGCTGCTGCAATTGTCTGTCTCTAACAGAAGTACACAAAGAGCTTGAGGGCAAATTACAAGCAAGATGTTTTCTGGAAAAAATGGTATCAACGGCACGTCCCGGCATAAATTGCACTGGAAGTTATATCATTGATTTGATACTTGCAAAGCTATATTGATTTTCAAAATTGCATTTTTTTTTTTTTTTTTTTTTAAGAAAAAAGGATGGCCAAGCAAGGTATTCCTGGATTCCGGCTTCAGCTGCTCCCTTCCACTGGAACATTACCAAAATTTTAGGGATGGAGTAAAACTAATACTTTGTTTTTGGTACTCTGCTTAGCAAGATGGCTCCAGAAAATATAAAAACAAACCCATTATCCAAGCATACAGTTTATTTTAATAAGAGTCCACAACTTTTTAGGCAAAAAAAACATTTATTTAAAAAAAGTCTGAAGTGCATAGCACTCATTCAGAATTCTTTGTTGTGGTATAATACTCAAGAGTTTCCATATACCCCATCTGAATCCCACAACATTTTGGCTTGTATGCAAAACATGAAACAATGCATTTGAGTCCCTTCTTAATGAACAGCTCCTTAGTGAACATCGCTTTGGCTGCTTTGATAATATTCTTGAAAAAAAAAAAAAAAAAAAGAAGGATTATGCTACATAATAAAGAAAATGTAGTGTCTTTAGTCTGGTCCTGCTGCCTTTCTATATATTTAAGAAAAAAAACAAAAAAAGGAGGACTATATACAAATGCCAAGTACTGGATAGCATACTATCATTTCTTTATTGTTCTATTAATCTTCAAAGAACATTTACTCCAGTGTTAGTAATAAGCTAGTATGTTCTAGAGTAGTTTTGCAAGGAAAAAAAAAAAACCCAAGAGTCAGGCTCACAAGACAGCTATTATTCAAGTTAGGACAGAGCTACATAATAATGAGGTAGATAAATAAAGGACACTTCTGAAGTCCTCAAACTGGAATGTTATTATCTTATAAAAATGAGGATCTTTAGTGTTCTGGCACTTTTGGAATGAAAACACTTGGCTTTATTTAACAAGGATAAATCTCAACCTATAGCAACCAACCACCAGATAGCTATTAAACCTCTAGCATGATTAAGCTAGTTTCTGATAGGCTGTTACAGACTACTACACACCCCTGCTCTTGGCCTGAGTTTTGTTAATAAGCCCCACTTTCTAAACACACTATGTAAATGCTTTTTCATTATGATCAGCAAACCCTATTGAATTTACAAACTACATTAAGAAAAAATAGTAATAAAATAGAATTTACAACTCTTACATTATTTGGACTCTGCAGCAATAGCTTTAAATAACTTTCAAATGACCAAAGGTTTTCACCTCTTGAAAAAAAACAGGGAGTATCGTATCCCAAACCCCATCTGTAACAAAATGTGTGATTAAGTCTACTTTACTACTCTAAAAACACACCGAAATTGCATCGGTATGGAAGGAAGCCTGCAAGAGTCCACTGATAAAATACTTTTCAGACGACCATACAAAGGCTGAATTTTACATTGGTTTTGGTTGCTTTCATTTTGGTTTCTAAAGAAAGAACACATTAAACTATAATTCTATCTACACCATCAAAACCTTACCTAGAAAATAAGAGAGCGTTAACTACCGAGGTCCATGTTTCCCCCCCCCCCCCCTTATGTCAATATCATGCTGCATATTTATCTATAACATTACATGAGTTACACTCATAATGCAAGGCGTTTTGATACTCCGTTTGAAACACATTCCAAAAAAGGGGCTGAAAAGCAGCTTAGATTTCTTATTAGACCTTTGCCAGACAAAAGCAAAACATTAAAGACATCTAACCCAGGATGGTACTAGCCACCACCTAGCCAATGAATGTAGGAGCCAGACAGAAGTTTCAAGGCAAGACATATTCATTCCTTGACATCAAATAAAGGTCAGGAATTAGGCACCAGTGGAAAGGTCTGCGGAAGCCTTGGTATCTTCTAGTCTATCTAGCTTTTGGGACTTGTCCAGCACTTTTCTAACTCTATATTAAATAAAACACCAGCAGCATGAAATAGAGTTATACATTATTTCCCTGAGTTAGTGTGGAATATTGCTTTAAAAACAAAAAAAGGAAAAAATAAAATAAAATATATATGAGGTATAATGAAAAACATTAGAACATGACGATTTAGAGTTGACCAGTACAGAATGTCATAGGTAACCGTACTTCAGATGAACAAGCACCATTGTGAACACGTTATAACTGGCCAGGCATTTATGGACATGTGACATTGCTAAAGACTAATACTGTATAATCTCCTTCATCACACAGCGAAGATGTCTTCAGAAAGACAAGTTCCCTAAAGACCATGGTCTGAAAAGCACTTGGTCAAACAGTTCTTTAGCACCGTTAAGTGGTTGTGCCTCTATTGGCTTTCAAAGAGCGCTTTTCTGCGCTAGTCTCTATGGGAGCACTAGAAGTCCCTCAAAACAAAGTAAAAAAACACAAACAAAAAAGAAAATTATAAAGGACTGTCAATTCACAGCATGTATTTCAAGAGCAGGACAGAGGATGGAGATGGCTGTCATCACCTCTCAAAGCACTGAGTTATACAAGAGTAGTGTCCATTCACTGGGAAGCTTCTGTTATAGGTCACCCCTATGCACGGTTTCACTTCTATAGGCACAGCAGCTAAAGAGACACTGGCAGCAGTCTGTATGTGTGTCCGTGGTTGGAGACCGGAGGTCAGGCTGGATGTACACGTCTGGAGAGGGAATGCAGAGGTGTGAGCGGCAGAGACAATTTGTTGGCAACTTGGCTGCTGAGGCGTAGGGTGGTGGAACTGTAGTTGGTGCTGGGTCTGCAGGAACTGGGGTAGGTGTTGCTGGACATGAGCGTGTGGTGTGATGGGCGACTGAGGAGGAAATATGCAAGGCGCTGCGGAGTGGCTCAGTTGCGATTTGTGCTTGTTTGCTTCTTTTACATCATTGTCATGTGCACTGGAGAAAAAAAAAAAAAAAAAGTAATATTTTATAATAGTTTCACCTCTGGCAGTTCGTGTCAACATAGCATCAAAGGTCTTGCATGTGGGACCTCTCAATCATCCGCCCTCCCTTAATTCATAGATCCATTTTCATTCATGAAAGCTGTAGTAACAGTTTCTATTAATGGAGCAGCTTGGCAGTGTGAAAAAAAAAAAAAAAAAGCAGTCGGGCACTCTTGAGTCGTCCCCTTAGATCTACTAATCCCAGCTGCACCAGAAGGTTACAGTGGCAGGGGGCTCCATAGGAGGAAGAGTTTGATGAAAGGAGGACCCATCTCACTGAAACCAAGTAATATCCCTTGTGCTGATGTTTTATTTTAGGTAAACTTAGGCTTTAAAATTTTTGACATTTTTCTCCCAAGTGCTTAGGTCTTTTCAAAAGGTGGTAATTTACAAAACTAAATTTAGTACTTATAAACATATTCTATGAAATACCAATTGGGAAAAAAAAAAAAAAAAAAAATATCAGGCTGCAGGAAAATCTGATTGAGTGCCATCAAACCTAGGGTTCTGAAAACCTTACATTTTAGTATTGTTAACGATGTACAGTGCCTTAAAAAATTATTCATACCCCCTTAAAATTTTCCAATTTTGTCATGTTAAAATACACTTACGTTTTTGGTTGTATGTCATAGACAACACAAATTGGCACATTTGTGAAGTGGAAGAAAAATGATTTTCAATTTTTTTTTACAAATAAATATCTGAAAAGGTGTGGCATGAATTTATATTCAGCCCCTTTACTCCGATACCCCCAACTAAAATCTAGTGAAACAAAATTGCCTTCAGAAGTCACCTAATTAGTAAATAGAGTCCACCTGTGTGTAATTTAATCTCATTATAAATACCGCTGTTCTGTAAAGCCCTTAGAGGTTTGTTAGAGAACCTTAGTGTACAAACAGCATCATTAAGGCCAAGGAACACACCAAACAGGTCAGGGATAAAGTTGTGGAGACGTTTAAAGCAGGGGGGGGGGGGGGGGTAAAAAATAAATATATATATAAAATAATAAATAGTAATAATATAAATATATCCCGAGCTTTGAACATCTCACAGAGCACTATTCAGTTCATCATCCGGAAATGGGAGTATGGCACAACTGCAAACCTACCAAGACATAGCCTTCCACCTAAACTGACAGGCCGGCAAGGAGAGCATTAATTAGAGAAGCAGCCAAGAGGCCCGTGGTAATGGAGCAGCTGCAGAGATCCACAGCTCAGGGTGGGAGAATCTGTCCACAGGACAACCATTAGTCGTACACTCCACAAATCTGGCAATTATGGAAGAGTGGCAAGAACAAAGCCATAAGAAGTCCCATTTGCAATTTCCGAAAAGCCATTTGGGGGACACAGCAAACATGTGGAAGGTGCTCTGGTCAGATGAAACCAAATGTTTTACTTTTTGGCTTAAAAGTAAAACGCTATGTGTGGCTGAAAACAAACACTGCACATCACCCTGAACACACCATGAAAAACAGTGGTGGTAGCATCATGTTGTGGGGATACTTTTCTTCAGCAGGGACAGGGAAGCTGGTCAGAGTTTATGGGAAAATGGATGGAGCCAAATACAGGACAATCTTAGAAGAAAACCGGTCTGCAAACGACTTGAGACTGGGGTGTGGGGGTTCACCTTCCAGCAGGACAACGACCCTAAACTTGTTTTCCATCAAAGTATATTCATGTGTTAGAATGGCCCAATCAAAGTCCAGACCTAAATTAAATTGAGAACCTATGGCAAGACTTGAAAATTGATGCTCTCCATCCAATCTGACAGAGCTTGAGCGATTTTGCAAAGAATGCGCAAATATTTTACTCTAGATGTGCAAAGCTGGTAGAGACATCCCCCAAAAAAACTTGCAGCTGTAAGTGCAGCGAAAGGTGGCATTGACTCAGGGGGGCTGAATACAAATGCACGCCACACTTTTCAGATATTTGTAAAAAAAAAAAAAAAAAAAAAATTTGGAAATGCTTTTTCAAGGCACTGAGTTGCCGCGTTTAGCAGCATTTACAGGCATTTGGCATTTCAAATGCCTCTGAACATCCGTCCTGTGTACATGTACTAGTAAGACAACAGAGGAGAGTTCAGGGGCAGCTGAAAAAAATGCCCAACTGCTCCTAAAAGGTCCGTTGACCAGCAGTAGTGTACATGAGGACTTACTGGCCTTTTAAATATCACTGAACTGCACTAGTGTGTTATTTTTTTTCTGATATCTGCCTGCATTGTGTGAAATGACAAGACGAATCCCTACTACAGAAATTAAAATCACCCATGTAGTTGAGCTATTTTTCTTACTTTAAGGCTTGTTGGTGGGAAGAAAAATCATTCCTGTACTTACATCAGTAGCCTCTCGATACAAGGCACAAGAACATCCCAGGCATACGCGGTGAGACGGTGGAGCCTTGTTGGCCAGGAAGGTGTAAGCCGCAGGATAATGCGGGAAGCTGCTACACATGCCGCTGCCACAAGTGATGGGAGGTAATTTAAAAATATGTGATCTATGAAGAAAAAAAAGAAATTAAAAAAATTAATACAATGACAGGTTTACACATTGTAAAGACCACTGGCACGTAACACTGACAAGATAAGGGTATAACGCGTGATGTACCTTGCAGAGACACTTCTAAGAAATAATCTGCATATTTTGCCATGTAGATCTTGGTCTTCTCCAGGCAGATCATGGGCCAGCCATCATGGAGATCAGTGTCATGGACAGCAATGGATAAGTAGTATTCTATAAAGTGGGCAGGAGTTGGGAGGCACAGGTTCCAATCAAATGTTTCCAGCAGCAGAAGCTCCATATGAAGAAGGTTCTGTTTGGTCAGCACCAGGTTCATGTTGGTCATACAGCCCAGACTGTTCAGCTGATCCAGCTTTGGCACTCGATCTTCTTTGTCTTCAAATTTACCTGTAAAACAGATATAAGAGTAAGAAACGCAAGCCAATTCTCTTGTATAATCAACTGTTATACATGCACGCCTGTACAGATCATGGAGTGTACATGTAGTTCACGTACGGATTTGGTGGAGACAGACCTAAAATTAATATACTTTTAAAGGTGGTCTTTCACAGTGCCCTTTAACCTGCCAACCACTCACAGTAAATAAGCTGCATGCTTGTGGGCAGCAGGTACACGTACAAGCCAGCCTTATTCCAGGTTTGGGGGGCGCATGCACGTGCCCCCTGCAGCAATTGGACATAGCACGAGTTTAGCACCAGATTTCAGCCGTTCAGGTGTGTCCAATCACATAGAGTTCTCTGTACAGTAAACAGCAAACTGCCTGAAAGGCAGGGAGAAAAAAACAGCCAGGTCATACGTTAAAAGCAGCACACCTTACAAACACTATAGCTGGTTAGGCACGCGGTTAAACTCTATCATCCCTAGATGTTAACCCCTTCCCAGCCAGTGTCATTAGTACAGCATTAGTGTACAGTATGATCACTGCATCAGTGTCACTAGCGACGTCAGTGTCCCTCCAAGATGGTGTCTGCTAGTGCCAGATTGGCCGCCACACTATCACAGTCCCACTATAAAAGTTGCTGATGACCACCATTACAGTATAGAGTCTATAGATGCATAAAGTCCAGTATTTATACACAAAACTGTGCTATAACTTTCACACAAATCCATTTAATATACACTTATTGGGTTCTTTCTTTTTTTCAACCAGACATGTAGCATAATACATTTGGCCTAAAATTAAGAAATGAGATTAGTAGAAAATGTTTCAGATTTGGCTGGCATTGTCATTTTAAAATACCCTTTAGGCTTGCTTTAAGCAATACCAGGAAGCTATAAAAAGCAGCAGATAAACATGTTTGAATATACATGAGTCAGACTAGTAGGAAAAAATATATATTTAAAATGACTCGAGGACCAAGTTTACCTGCTATACGGCTCCAATTTCCAATTTTAACATTCTTGTTATCCTTCTAGTTGCCCAACCAGCTGATTTTATGCCAGGATTATTTTCTGAACAGCAGGGAATGGGAGCCTGCAGAATTGCCAACTTGTGCGTTCCTAGGTTCATACATCCCTCTACCCATGTAGCGTTGTTCTTCAACTGCTTCATTATAGGGCACTTTTACACCCCCCCCCCCCTCCTGCCCAGGCCAATTTTCAGCTTTCAACGCTATCACACTTTGAATGACAATTACGCGGTGTTGCAACGCTTTACCCAAATTACGTTTTATAAAAAAAAATCCACACGAACAGTGCTTTTTGGTGGTATTAAATCACTATTGTTTATTTTTTGCTTAAATGAGAAAGACAGGACATTTCCCCAAAAAGTTTTAGTTTCTGCTAGAAAATTTTGTAAATAGGTAATTTATCTCCTTCACTGAAGTGCGCGGATGAGGCTGCACTAATATGCAGCACTGACTGGCATCGTGGATGGGCACTGTTGGGGCTGCACTGATGATCTGTTCAGGTCTCCCATGTGAGGAAATAACTGGCATTTCCTGGTTTACAAGTGATCTGTGATTGGACACAGCTGATCACTGTAAGGAGCCACGTCATCAGTTCTTTACAGAGATTGGGGTCACATCGTGTCTCAGGGACACAGCGCGTCTGCCGCGCTGCTCACAAGTGCGGCGAGACTGGGGCTACGTCATATTGTCTATACAGTGGGCGAGAGGTGGTCAACCACTTCCCACCTGGCCTATAGCAGAATGACAGCCGGGCAGTTGTTCAGTTATCCTGACTGGGTGTCATATGACAGCCAGCAGGATAACTGTTGGTGCATTTGTGGGGCCACGCAGCTCTTTAAAACGTGATCAGCCATCTCCAATCATGATGTAAACAGGAAAAGCCGTTTATCAGCTTTTCCTCACTCGCGTCTGACAGACGCGAGTAGAGGAGAGCTGATCTCCTGACAGGGGGTGGGGGGGGGTGTCTGTGCTGTTTATCAGCGCAGCCCCCCCCCCACCACAGATGCCCTCCCAGGGCGACCATGGATTTCCACCACACAGGACCACCAGGAATGCCACCCTAGAGCACTAGGGATATGCCAATCAGTGCCCATCCACAATGCCCGCCAGTGCCACCAGTGATGCCCATCAGTGCCATCCATAAGTATCCATCAGTGAAGGAGAAAAAATAAAAAAAATAAAAAAAAATAAAAAATTATTTACAAAATGTTATAACAGAAACAAAGAAATTTTTTTTTATTTTTTTCAAAATTATTAGCGTTTTATTTGTTTAGCAAAGAAAATTGAGTACTGCTACACTGTACCCAAACTAAATTTTTATCATTTTATTCCCACAAGAAAATTGAGTACTGTCCGCGATACTTTTTTTTATTTGCACCAACATAATTTTTCATGGACAAGCTTTCGGGGTATGTCCCCTTCTTCAAGGTCCAAGCAGTACTGATTCACAAAAGTTTTAGCAGAAGGTGAAATGTTAAAAACAAAAAAAATCTGAGAGAAAAGGGAAAAGAAAAGATCCTTTGCTACACCTGTTGCATTGGATGAGGTACACAACATTACTGGAGGTACAGCTTTATGATCTTATTTTCATGGGATCATACAGCTGTACCTCCAGTAATGTTGTGTACCTCATCCAATGCAACAGGTGTAGCAAAGGATCTTTATGTTGGTGAAACAGGACAGAAGTTGCAAGGGAGGATGAATTTTCACAGACATACCATCAAGGAACATAAGGAAGACCGTTTCTGTACACCTGTGGGACATCACTTCTCACAACCCGGACCACACTATAGAAGACCTCAATGTTTTAGTTCTTAAAAAAGGGAATTTCAGAACTATCCAGGACAGGAAAACGTTTGAACTAAAAATGATACTTCTTTTTAAAACACAAAAAACAATGGCCTAAATTTAGATATTGGCTTCCTTACCCATTATACTACAGTTTTATGACCCTCTCTGTGACCATCATTCCCTCCCCCCCTCCAGTCTATAGCTTTCCCTCTGTCTGATCTCACTTGCTGATAGCTTTATTACCATACACATTGATTTGTATGGGTTTTTTTTTTTTTTCCCCTTTCCCTCAGAGATTTTTTTTTTTTCGGTTTTGTTTTAACATTTCCCCTTCTGCTAAAACTTTTATGAATCAGTACTGCTTGGACCTTGAAGGGGACACACCCCAAAAGCTCGTCCATGAAAAATTATATATGTTAGTGCAAATAAAAAAAGTATCACGGACAGTACTCAATTTTCTATCACAACTGCACTAATACGGCTACAATCACCTCAAGTATTTGTTTAGCGGAAAAAAAAAAAAAAAAAAAAAAAACATGCAGAGGTGAGCAAATACCACAAAAAGAAAGCTCTATTTGTGGGAATAAAATGATAAAAATTGAGTTTGGGTACAGTGTAGCATGACCGCGCAATTGTCATTTAAAAAGTGACAGCGCTGAAAGCTGAAAATTGGTTTGGGCAGGAGGGGGGCGGGGTCAAGTGCCTGGTATTGAAGTGGTTAACCACTTAACGACCGCCCACTGTAAATATACGTCGGCAGAATGGCACCGACAGGCAGAATCACGTACATATACGTGATTGCCTTTGTATAGTTGGGGGGTCTGATCGGACCCCCCTTCTTTACAGTGGGTGGTCGTTTTACCTTCGGGAGCGATCCGGCATGAGGGGACGGCCGTTCGATTCCGGCCCCCCCCTCTCGATCGCTCCCGGCGAATGAGAGAGCTTCCCCTGCCTGTGTACCGTTTACACAGGCAGGAGGAAGTGATGTCATCTCTCCTGCGGCGCTCACATATACCGAGCGCCGTACAGGAGAAGATGCAGGTTAGTGCACAAAAAACAGCACACTGACACCAGGACACATAGGCACATAAATCGCCCCCCCCCAGTCACAGTGTCACTGATTGCAGTGATCACTAAATAAATGGTCACTGCAATCAGTGACATTTGTGACAGTAAAAGTGTCACTACATTTAGTTTTAGGTCCAGTGTAGCCCCCTAACCCCCCCTAATAAAGGTTTAACCCCCTGATCACCGCCGTCGCTAAGCGATCATTTTTCTGATCGCTGTCTTAGCGTCGGTGATGCAGAGCGGTAGCCAGTTTTTATTTTTAGGTTCGCCGCAGGTTTTTATAGCGTCAGGTACCCCGATATATTACCTAATAAAGGTTTAACCCCCTTGATCGCCCCCCCAGGGTAACCCTTTCACCCCCTATCACCACTGTCGCTAAGCGATCGTTTTTATGATCGTTGTCTTAGTGTCGGTGATGCCGATAGGTAGCCAGTATTTTTTTTTTTAGGTTCGCCGTCAGGTTTTTATATAGCGTCAGGTACCCCCATATATTACCTAATAAAGGTTTTAACCCCCTAATTGCCCCTAGTTAACCCTTTCACCAGTAATCACCATATAAGTGTTACGGGTGACGCTGGTTAGTTAGTTAGTTTGCTTTTTATAGGGTCAGGGCACCAGCCGTATATAACCCAATAAAGGTTTAACCCCCTGATCGCCCGGCGGGTGATATCAATTAGGTTTTAGCGTCAGAGAGGGTCTGCGTCACACCCCAGGCAGCGTCAGGTTAGTGCCAGTAGCGCTAACACCCACGCGTTAAGCATACACCCCCCTTAGTGGTATAGTATCTGAACAGATCAATATCTGATCTGATCGAGGGGCGTGACCGACTGGAGATGAGAGTGGACGTGTGAGCTCTCAGCTCCTGAACCAGGGGACAGAATCCAGCGACATCGGCCGTACCAAAGCTACAATCTCCAGCCATCCTTGCTCTAGGCACACCGGAGCAGCTGAGGATCATGTCCAGAAAGATATTTACGGACTACAAGCCGCAAAAACTAAACGGAATTCGCCTACAAGCCGGCGGACCGCGATGCTGACATCCAAGATGGCGCCGGCCAGGCTGCGCCGCGGGACTCATTCACGGATCTCCCGGACGAGATACCGGAGGACTCACCACATACAGGTACCTTCGGGGTATCCTCTCAGCCCCCGGAGAGTGATCCCCTCACCCGTAGCCCTGCAAAAGCTAGAATGTGGCTCGACACGCCGCCGCAGCGGCCGCTGCACTCACAAATTGAGGCCCAGGCTTTTAACCCACTCCTGTCTAACCAGGCCCTGCATACCTCCATGGCATCCTTCCCAACCTCAGGCCAACCAGTTATGGACACTACCCTGAAGGATATGCTTCTCTCACTGCAGACCTCCCTAATGACTGACCTCTCCTCTCTGTTTACTAAAATCACTACAGACATCCACTCCCTTGATGACAGGGTGACAAACGTTGAGAGAGGCCTAACTGATTGTACCTCCACTGTGAATGAGGTAATAGATGTTTGTGAAGGTATTAGAGAGGAGCAGTCATGGATGCGCGCCAAGATGGCGGATTTAGAGGACAGGTCTCGCAGGAATAATGTTAAGCTAAGAGGAATACCGGAAAGTGTTCTTCCTGCGGACCTGCCACGGTATGCCAAGGAGTTGATGCACATCATTATTCCTGAAGCATCCCCCCGAGATATCATAGACAGGATCCACAGAATCGCCAAACCATCCCACCTAGCAGCCTCAGTACCCAGAGACGTCCTGATGAGAATTCACTTCTATCATATCAAGGAAAAGCTCCTGATGGGGGTTAAAGCTAAAACGCCCATACCAGCTCCCTTCACAGGAATCCAATTCTTTCCTGATCTCTCAAAGTATACACTTCAACTGAGACATCATTTGAGCCCAGTCACCAAAGGTCTACAGAACCATAAGATTCAGTACAAATGGCGTTACCCAGCCACACTCCTCATCACGAAGAATGGGCAGTCACATACCGTTAGTGATCTTGACAAAGGAAAGCGACTTCTCCACAACTGGGGAATCCTCCTGGAACCCCCCAAATCCACCCCCACACCCTGACGGATGATCGCCTACAAACAGAAATCTGGACAACAACTTCAATTAAATGGCATCTGTTAAATACGCCACAATTGGCCAAAAATTATTCTTGCAGTTCCCCTGGGTTATGTTACAAAGAACCCCTGTTTTTGCAGCTCCTAGACATAAAAACTGTTTGTACCCCCAAAAGGAGGCTTCCGAGGTGCGAGGCACCCCCTCTGAGAACCTTTCTAGTTCTACTTTCTGAACAATCTAAGCGAAACCTCTCGCTGTCAGCTTGCTCTTAGACTCTTTACCTTTTTGTTTTTGCTTGATACTACCGCTTGAGTGCTTAACATATTGCTCTATCCACAGCATCCTAACCACCTTACTTCCAGGACCCTGGGCTGCTGCATCACTGCTACACCGTCTCGTAGGCAAGTAATCTTGACCTGGACTGAATCACCAAACCGTAAGTGCTACTACATCGCACCCGCTACCTCCTTGGCTACAAGATGCCGCTCACAATCCTATCATTGAACACTAATGGACTAAACCATCCAGCCAAACGTCACTCACTCTGAAAAACCGCCGCGGCTCTCCACAGTGACATTTTATGTTTGCAAGAAACCCACCTGCTACCATCCAATGAGTCCCTATGCTCCAATCGTCAGTTCCCGCATATATTCCACGCTTCACATTCTACTAAAACTAAAGGGGTCATGATAGCGATCAAAGATAGTGTGGACTTCCAACTACTGGATGTTGTAACAGACCCTGAAGGTCGATATATAATACTTGCCTGCACTATGAATCAAGTTCAATACACTCTTGTTAATGTATATACCCCAAACTCACACCAGATGCAATTCCTACGCAAACTACTTCGTATAGCCAAACCTATTCAGAAAGGTCATCTGATTCTCTGTGGAGGAGATTTCAACCTAGTCCCCGATGTGGTTATAGACTCCACATCAGCTGCGAAAAGGCGAGACTCGCCTCTGAAAAAACTCATCGCCACCCACGACCTCTATGATGTGTGGCGATGTCAACATGGATCTGAAAGAGACTTTACATTTTTCTCCTCCAGGCACAATTCGTATTCGAGAATTTATTTGTTCCTGACAGATAAATGGATTTTACAAAAAATATGTGTGTCTGCGATCCACACCGCGACATGGTCGGACCATGCCCCAATATCAATTACTATAGATGACTTAACCCTGCAACGCAACACATTTCTCTGGCGAGCAAACAACTACATTATCCAGCATGATAATTATGCCCCAGAAATTTTGGCTCAAATTACCAACTTTTTCTCATTAAACAAGGGCTCGATGCCCGACCCTGCCGTGGTGTGGAGCTCACATAAAGCTTTCATTAGAGGAACCCTAATTAAATTAAGCTCTTACCATAAAAAAAAAGAGGACGCAACGTATAGACGACCTGACGACTCAGATAGCGTCCCTAGAATTAAAGCTCAAGGCTGACCCTAGAGACACACGAGCGAACAAATTGTTGTCCCTTAGACATGAACTTAGAACTCTACTCCTCCACTCCTATGAATTTCTTCACAGGAAGCTTAAAGCCACCACTTACTCCACTTCTAACAAGGCGGGGAAAAGACTAGCGCAACGCCTTAAAGGTAGGCGCACCAAAACCAAAGTTGCCCAACTCCACCACCCTCATACTAAACTCCTCCTGAGTAACCCACAAGACGTAGCCGACGCCTTTAGCGCCTATTACAGTGACCTATACAATCTGAGACAGGACCCATGTACACCTCAACCCACCCAAGAAGGAATTGACCACTTTCTCTGTAAGCTCAATCTACCTACCTTGACTGAAGAGCAATTGACAAACCTCAATAGTCCGTTCACGGAACTAGAAATAAAAAATGCAATTGACTCCCTGCCAAATGGTAAAGCGCCAGGCCCAGACGGACTGACAGGCGAATATTATAAACAATTCTCCTTTCACATAACCCCCCACCTTACTGAAGTTTTCAACCACGCTGCCTCCTCTTCCACCTTTCCGACTGAATATCTAAAATCACTGATTATAACGTTACCGAAACCAGGGAAGGAGCCGAATGTCCCCCAAAATTTTCGCCCAATATCCCTTCTTAACCTTGATCTCAAGATCTATGCTAAAACTATAGCAACAAGGTTACTCGAGATAATGCCAGCCCTCATACACAAGGACCAGTCAGGCTTCACGAAGGGCAGACAGGCATCAGATGCCACTAGAAGAATGATCAATCTCATCCACCGCGTGGAATCCACCGGAACGCTTTCTCTGCTCCTATCTTTGGATGCAGAGAAGGCGTTCGATAGGGTCCACTGGTCGTACCTAAAGACAGTCCTTCAAAAATTTGGATTTAAGGGCCATATACTACAAGCCATCATGGCACTTTACTCAAACCCCACGGCCCAAGTATATACAGAGGGAATGCTCTCCTGCCCATTCAATATCACTAATGGTACGCGGCAAGGCTGTCCATTATCCCCACTCATCTTTAACATGCTCATGGAGCCGCTGGCGGAGCAGATCCGCTCACACCCCAATATTTCAGGACTTCAAATTGGACCCACATCTCATAAAATCAGCCTATTTGCTGATGATGTCATTCTTATCCTCACCAACCCGACTTCCTCCCTGGCAGAAGTACAAAACTGTTAACTTTGTAATAGGAAACCGAGCTGAACCAGTTTAACACAACCAAATCCTTCATATTGGATATTAACTTAGACGCCACGACGAGAAACTTGTTACAAACACAATACCCATTTGCATGGGCAGATACAGACATTTCGTATCTAGGCATCCAACTCCCGAGATCACTGAACAACTTATACGCCTGTAATTTCATACCACTTCTACATAACATCCGTCTGTCCTCGGACCAATTAGCGAAACATGAATTTCCTGGTCAGGGAGGCTTGCGGCCTTCAAAATGATATGCCTCCCTCAAATATTGTACTTCTTTAGGACCCTCCCCATTCCACTACCCAAAGCCTTTTTCAGATCCCTCCAGACGATATTCAACAAATATCTTTGGAAAGGCAAACGACCCAGATGTGCTCATCTAAAGTTAAACACAAAATGGCGGGAGGCATTGGCTCAGTAGAATTTGAGGACTATCACATGGCAGCCATTCTAGCCCAACTGCCCAGTTGGTTCCAATCCCCCATGACCTCAATGTGGGGACAAATAGAGAACCTTTCACTTGCACGCCCCAATTTAAAGACCTGGCTTCTAAGCACACCTCTAGGTACCCAAATACCCGCATGTCTCTCCCCTACTATGAAGGCTACAGTAAGTGCCTGGAAAAAAAATGGTCACTTCCCTGGGCTATGACTCCACCACACCACAATTTAAAATCCCTTTAGAATCCCTTCATCACTTGACCCCAGACCTACTGATCTCCAGATGGATCCTCAATGGGATCCACTGCTTACAAAATTTAATACAGGGTAACCACGTTAAATCCTTCTCCCAGCTACAGGACGAATATGGTCTACCTGCCTCAGAGTACTTCACGTTCTTGCGTATCCACCACTGCTTGATTAATATACCCCTACCCCTATATAGAATCCACCCTAAGACCTGGGAATACCTTACTAACCCTGCCTCCAAAACAAAAGGGCATCTCACATTTCTACAACAACCTTCACCAAAAGTCAATTTTTTTCCAAAACGAAACCGCACCATCGATGGGACACTGATCTTACACATACCTTCACAGTCGCACAATGGCAACGGGCACTTCACTCCATCTACGCGGCCACCAAATGCTCAACACTTTGGGAACTCACTCAGAAAATATCACTACGCTGGTACCTCACGCCAGCCAAATTAGCGAATTTCAGTCCTCAAATCCCTAACAAGTGCTGGAGATGCAAAGCGACCACAGGAGACATGCTCCACATTTTCTGGACATGTTCCAAGATACAAAAATACTGGGACGATATTTTTAATCTTATATCAAACGTGATTAAAATCAATATCCCTCCATCACCCGCGCTTGCCATTCTCAACCTAACCATAGACGACATACCAAAGCCCCTTAGACACGTCACGACTCACATACTCCTGGCAGCCAGGCTCAACTTAACGAGACAATGGAAATCCGACAATACTCCAACCATAGAACAAGTTATCAACTTAGTAACCCTACACTTTAGCTATGAAATGATAACAAACGCCAGTAATGGTCGGGCTGTTAAAACCCGAACACTCTGGCAGACTTGGACCGATTGGACTGATGCTGTGACAGTCACCTAATCTTATTGTTACAATATTTCATATAGCCTGACAGAGCAATATCCTTGAAGTACACTTCTGATATCTACTAACCGTCTCTTCTTTTACTTCCGGTTTTGTTAACATGTTAAACAAATTTATGAAACACTGCCAACAAGCAGTGGGTGTTACCCTGCAGTGCTCACACTGTACTGAATGGACCTTCTCCACCTCGGTGGCACTAAAGATCCCATATGGGGTGCCACCTGAGAGGGGAGATCCGAGTGTCCTTATGTATACTCATATAGTTATACACCTCCTGTTTGGAATGTCTGCAACTTGTCAGTGAATATATGTTCATCTGTTAATTATATATCACATCGTCGTTGCACGACGTACAATGTTAATTGTACACTGTACTTTTATGCAAATTAATAAAATATTTGAAAAGAATATCTGATCTGATCTATACTAGCGTCCCCAGCAGTTTAGGGTTTCCAAAAACGCAG